>CAJNDT010001001.1:798358-1096390 GCA_905221615.1 Symbiodinium sp. CCMP2592
AATGAGACTCTCCAAATAGACAGGGAACGCACACTTGGGAGTGTCCGAAAATCAGGGGTGCCTTATCTAGGGGTCCTTAAAATGAGGATCCTGCTATTTAGGGTACTATATTGGAAACCCCCACACTTTGACTTGGTTGAGGTTGTCAAAACTGTGGTCCTTTTTGGGTCCCTATCATAATACGGCACCTATCATTTAGGGTACCCAGCAAGGGACCTTAATTTTGACAACCACCCAGATGATCTTGGAACCCGAAAGCTTCAAGCCGTAGCAGCAACAACGAGATCCAGAATCCAGCAGCTAAGCCCTGCGTCCCAAGTCTTGCAGCCCACCTAAGCCCTAAACCCTAGAATAAAAACCAAAACCCAGGTCTCTTCGATTTTCTTTATTCTCGAGTATTTGGTGCGAGTGCTGGGCTACGGTCCGCGACGGCGGAAGTGCCAGCCTAAGCCCAGATCTTGGTCAGGGCCGTCTGAATACTATAGGGGCCGAAATAATGTCCCACACTATTTTGGGAGTTCCTTAGTATAATTATAGTATAATGGGCCCCAAAACCCTATTCTAATTATTAAGGCACCTTATATTAAGCGCAGATCTCTGTCAGGGCCATCTGAATAATTGACTGTACTAGTCCTAGTCCTCAGGGGGTCCTTTTGATAACTCCAGTAGATTTTAATTTACCCCCCAAGCACTACTTGGAGGCCCTTTTGACTTAGTAAGTAGGGTTAGTAAGGTAAGTTATGGGGATTATAATAGGGGTTCTAGGGGATACAAAGTAGACTTGCTAAGTCAAAAGGGCCTCCAAGTATTCTAACTGGTAAGGCCGCTGCTTCGAGGTTCATGGGACTTGGTAAGTAGGGTTAAAGTACCTTAGCCGGGGTTAGTAACTGGTTATGAGAATAGTCATCTCATCCATACCCCATGTTATCAAGCCCCATGAACCTCTAAGTGACTCTAAAATCCTTCTGGAGCCCGTTACAGTAACCCTCATAGTCCCCAAGAAGTATCCGTCTAACGAACCTGTGTCACACTAATATGTTTGAAGGGGCGGGAGCCTGAATTCTAAAAACGGCCCGCCCTCAATCCTGACATGAGGGTTAAAGGATTTAGGGTTTAGGGTTTAGGGTTTGCGCCTGCGGCTTCAAGTTTAGGATTGAGGGCTGAGGGCTTAGGGTTTAGGACCCTCCTGACTGTCGGGGTTCTCGAGTTGCAAAGCGCATTGCTCCAAAGCCCACGCGTTTCGGGAGTTCTACCGGCCACGTTCGCCTAGATAATTTCGGGACATGTTTTCGATTGCTCCGTTTTGAAACCCTAAACCCTAAACCCTGAGCCCTGAACCCTGAACCCTGAAGCCTGAACCCTGAACCCTAAAACCTAAACCCTACGCCGAACAAACGAGGTACATCGTCTCGGGGCTGGGTATCGTGGACCTGATCGTGGCTTTGATTGCCGTCCCAACGCTCATCGAGAAGCTCCTGAACTTTTGGCATAAGGGTGCCTTTCCTGTAAGAAAAATGTTTAAACCAGACTTTACACAAACTCCTGAACTTTTGGCAAAAGGGTGCTTTTTCCCAGTTGGAGCATGTTGAGAAGGAAGGTTCCCAGTCGAAGGTTTCCCAGACAGAGCCCGGTCTAGCTCAGGGTTTCTGAGTTGAGGCGCACACTCCAATGGCCAGTGGAACCCTAAATGCCCATGCGCCAGTTCTTCGATATCAGTGCTATAGAAGCCTGAAAAGCTACCGATGCTATCCTTGCGGGTTCCTTAATATTATACGGGAGTTTCCGAATATTTATTTGTAAGGGTACTATATTAGGGTCCCCTATTTTCGGAAACTCCCATACTTCTACTAGAATAGTTCCCCCCAAACCCCCATAGTCGAAGTATGAGGCCCCCCATGCAAGGGCCAAGGTTGTTCTTCACGCAGATCTGGCTCCACTTCAGAGCCCAATGGTAATGCAGGTCATGGCATACTGGTTGAGGCTCTTGTGGATTTATGGGTTGCGCAACCTCGCATACCTTTCGGGTCGCCGATTCGGGTCCCGAAAGACTCAAGGTCACATCAACAGCGTCTTCCACTTTCTCGAGTGCTTGCGCATGATGCGTCTTTTGAAGCGTCTCGGCAGACCCTGATGTCCTAAAAGCTCGAGAGACCTTTCAACTCTTATATAACTCCAACCCGAAGCATCAAGGCCTTAAGCCTAGATGCATTTATTGTTGGCATTGCGGGTGCCACAGCTACTGCTACAGCCACAGCTACGGCTGCTACTGCTACTACTATGCTGCTGCTACTGGTACTGGTGCTGGTACTGCTACTGCTAAGCTACTGCTACTGCTACTGCTACTGCTACTGGTACTGGTGCTGGTACTGCTACTGCTAAGCTACTGCTACTGCTACTGCTACTGCTACTGCTACTGCTACTGCTACTGCTACTGCTACTGCTACTGCTACTGCTACTGCTACTGCTACTGCTGCTACTACTACTACTACTACTACTACTACTACTACCACTACCCCTAACGACACAGGTGCTCCTACTACTCCTACTATTCCAACTATGCCTACGCCTACCACTCCCACTCCTGGTGCCGCTGCCACTGCCACAGCCAAAACCCCTCGAGCCTGAAGCCCCGTCAAACCTGAAACAGCTTCCGAAAATTCGGGGTACCTTATCTGGTGGTCCTTCTAACTTATAAGAGGATCCTACCATTTAGGGTACTATATCAGGGCCCCCTATTTCGGAAACTCCCATGTCAACAATTCGTGATTATCGTTTCCTCTGAGGATCCTCCAGTACATCCGGGAGGTTCAGCTGCTTTCTTTTGCCCTCCGCAAGGACCCCCTTGCGGGTTGTAAAGTCGGATGTCTGCGGCTTAGGTTTCTGAGGTTGGGGCTTATCCGTGCTTTCAGCAGATCAGAAACACATGACACATGGGTGGTTGTCAAAAATCATGGTCCCTTTTTGGGTCCCTATTATAGTACGGCACCCCATATTTAGGGTACCCAGAAACCACCCACATGGCTCGGCTGGGCAGTCAACGGTTCACCTCACGGTTTGGGACTAGGTCTCCCGGTGCAATCTCCTTCCAGTGAACAGCAGGAACAAGGGCTTAGGGTTTAGGGTTTAGGGTTTAGGGTTTAAGGCTTCATTGCCGCGGAAGAGCTTGAAAACTATGCCACAATCTGCGGTCTAATCAGCCTAATCTCGGGTAAAGGACTTGTGGCAGGACAGAGTTGCAGGACTGTGCCGCAACAGACACCACTTGGAGGCACCCACGCAGTCCTCATTGGAGGCCGAACCCTGAACCGTCAACCCGGACACGCTTCGGGTAAGGCAAAGAGCTGAGCCCTTGAGCCACCTGCCAACTTTCCTGCTTACCCCTCAAGTAAGGATGGTAGGAAGAATGGGGGTTGTTTTAGTAAGCCCAACAGGAGCCGCACAACCCTAAACCCCATTTTTCGGCCCCGTGACCCTAGGCAGCTCCTGCGAACCCCTACAGGAAAATTAGCATCTACACCCCAGACTTTAAGTTGCCAGAATAGGGATCCATAGTAAATCATACTTGGTGTCTGTAGTATGGTAACCTAAGAAGTTCTTTAACAAGAACCCAGAAGAGGACATGCGCTTCATTGCAGTCTGGCTCTTCGGCGTTTTTGTCGTGGTCCTGCTCCTTGGAAGCTGCCTTTACGCGGCGGAGGGCGGCCAAAATCTGATGGACTCCATCCCAGTGGCCATGTGGTGGCTCGGTGAGGTGATAATATGAGGGCCTAAATAGTTAGAATAGCGTTCCTTTCAAAGGGGTCGATACGGGCTGCTATGAGGGCTAGTATAAGGATATAATGTAGGGGCCGTAACAATTACCTATACAATTTTGGGGGTTCCTCATTATAGTTCTAGTATAATACACCCCACGACCCTATGCTAAGTATTAAGGCCCCCACATTGATCATAAGGTCTTACAGCTTGGTTTACGTCATGTAGCGCTTTCTGTTGTTTACCTCTTTGGCTGCAGGCCGAACTCAGCCTAAGCCCTAAACCCTAAGTGTTCGGGATTTGCATGTCCGCGTTCAGGGTTTGAGGGGCTAGAGCTTGTTCCTAGTTGGGAGGTCCTCTTGCTGGTGTTTGTGTTTCGACATGCCACTTGTGCAAAGCTTCGTCGTTTTATGAGTTGGAAATGCAAAGAAAAAGCAAAAATACAGGTCTGAGCACTCAGTAGTGATATTCCTTCCCTTCCCCATATAGGCTAGTTATGTTGCCTTTCCTTCCCCGTCTAGCTGTATTAACTCACCAGTGATATTGGAGGAGCTAAGGAGATGATAACCCCTGTTCTTAGTAGCCGAGTGGATGCACTTTCAACTTTCAGGGATAATATCACCCACTATAAACCTAAAAGTGTATACTTTTTTGGGGCTTATGAACTCAGCAACTAAGTATAAAATGCGGAGCTAAAGAGCCAAGGAGTCGCCAAAACCACTGGTTAGTTTGTTCGAAGATACCCCAACACCTTTGAAAGTTTTCTTCGGAGGCTCCTACATGGGCCCCAAAAGCGAAACTCCTAAGGGCTGTTTGTAAATCCATGAACCCCAAACCCAGGGTTTAGGGTTTACGGTGCAGGGTTTAGGGTGCAGGGTTTGGGGTGTAGGGTTTAGGGTTTAGAGTGTTGGGTTTAGAATGTTGGGTTTAGAGTGTTGCGTTTAGGGTGTAGGGCTTAGACTGGAAAGGTGGGCCACCGTCACAATTTGCACCGTCGGCTATGGCGACATCGTGCCGGCGACGGTGCTCTTCAAGCCAAATATCCTGAACCTTGTTTCGTGTTTCGGGTTCAAGGTCTATGGTTTCGGGGGTTCAGAGTTTACGGTTTGGGGGTCTGCCCCAAACCCTGCAACATGATGACTTGAATTATTCCTAACTTCGAGACTGCATACTGCAAATCCCAAGCCCAAGGCCCGAAACTTGAACCCTAGTCAACCATTCAGCATAGATAGATCGTTAGAGAGATAGATAGTCAGATATATAGATAGGTAGATAGATAGATAGATAGAGAGGAACTGTACAGTATGTATGCAAAAAGTATATACATACTGTGTGCATTTATTTATATATATATATATATATATACACATTTTTTTCGAGTACATGTTGAGATAGATAGGTGCATAGGTAGATAGATAGTGTATGTCCCCAGGTGCTGGGCAAGTTTTTCGCTGCCTTAGTCATGCTCATCGGCTACGGGCTGATTGCGGTCCCAACGCTGATCGGAACCGTGCAAACCCACAAGGCCCTGAGCCAGGCTCCGACAGGGTTCCAAAATTCGCTGAGCCCTAAACCCTATAAACCCTTAAACCGTACTCTCTGTCCGGGTTCCAGGGTTCCCAGGGTTTATTAGTGTTCAAAGTTTATGCTTTAGGGCTCTAGGGCATTGGGGCAAAGGACTGTCGAGGGTGCAGGGCAGCCAAAGAGAACGAGGCTCGCATGCTAGCTGCTTCAATTGGAGATCTTGGGCACGAGGATGCTTTGCTCGGTCTTCCTGCAGATTTATGAGTTCGGACTTTCGTACAGAGAGGATGTATGCCTCTCTGTGTGTATGTTCCGCTGTATGTGCACATATACATGTGGACACGCAAGCATGTATGCGTGCGTGCATGCATAGATGCATATGCACATATATGCATGCATGCATACATGCATACATCAATATATGCATACAAACACACACATACATGCGTACATACATAGGTACATCCATGCTTGCTTGCTTGCCTGCTTCCTTACACAGTTACAGACCTACATTCTTGCATGCATATCTTTCTTTCGGATGGCCTGTGTTCGGTGAACGCGCCACATGCATAAGAATTCAACAAGCACCTAATTAGATTGGAAAGCAGTATGCGCTCACAGTCCTTTATGGCCCGTGGCGCAGAAATCTGCGATGAGAGGCAAAATCGAAAAACGGATCACCAGATGAACCCAGCAGCCACTTCCAGGGCTAAAAGCTGTCTGGCCAATCCGAGCGCCTCTCATTTAAAAGCACTGACGCACGCAACCAGGCTCGGGAGCGTGAACCCTCCAAAAGCGTGACAACAACAAAAGCTGGCCCATGAACGACCACGAAGCCAGCAACAAACCTACAGACGACAACAGGGAGTGATCATCAGACTTCCCTGCGGTCCAGTTTTGAGCATTCCTCCAGGGGCTGGGAGAGGCAAGAACAAAGCTAACATGCCCCACACTTCAAAAGAACTGTGCCCACTCAAGCATTCCCAAATGTGCAGTGACAGCGTGTACACATCGAAAAAGCAGAGCCAAAGGGTATAATGTCACATCTTTGAGGAGGGCTCGCACGGCCAAGGAGTTGGCAGGTGTGACTTGCCAACTTGCTTCGTATATACACATACATATGTCGAGCACTCTTACGTTCCAGCAAGTTCGAGCTACTCAAGGGGCAATCCGGCAATCTGCTCAGCAGTATTCCCCACTGGTGCTCAAGGTAAGCCTTCGCAGCCGTGAAGACCGAGGCATAAGACATCAACATGAAGTGGATGCGTGGGTATAGGACCAGCTTGGCCTGAGACTCAGTGATATCCACGTTCAAGCCACTTAGGGGGCAATCAGGCAGTCGGTTCAGCAGCATTCCCTACTGGTGCTCAAGGTAAGCCTTCGCAGCCGTGAAGACCGAGGCATAAGACATCAACATGAAGTGGATGCGCGGGTATAGGACCAGCTTGGCCTGAGACTCAGTGATATCCACATTCAAGCCACTTAGGGGGCAATCAGGCAGTCGGTTCAGCAGCATTCCCCACTGGTGCTCAAGGTAAGCTTTCGCAGCCGTGAAGACCGAGGCATAAGACATCAACATGAAGTGGATGCGCGCGTATAGGACCAGCTTGGCCTGAGACTCAGTGATATCCACGTGCAAGCCACTTAGTGGGCAATCAGGCAGTCGGTTCAGCAGCATTCCCCACTGGTGCTCATGGTAATCCTTCTCAGCCGAGATGACCAGGGCAGAGTACGTCAACATAAAGTGGACTCAGAGGTATGGGACCAAATGTAAGAGACCAAAGACACCAGCCAGGGCAGAGACATCTGCTGCATCCAACAGGAAATAGGTCCTGAAACGAGTGGTCAACTGGTTGTTCATCGCCAGCTCTGTGCGAAAGCCGTCTTCTTGAAGCCAGCCGCGAACTCCTCTGCCGTGGCTTCTGAGCGACCCCCCTTCCCTGTAGGGCCATGGCATGGGGGCTTGGGGCTACGGCAATCAGGCGCTGTCGCCTGTTTTCTGAGCCCTTTGCATGCATATGTGCACACTGACATGCAGATATGTAGATAGCAAATGCATATATTGTGCATGTATGTATGCATGTATGCATGTGTGTATGTGCACACACACACGCATACTTAGCTGGAGGGAGGAGAGAGAGAAAGATCGACAGAGAGAGAGAGAGGGAGAAAAAGAGAAAAAGAGAAAAAGAGAAAAAGAGAGAGAGAAAAAGAGAAAAAGAGAAAAAGAGAAAAAGAGAGAGAGAAAAAGAGAAAAAGAGAAAAAGAGAGAGAGAGAGAGAGAGAGAAAGAGAGAGAGAGAGAGAGAGAAAGAGAGAGAGAGAGAGAGAGAGAGAGAGAGAGAGAGAGAGAGAGAAAGAGAAAGAGAAAGAGAGAGAGAGAGAGATAGAGAGAACGAGAAAGACAGTACTCCCTCAGCCCGTCGCAGCTCTTGGCAGGCGTCTGGGCAGTCGCAAGAGCCGGCTGAGGACTGGCACGGGCGATGGGGTTTGAACTTCTCACAGACGTTGTTCCTGGCATCTGAGCTTAAAGATCGTCTGCGCGAGTGGGTTTGCTGCTTTTTGTATTGGAACAGAGAGAGAAACTCAGAGCAGGTGTATGTACATCTATCTATCTATCTTTGCACATATATGTATATATATATATGTGTTTCGGACTGGTGTCTGATTGGCAGGTAAGTTCAGGCGTTTTGCGTATCGGAAGGGGTGATGGAGTCACGTGGATCGCCGTCTCCTCCCGAAAGTTCGACTGTAAAGCCTGATGCACAGGAAACCCGCAATTGAAGAACCTCCGACTTAATATAGGGATCAGAATCATTACCAACATATTCCCTTGGTTCTTTATTCGATCCCCCAAACCTATTTTGATTATGAAGGACCTTCGTAGTCGGGGTGGCATTTAGATTGGGCAGAGAGTAAAACCCTTGAAAACCAAACCCCTAAACCCTAAACCCTAAACCCTGAACCCGAAACCCTCTGCCTCGGAGGACGGCCTGGTGCTCCTACCCACGCGCTCCGGAGACTTTGACGAAAAGGGCCACGTGCGGCCAGGAGCCTGCACATAGGGTTTGAGGTTTAGATTAAAGGGTTTAGGGTTTGGGGTTTAGGGTTTATTTAGGGTTTAGGGTTTAGAGTTTAGGGTTTAGGGTTTAGGGTTTGGGGTTTATAGGGTTTAATTAGGGTTCAGAGTCCAGAAAAGCAAAGAGCCAAACAGAAGAGTCTGGATTGTCGGGCTCCGTCATTCGAATCCAGGAGTTTCGGAAAACGCGGATTTGGACAGGGTGTTGGGTCCGCTGGTGAAAGCGTTTTGAGAACGTTTTTGGGCCCTGTTCCGAGTTCAACCGAGCTTAATATAGGGGCCTAAATAATTACGAGTGTTACTTGATAATCATTATAGCATAATGGGCCCCAAAACCCTATTTTAATTATCAAGGCCCCTAATACAGAACCCTACTATAGATCCCCTATAGACCTTGTGCAAGGACCCCTTTAAAGGAACCCTATTCTAATTATGAAGGCCCATGAATTCGGTGCTTGGTACAGTGCAGTTCGCCCCCCGGATTCCAGGAGCGGGCTTTGAGCTGCTGGAGGAGGCAGTGGTAGCCTGGTCACAGAAGAACCAGGACCAGTACCATAGAGGCTTCAAAAAAGATCCTTATATTATTTTGGGGGTTCCTTATTATAGCTACGGTATAGTGGGCCCTAGAACCCTATTCTAATTTAGTAGCAATTTTTTTCAATAACTGGTGCTCGTAACAGACATAGTCAGGGTAATGGCAATAGAAGGGGTATTATCAGTAGTTATGGATATAGGCTGGAAATGGTTGCGGCGTGGTACTATGACTAGTACTAGACTTGCACTACTGCTAGTTTGCAGAAGTTAACATTTGGGTCGGACGCGTGGCAGTGGAAAAGGTATATTTGATGTTGAAGTAAGACAGCAACTATCCATGGAATATTGGTGACAAGGGTGGTCGTGCTAATGAGAAGTACTCCCGACCCGACGTCCTAAATCCCTGAACCCTTAAACCGTAAACCTTCCACCTTGCCTAAACCCTAAACCCTAAACCCTTGAGTTTGGGGTATTCGGACCGACCGCCTTTCCTGCACAAGGAGCCCCGCCCTCTTAACGTGCTGGAGCATTGGTTCTGTGCCGGGAACCCAGACCAGTTATCCTTTAGAAGGGGCCCTCACCCTGTAATAGTGGTATAATAGGAATATAATAGGGCCCTAATATCATCCTTATAGTCACTAATGCAGGGTGGGGGCAGCTTCTAAGTTATCCTGCTGTGGACGGACAGTATGCCACGCTGTGGAAAGCGCTTGAACTCTCAGCGATAAACGTCCACGAGGCCTAAACCCTAAACCCCAAACTCCTTGCAGGTTCAGGGTTTGAGGGTTTTCAGGGTAGGGGTACAGCATTAGAGTGCAAGGTTATAGGGCTTTCTAGCGCGTGCACCCTCCAGGAGAGGGTTTAGAGTTTTCGGTTGCTGTCGTTGGCATTTTAGTGTCGGGGTTTTTGGGTCTTTAAGACTTCGGGTCTAATGTCAAGAGACGAGCATCCAGGGCCATGAGGGCATTGGGCCCGAGCGCTTTGTCTTGGAAGTTGGTCTGAGGGCCTTTGTGTTGCTTCTGGTAAATAGTTTGAGGGAGTTTAGGGGTCTAGGAGCGATCGAGGAATATGGGAGTTTCAGAAAATGGGGGGTACCTTATTTGGGGTCCTTATAATAGGGATCCTACTATTTAGGGTACTATATTAGGGTCCCCTATTTTCGGAAACTCCCATATCATGATCTTTACGGCATTACTGGCGTTTTTTCGCTTGCCACAGGGGGTTTGGGAGGCCTAAACCCCAAACACTAAACCCTGAACCCTAACAGGCTTGAGCCTTTTGGGATTGGCTTGAGTGTAGCATTTGGGGTCCGCAGGGGTTTGCTGTTCGGGAGCCTGGGCGGAAATCCTATACTATTTTGGGTGTTCCTCAGTTAAGTTTTAGTACAGTGGGACTCAAAACCCTTTTCTAATTGTTAAAGCCCATATATTAATCGGTGTCGTTTCTGCAGCCTAGAATGAGCCCACTCGACCCTCTTAAGACTAGACCCTCGATGCCGGTTTCAAGGCAAAGCTACAGGAACAGAGAGATGGGAAAATGTAAGTAGACGTAAGCTCTCTTGCCAGCCCTTAACCCAAAAACTTAAGCAGTGAAGCCCCCCAGGCTCTGCGAGCCCACGGGGTCCAAAGCAGACCCAGGTGAAGAGCCAACCCCTGTGTCCCGGACATGACTTTCTTGCCGAAGTACACAGGCTGCTGCCGAGGGTTCGTGGTCGTCGTCGCCAAACGCCTTAGTCTGAAAACACTTCAAGCCCTAAACGGTCAAGCCCTATCGTCGTAGCAATAGCACCAGAAGGAGACTTGTGAAGGATGCTGCTCCTTCAGTTGTAGCTATCCTCGAGCTACTTTTATGAAGGGAACCATGTGGATGATCGGGACGTGAGACTGCCCTCTACGCAAGGGGAAGAAACGCAGCAGCATCTTGCCTACGAGCAATACTTGGAGGGTCGGACTTACTAACTGGTTATTTTAGGGACTTCTAAGTACCATAACCCCAATTACGGTCCCCTTTAGGATACTTATAAGTCTACTTACTACCTACTCACTAAGTCCCCCGACCCTCCAAGTAGGGGCCTTAATAACTCGAATACGGTTCCTTTAAAGGGTTCTATAGGGTGATGTAAGGGGTCTATAATCGGTCCTATAAGAATGATATTATAGGGGCCTTACTAATTAGAACTTACTAAGTCCTCTAAAGACCCTCCAAGTACCTGGAGGGCGCGCTCCCGGATTTGAATCCCTGGGCACCCCCCACGAGCCGATGCAGGATTTTTCGCCCCAAACCATCAGCCCTGCATAACATGGTATGGCACAACATACTGAATACCTCATCGTAGTATTATATGCCACAATGAGATCCGGAAGAAGAACCAGGACGAAAGCTGCGAGTCTGTTGCCTCGCGGCGTTCCACAAACGGCATGAGCATGAGCCCCAAACCCGAACCTTATCTTGAAGCAGGTCCTACTTGTCGAACTCCTCCTGTGAGTTCGTAATCTCCTTGTATTGCGGCAACTGCTATGCCGCGGAAAAGACGGAGAACATCCTGGCCCAGGGAGGTGTCAGGTTTCTGCATAGACAGGGCTCGCAGGGCCCTTTTTAATAAGACTCTCGCAGCATAGCCCAAGCTCGCCTTTTTCTAGCTCTTTTGTTAGCCATCCTTTGGTTGTCTGTCCTCCGTGTTGTACAAAGGCTTTTGGGGCAAGTCGAGAGCACTTCTGTTTTTCCTTAGATACTTTCCTCAATGTTTGGAGAAGCTAGTTTAGGCTGCACGGAAGAAGCGTCCTCAAAAGGAGAATGCGCGGCTGCCGTGTCAGACTACCGGAGAGTCAAAGTGCTCCCGCATTAGCCCTGCAACCACATCGGCTTGGCAGCGCCAGAGCCAAAAAGGAGTGGTATGAGCTTGGTTCGTTGCTTTCAGCTGCTTTTTGAACTTTCATTCATGGAGAGTTTCCTTGCTCTTGTGGCTGTGACTAGCACTGCGAAATCCGTGTTTTGCAAGCAGCGTTCCGAGCATAACCACGTCATCGCTGCGGTGTGTCTTCCTTCCTTTATTCTGGTAGCTGTTTCCGCTTCCCCTAGTACCAGGTCCTACCACCATGTCATCACCGTTCGTGCTGAGTACTAGACTACTCGAAGCATCACTGTGACTGCCCCCTAACCCCTAACCCCTAAACCCTAAAACCCTAAAGCTGTAAAACCCTAAACCGAAACCCTAAACCCAAGACCCCTCCAAAAACTTGCAACCTTGAGCCGCAACCCCCTTTTCTCTGCCTCCGATCGGCTCGAAGGTTCATAGTCTGTCAGGCAGCCGTCCTCTGAAGTGCAGCCAGAGCCATGCCCCCCAAGGCCTTGTGGGGGGTTAGGGCTTAGGCTTTCTGCGGCCTTTCCTCTAAGGATTCCTTCAAGACTCTGAAATTCAAGAACTTTGGTTGGAGTGAGGTGAAACCTGAACCCCAAATCAAGGGATGCTGAGGTGTTTGGGCAGCACGCAGCTCTAAACCCCTGTCATAGGCCTCCCAAACCCTGCACCCTCCGAACTCTCACTCCCACCTCCTGAAACTCTTGAATCGCAAACCGGGCACCATCGCCAAAGCCTGAGCCACCAAGCCTACAGCCCCCGAGCCCCCAAACCCTGAAGCCCGAACCTCCAATGTCCAACCTCCGGAGCCCCGACATTACATATTATGTACTTGTATACACGATACACTATATAGTGTAGGTATATATATATATATATATATATATCGAGTACTATATTTATGTACATACATATACATATAGACTTATTCATTTGCTTGTTTGTATTTACAGTATGTATGTATGTATATATATATATATATATTATGAATTATATGTGTATGTATATGTATATGTATATGTATATGTTTATGTATATGTATATGTATATGTATATGTATATGTATATGTATATGTATATGTATATGTATATGTATATGTATATGTATAGTATATGTATATGTATATGTATGTGTATATGTATATGTATATGTATATGTATGTGTATGTGTATATGTATATGTATATGTATATGTATATGTATATGTATGTGTATGTGTATGTGTATGTGTATGTGTATGTGTCTGTGTATGTGTATGTGTATATGTATGTGTATATGTATATGTGTATATATATATATATATATATATATATATGCTGTGTATTTTTTAACATACTATACCGGAGAGCTTAGCCCATGCCAGGCGAGGCAGCAGGTCGAAGCCGTGTCCCTCGGGTCGGGCTCTCCAGCTCCTTCATGCTGGGATACTGCAAGGGTTCAGGGTTTTAGGGTTAAGTGTTTAGAGTTTAGGATTTAGGGTTTAGGGTTTAGGATTTATGCAATCGGCAATGCGGACTGTCACGAAGCGAAGCACTTGGCGACGAAATGGATGCCAATTAATAGGATTTAAGGGTTCCGGGTTTAGGGTGTAAGGGTTACTGTAAGGGCTGCCATATAGGACATCACAAGTTTTTGGGTCGAGCAAATCGACTGCCGATTTCCTGAAACTTGTGATTTATGGTGTTTTGCATCTGTGAGCAGATGGTTGGCACGCCTAGAAAAAGGGGGGTATCGGGGCAGCGGAAAACACCAAGCACAAGCTTCAGGCACACGTGAGTCCAGACCGCGCCGCATAAGCACGATCTGGTGTGGTTGGGGCCGGGGTTGGGGCCAGGGTTGGGGCCAGGGATCGTTCAGGAACAAAAGGCAGGCATACCAGTTTCGAGAGAAGGAGAGCGAGGCGAGAGAGAGAGAGAGAGAGGGAGAGATGGAGAGCAGGAGAGAGGGAGAGAGTCCGGAGAGGGGGAGAGAGTGAGACTGTCTTGCTCTTGCTGCGGCGGCATGCACGGGTTCATGTCTTGTATATATACCTGCTTGGAATGAATGCCATGCGAGGGTTGAGCTTCCCGCGCACTCAGGGAACTCTGAAGCCGACTACCGATGTGCCAGCCATTAGTGTGTTGCCTGAAGGGAAAGACGCGGAGGGGCCGGCGCAAGGGGCCTCGCCTTCAGGGCTGAGGCCCCAGCAGGCTCAACAAGTGCCGGCTGAGCAAGAGGCCACACTCTGTAGGGAGGACGAGGTAGGGAGAGACGGAGAGAATGAGAGAGGATGAGGGGAGAAGGAATCCACCATCACAAAAGGCTGGCAGTTGGATTTTTGACCTCGGCTATTCCCGTTTGGGGTCGACGTTTCTCGAAACACAAATGCCTGGCCATCGCATCTCAAGATAAGACGGATTTTACATGGTTTTACCGGCAGGCGGATTTCCGAAAAAATCTCCCGGGGGTCAAAAGGCCAGCCATTTGTGGCACTTTTCGGGTGCCAGAGACATGTGATGTCCTATAAAGGATACTACCAGAGGGTTACCGTAGGGTATACTCTTAGCGTTGCTGTAATAAAGGTTACCGCTAGGCTTACTCTGAGGGTGTTTCGTGTTGTGGTCTGTGAGGTCTTTTGGGGTTGCGGGGCGGGGTTTGCTTGGTGGGGTTGGTGTCCGTGTGTGTGTGTGTGTGTGTGTGAGAAAAAGAGAAACTACAGCCCTAAACCCTAAACCCGAAACCTTACAGCCCTGTGAGGCATGGCAGAGACGTCAGCAGTTGCAAAAAGGTCCTCAAAAAACCCTACAGCCCTAAACCCTACGGCCTTAAACCCTAGACCCCAAACCCCATATGTCAGCTTGGGACGAACGAGCAGGCGTAAAAAGGAGTTCAAAAAAAATCCCAAACCTCAAAACCATAAACCCTACACCTACAACCCTAAACCCTAAACCCTAAACCCTACAACCCTACAACCCTAAACCTCACATAACCGAAAACTCCCCCGAGGCCTCAGGTCCGTGAGGGCGAGATCGTTTTCGGCGCACGCCTTAGGGATCCAAAGGGGCTGCCGAGGTTTGGGGGTTTTCAGAAAGCTAGGGTGTAGGATTTATGGGTTTAAGGCTTAGGGGTTCAGGGATTGGGGGTTTAGGGTTTAGGGGTTTAGTGGTTTAGAGTTTAGGGTTTGTGGTTAAAGGCTGCGCTCGACACAGTATTGGCGGATGGAAGGCTCCAGCAGCAGGTACAATAGTCAGGTCTGGTGCGAAGCATTTTCTTAAAGCCCTCTAAGATAAGGTTTTGCGCTACATTTTGTATAATGATTATCAAGAATCCTAGGGAATAAGGTTTTGCGATACATTTTGTATATAATGGTTATCAAGAACCCTTGGGAATAAGGTTTTGCGATACATTTCGTATCAAGATTATCAAGAACCCTAAGGAATAGCCTGCGTAACTGTATTATTCAGACCCGATACATGACACTTGAGGCCCTGCTTGGAGGCCCTTTTGACTTAGTAAGTAGGGTTAGTAAGGTAAGTTATGGGGATTATAATAGGGTTTCCAGGGGATATACTAAGTAGACTTACTAAGTCAAAAGGGCCTCCAAGTGCACCTGGGGTCCCAAAGCACAAGGTCGAAATCTGGTACTCGAATAGGGTGCCGGCGACATTCGCAAAATGTCAAATTTCAACACCCAAGCCTGTCTTTCCAAAATCCCACACGCATCTCACAGGAAATCAGGCGGTTCCGGTTTGAGAGTTTACATGTAAGGTTTAGTGAGGGTTGGTGTTTGGGTGCTTCCCACTTCGGCTCTTCCCAGAATTAATCCGCACGCCCCTCACATTCCCTAAACCCTAAACCTGCAACCATAAGCATCGACGAAGGGCTTGTATTAACCATCTTGTCGCTAAGTCGTAGACACGGGAGGTTCAGCCGCTTCGGTCAGCCCTGGAGACTCGAATCTGTTGCTTGTGGGATGCCGTAGGTGTTGCGCAGTCATGATACTCGATGACATCACTCATCGAGCACCGTGCACAAATGCCCAAGGCTCTGGACACAGTCCAAATCAGGGCAGCAACGCGTCACTTCATACAACCAGGGAATCAGGGCCTCATGGGGCGAGCATTTAGGGTCGGTCACAAGGTTCAGCATACTTAATCCTACATGTGAGGTGTGGCCCACATCTATGCCTCCTTCAACGACACCTTTGTGCATGCCTTCGGCTTAGCTTAGCATCTATGATGTCAGGTTCAGGGCTCAGGGTTTCTGGAGAGATCGAAGTTACCGTACGTTCTGAAGAGATTGGAATGACATGGGCAAGATCTTCCTTTATGTCAGCTGTATGGGGATTTTTTTAAAGTGCTTCGAATTTAGTGAGCTACCCATGTTGAGATCCACTTCCGTGAGCCTACAACCACCCTTGCAGTTGTGGGGCCTGAGGCCAAGTGAAGTTTTTCAGTCTCAGAAATGTTTGCTTCCAGGGGCGACTTTACCGTGCATGGTTTTAGGTAGGAGTAGGCAACTGGGTCCTTGGTAAGGAAGAAGCTTTGAGTTACCATAACAAGGAAACCATGTTACTTGCTACTGTTGATGGACAAAATCCTGCATGACTTTAAGGACCCTAAACTATGGGAACCATGGTATATTCCTTATATTGGGTCATGCAGGATTTTGTCCATCCACAGTATAGATCCCTAGTCTGGTAGCTGAAAATACCTTTCTTAACAAGAAAAACCCTAAAACCCTAAACCCTAAACCCTAAACCGAGTACTTGTGCTGGCTTCAGAAGCCTCGACATCCCGTCCACCTATATGTTGGTCACCGAAGCGAGCCCGAATCTGTTGAATCAGTCCAAGCAGTGCTTTTGCCTGTTAGAGCCAAGATTTAGAGTTGAGGGTGGAAGGTGGAGTGGTTTAGGGTTTGGGGTTCTATCAGCTTGCTGGAATGGTTTATTCGGAACGGTAGTCTTTTTGATGCTGTTGTCGCGGCTACTGTTTTTCAGGGGTGCAAATGTGGTCGCCAGTGACACTCTTCAAGGCCCTTTATCAAATCTGCATCTAGCGCAGACAAAAAGTAATTCTGGTAATGGTAACATAACCTTTTTATTCTTCGTAGCTGAGTGGATACACTTTACACTTTCAGGGATAATATCACCCCCTACAAACCTAGAAGTGTACACTGTTGGGGTCTTATGAACTCAGCAACTAAGTATTGTCGTGCTAGTTATAAAGCCCCTCTTTCGTGCCGGCCGCAAGGTCACCGACCTCTCCGGTCGGGAGACCATCATGCGTGTGACGGGCGGCATGAAGGCGCCTTCTGTGGTTTCTTTCCTGTGTGAGGTTTAGGACATCTCGATGGTTTAGATGGTTCGCAAAGGTTCGACACAGATTTCACAGAGTTTGGTTTCGAGTATGGGATGGGGAGTTCAGAATTTTTCCGCAAGGTTCGGTGTACTTACAACCACTATAGAACATGTTTGCATTGAGCATCACCATACTTCTTCCATGTAGTGAAGATGTCGACGAATACCCGCACCTCTTCAGTACCTCTATCTTCTTCCTTACCATCACTCCTCATGCTCATGCTCATCCTGATCCGACTGATCGTCCCCATCCTCATTACATCCTCATCCGCAGAATCATGCTCCTCCTCCTCCTCCTCCTCCTCCTCCTCCTCCTCCTCCTCCTCCTCCTCCTCCTCCTGCTTATCTTCGTCAGTATCAGCATCGCCATCATCATCCTCAACGTGATGATGACCCTCATCCTCATTACGCCGAATCATCCTCCTACTCCTCATGCTTCTCTTCACGGTCATCTCATGTTTCATCCTCATCCTCGTCCTGCTCCTTGTTCTCCTGGTCTTCCTCATGTTCATCATCTTCATCCCCATCTTCTCATCCTCATCATCCCTGTCATTCTGATGCTCCTCATGCTGCTTCTCTTCATACTCATCTTCGTCTTCATCGTTCATTTCTGTTTTCATCTTCAGCTCCAGCTTCATCTTAGAAGCCTAGACCCAAAGCTCTCAGCCCTAAGCCCGAAGCGCCAAGACCCTCCTAAACCCTAAAACCCCTAAACCCCTAAACCCCCTAAAACCCCTAAATCCCCTAAACCCCTAAAACCCCTAAACCCTAAACCCCTAAACCCCTAACCCCTAACCCCTAAACCCTGAACCCTTACACTACCCTAAACCCCTAAACCCCCAAACCCCCAAACCCTTAAACTACCCTAAACCCCAAACCGCCTCCCAAACCCCCAAACCGCCTCCCAAACTCGAAGAGAGGATCCCAAAGTCAGCTCCCGTCCGGGCAGGTCAAGGCCGACCGCGATGAGCTCGGGCCCCACTCTAGGGGAAAAGGCTCCTTTTGCAGGGTTTATAAGGGTTCCTTTAACATTAAGGGTCCCTTTAAAGGGATCCATAGGGATTCTATAAGGGGTTAGGGTTTGGGGGTTTGAGTTTGGGGGGGGTATCTAACGCCCTCAGCCCTACACCATGAATCCTATCTTGTGACTGGGCTTTCGGGACCGTAACCTCACCATTTGGAGGTTCAGGGGTAGTTATAAGGGGGATTATAAGTCCCCGAATACGGGATATAAGTATAGTTACCCTACTTAAAACCACCCATGAACCTCCAAGTGGGTGGTTGTCAAAATTATGGTCCCGTTTTGGGTCCCTATTATAATAAGGCAGCTTTAATATTTAGGGTACCCTAGAAAGGGATCTTAGTTTTGACAACCACCCAAGTAGTTCTTGGACTGTGAGTGGAAGGCCTCGTCCCCAGAGAGCCCAAGTGCCCTTGATTGAGCAAGGTATCTTGGAATGCAAAAAATGGGGCCTTATCAATTACCTATACTATTTTTGGTGTTCCTTATTCCTTATTATGATCATCGTATGATGGGCCCCAAACCCTGTCCTAATTTTTTTCAGGCACCTATACTAGACGAATTGCACATATGCCTAAACCTTAGACCCTGAACCCTAAACCCTATTTGGGGGCCTGTGGGTAGGGATCGCTTCTTGTGCTTGGGGTCCCTGCCTGAAGCCTGTCAAGAAAGCAGAAAATACGGCACGCCTAAAAAAGGGGGCCTTAATAATTACCTGTACTATTTTGGGGGTTCCTTGTTATAATCATAATAGAAAGGGCTCCCAAACCCTATTCTGGCAATTAAGGGCACGTTTTTTCAGCCCGAAGCCCTGAAGCCTCCAATTCAAAACCCCTACATCCCCGAGCCATTCACCCCTTGCAAAGTTCCTACAAAGCATAAACCTACACAGCATAGCACAACATCATACAACATAACATGATATGCACCATTATCATAATAACGTAATAAAGGGAACTCCAAAAAGTTGGAATATGGATTAATGGTAGGATCCCCTATAATGTACCTTAAAGGGGTTGCGACAATGATATTCCAACTTTCTGGCTTCTACTGTATAGAACCCAAAACCCTAAACCCTAAACTCAAGGCCCTGCGAAGCTCTGCGCTATCGGCCCTTGGGTTGCGAGGTCCTCGCCCTACGCGGCGATGCTTGCGGCACAGGACGTGGCCGCCCGCTGCAAGGCGCCGGAGATGGGTTTCCATAAAGGCTCCTATGTCAGGATCGGTAGTAGAATCCGTATTATGGTAGAAGGGTTGATGAACCTGCTTGTTGCCTGCATGTGCGGACGAAGGCGCCCGAGGTGCATGTTTTCCCGCATGTTCTTCTTTGTAGCTGAGCAGGTAACCTGTACTCCTTGTGGGTCTGTAAATTCTCACAAAGACTTAACATGGCGACGGCTCAAGAACAACGGCTTGTTCGAGCAACTTTCAACTCCTCCAGCCATGACTCTTGACACGATGCCCGCTGAAGCTCAAACTCTTGTGTTGAAGGTCGGAACTTCGACGATCATGACCTCCGACGAGCGAGGGCAGCGGGTGAACGTCGCGAATCTTTCGAGGTTGGTGGAAGTCATCGCCGATCTCTCCTACAAAGGGTTCAAAGTCGTCCTTGTCTCTTCTGGAGCCGTTGGCATGGGTTGCCGCGAGCTGGGATTGAAGCAGAAGCCCACTACTCCTGCGCTGAAGCGCGCTGTCGCTGGGGTCGGCCAAAGCCGCATCATGCGCGTGTATTCTGAGCTCTTCGAGACTGTAGGGCTGAAAATGGCGCAGCTTTTGGTGAGTCAGCGCGATTTCTTGGAGCAGCAACGCTGGGCCGAAATCCGTGACACGATTGCAGCATGTCTCGAAGCCAACGTGGTCCCAATCATCAATGAGAACGACACCACCAACACAGATGGCATGCGCTTCGGTGACAACGACAACCTTGCAGCCCTGACTGCGGTGCAGCTGGGAGCTGCTGGAGTGTTCCTCTTCACTGATGTGGACTACCTCTACACAGCGAACCCCAATGTGGATCCCTCGGCTGAGCCCATGAGGGTGGTCAACGAGGCATTCGAGCTGGACGTCGACACCCGCGAGCCGGGGTCTTCTTTGGGCACTGGCGGCATGGCAACCAAGGTGTCTGCAGCCCGGACGGCCCATTGTGCCGGCATCCCCTGTGGCATCTTGCACGGCAGATTCCCCGAACGAATTTTCAGTTTCTTGAACAGGCTGGAAGAGGACGGTGACGCCACGCGGAACTCTCCGAAAACACAGGCAGTGGTAAGTTCTACCATCAGCGAGGCGGGCAGCGCTGAGCCCGAGCCGGAAGGCACCCTCTTCGCAGCGCGGGAAGGTGAGCAGAGAACGGAAGCCGAACGCTGGATTCTCAGCCTTCCCGTCGTCGGAGACGTGGATGTGAAAAATCCCGAGAGCCTCGAGAACCTGAGCTCTGCCGATCTTCGAACGACGCTGCTGGCGGCGGCTGCCGACAGCTTAGATGGTCTTCAGAGCCTGTCTAGCATCGCCCACGATGGAGGGATCAGGATTTTCCACCAGAATTCCGAAGTGGCAAGGATGCGGGTCAGCCTGGACGAGGAGGGAGCCTGCATCCCGGACCCCGAACCGGAGCAGAGCATCGTGCTCACGCCCGCAGCAGAGGCCCTCTGCTGAAGCGAAGGCGCTCCTTGATTGTCGCCAAAATCTGGAGATGAATGATGCCCCGACCTTGCAGCACAATCCCAATTTATTCCTCCTGCACACAAGAAGTGTGCCTAATCCCAGCATGGCAAGGTCATATGTACAGCTTTGCATCTAACCCTCCGGATCCTGTTTCGTCCCTGGCTGTCCTATACAGAAGGTCATGTGCGTAGCAGACCAGGCCAGTGCGATGAGGCAAATACATGTGCGTTCAGTTCAATGCAAAGAATTGGGTCACCGCACGTCGGAGACATACCCGAAGTCTACACGGGAGTTTCCGAAAAGTTAGGGGTAGCTTAATTTGGGGTCAGTTTAAAAAGGATATAGGGAGCCCCTATTTTCGGAAACTCCCACATGCGGGGGCTTGGGGCTCAGCTTACAGCCCCAGGCTGTTCGAGTTCAGTTTTCTTGCTTTCCGATGGCCGCGTGACTGCGCGGTGCTGCCAGACAATCCCATGCTCCTGCAGAAGAAGACCTGATTGAGACATTTATACGATGTAGATTGATGCCTTCTTTTGCAAAGCCTAAGTCCTGTAAATGTGCACGCATGTGCGTGCCACGAGGTTTTTTTGCAGGGCAGTTTGTGTTTAGGACAAACTGTGGCTGCTGTCACGGTGGGTCGCTCAGCACACCTAATGAGCAGGTACTCCTCTGGCAGCGGAAAAAGTTGATTCGCTTGTGGGAATTTTCCCAAGACACCTCGATTAATGTCCTGATGCTAGGTGTTTTCTGTAGGTCGCCCAGAAGCTACCTTTTCAGCATAGCCCAACTCAGTTGAGCATATGTGCTCTGTCCAGTTGCTGATTACCGGCGACGTTCCTTTTGTATATTTGTTCGGGTTGTAAGCAGACATGCAGACCCAGTATCCTACGGGTGACACATTGAGACCTCACCTGCCGGTGCCCCAAATTTGGAATGACGTCTGGAAATCGCGCGGGCGCCAGGAGTTGGGCATTGGCGCACTCCACATCAAGCTCCGTGCAACCGGCGGCACCAAGACACGCACGCCAGGCTGGTCAACCCTAAGCCTCGAAACCGAATTTAGAGGTCTGCATCAATAGGAGAATTGTCCCTGTATTGTCCATGTAAGCATAGTAGAGCATACCCCCCCCGAAACCAGCCGGAACAAATGGTTCAGGCCTCAGGAAGAGAAGAAGGCTTTCCATAGTCGGACAGTGGGTCGAAAGCTTGAATAAGAAAGGTGCTGGTACAGGGTTTGGGGGTTTAGGGCTTGGGGTTCAGGGAACGAAACGTGCTCGTACAGGGGTCGCAAAATCGGCAAGAGCATGCCCTTAGAGTCATAATACTGCACCCCTAAAACCCTTTTTTCTAATCAGGAAGGCGACTGTGACTAGGTTGCCCGCTTTCCTAGATTCAAGCTGAAAGCGTCCACTCTTGGATGGATTGCACAAAATCGACCAGAATATCTATCTAGACTTATACTCCAAGGTTAGGGCCTATGTTGAGGATACCCTAAACCCTAAAGTTCCCAAGCAACGCTGTAAACACTGGCTGAGATGCAGCGACCACCGACGACCAGCAAGAAGCCCCTGCATGAATGGAAGAGTGGGGTTTAGGGTTTAGGGGTTTAAGGTTTAGGGTCTTAAGGTTTAGGGTTTAGGGTCTTAGGGTGTAGGATTTAGGGTTTAGGGGTTTAATTTAAGGTTTAGGGTCTTAGGGGTCAGGGTTTAGGGTTTACGGTTTAGGGCATCAGCAGCACTCCAGCATCCTACAGACCTGACAAGATTTGGCTGTGGGCTCAAGCTGAGGCGACCTCAACACGCGGCATGGCAATCTAGGGCGCTCTGCACGTGCCCTGCGGTGGTCGCCTGGGTAGGAGGTCGGCGAAATCATGCTGAGCATGCTTTGCTGCCACAGGCAGAAGCCTTCTGCGCAGGACACGCCGATCTCATCTACGTGGAGTCCCTATCTATCAAGCGGTTCTCCGCTATCTCGACAACCAGCAGGCGCTGGAGCTGCCTATTCGCAGCTTCTTAAGTTCCTGATGGTCGGCGATGAGGCAGCAGGAAAGACTTGCCTTCGGTTGCAGTTCACCGAGAAAAGGTATCGCACGGAGCACCACGTCACTGTGAGTGTGGAGTTTGGCTCTCGTGCCATCGATGTACAAGGCGTGGCAACCAAGTTGCAGTGTTGGGACTGCGCCGGCGCAGATCGCTGCCGCAACATCATCAGAAGGTACTACCGTGGTGCTGCTGGCGCCCTTCTGGTCTACGATGTCACGCGGCGAGACAGCTTCGAGCACTTACTGGAATGGGTCAAAGAGATCCGGGAGCACGCAGATACTGACGTCGCCATTACCGTGGTCGGCAACAAGGCCGACATGGACAAGAAACGTCAGGTGAGCCTCGAGGAAGGCAGCAGATTTGCAACTGCCCACGGCCTCGGCTTTCTGGAGACGTCCGCAGTCACCGGCCGACACGTGGACGATGCCTTTGTTCTGACAGCTCGGCAGGCCTTGACAAGGAAGCTTGCTGCGGACCAATGCAGGTATCAGGACTTTCGGCAATATGATCCGTCTTTCCAGGATGCTGACTACCCGCAGCTTCTTAAGTTCGTGATTGTCGGCGATTTGGCAGCAGGAAAGACATGCCTTCTGTTGCAGTTCACCGAGAAAAGGTATCGCACGGAGCACCACGTCACTGTGAGTGTGGAGTATGGCTCTCGTGCCATCGATGTACAAGGCGTGGCAACCAAGTTGCAGTGTTGGGACTGCGCCGGCGCAGATCGCTGCCGCAACATCATCAGAAGGTACTACCGTGGTGCTGCTGGCGCCCTTCTGGTCTACGATGTCACGCGGCGAGACAGCTTCGAGCACTTACTGGAATGGGTCAAAGAGATCCGGGAGCACGCAGATACTGACGTCGCCATTACCATGGTCGGCAACAAGGCCGACATGGACAAGAAACGTCAGGTGAGCCTCGAGGAAGGCAGCAGATTTGCAACTGCCCACGGCCTCGGCTTTCTGGAGACGTCCGCAGTCACCGGCCGACACGTGGACGATGCCTTTGTTCTGACAGCTCGGCAGGCCTTGACAAGGAAGCTTGCTGCGGACCAATGCAGGTATCAGGACTTTCGGCAATATGATCCGTCTTTCCAGGATGCTGACTACCCGCAGCTTCTTAAGTTCGTGATTGTCGGCGATTTGGCAGCAGGAAAGACATGCCTTCTGTTGCAGTTCACCGAGAAAAGGTATCGCACGGAGCACCACGTCACTGTGAGTGTGGAGTATGGCTCTCGTGCCATCGATGTACAGGGCGTGGCAACCAAGCTGCAGTGTTGGGACTGCGCCGGCGCAGATCGCTGCCGCAACATCATCAGAAGCTACTACCGTGGTGCTGCTGGCGCGCTTCTGGTCTACGATGTCACGCGGCCAGACAGCTTCGAGCACTTACTGGAATGGGTCAAAGAGATCCGGGAGCACGCAGATACTGACGTCGCCATAACCGTGGTCGGCAACAAGGCCGACATGGACAAGAAACGTCAGGTGAGCCTCGAGGAAGGCAGCAGATTTGCAACTGCCCACGGCCTCGGCTTTCTGGAGACGTCCGCAGTCACCGGCCGACACGTGGACGATGCCTTTCTTGTCACGGCCCGGCAGGCCTTGAAAAGGAAGATCGCTGCGGACCAATGCAGACCGACTCGGGGCGAGGTGTCTGCAGACGACGAACACTAATGATACCAACGAAGACAGCAGAATCCGCAAAATCTAATTCACCGGAACCGGCATTTGCTTACCCGTTTTGACTGCAGATTATTTCAATCTTCGGCGGGTCCGGTGGTCTGCATGTCAGTTCAAGACAATGCCCGAAGCTCCGTGAAATTCGAGTTGTCCTGACGGATGAGCTGCAATCTGAGTGCTAGCAGTCAGGATGCGGTTGACTTTGAAGCCTGTGCCAATGCTGAAACAGCCTCGAACCGGGTGCGAGTGCCACGCGAGTAAGAAAAATGCGGCATTCCGAGGGGCTTCTCTGCTAGAAATGAAGCCCTTCTCCTAAAGGCCTGATCCCGCCTAGCGGGTTTCTTTATGTATATTTTGTATATATATATATATATATATATTTATTCCGTACAATACTTATATTGCTCATCAAGTCTCTGAAAACCCCATCATCCGAACAGGGCCCGGGGCTCAGAGCGCCCTCCGTGCGCTGGCACGCTCCGGGATGAAGATCGGTCGCATCGAGGCGGGCGCGTTTCGGTGGAGATTGAAGAAGCGAGCAGGGCGGGGGGAGTCTAGATGGGAGTTTCCAAAAAATAGGGGACCCTAATCTAGGTACCCTAAATAGTAGGATCCTTATTATAAGGACCCCAAAATAGGGTACCCCTAATTTTCGGAAACTCCCATATGAATCCCCAAAGTGCGGTCTTAGAGTTATGGTGGGGGTTTACATGGCTTTTTGGGGTTCTATGAGGTTTGCTTCCAAATGCAGCATTGTACCTGTTGTTTTGGAGGCTACTTGGAGGTTCATGGGTAGTTATAAGTGGGTTATAAGTAGAGTAACTATACTTATAACCCATATTAGGGGACTTCTAACCCCACTTCACTTGTAACTACCCGTGAACTTCCAAGTAATAACTAACACCCTATACCCTCATAGAATCCCTACAGATCCCTTTAAAGGGACCCTTAAAGGAACCCCACTTATAACTGCCCCTGAACCTCCAAGTACGGGCCGCGAGGATGAGTTAGGAATGGCCCGAGTGTGTGGGCGGACCATAGTATCACGCGGCTGGGGCTTCGTTGAGCTTTAGGGTCTAGGGTTTAGCGGGGTTTAGTTCAGAGCGCCGTTTGTTGGGGATGAGAAGGCTTCAGGTTTGACATGCTTGGTGTCCAGCTGCGAATGTTTGCACTTCGGGGGCTTCGTGTTGAAGTTGGACTACCATGATCTGGTAAAGACTGCGGTGACCCGTAGATAATCCGCGTGGAGACAGCAGGTCCGTGCAGTAAGAAGGACCACAGCTCTTTACAGCAAAAGAGTCCCACACCAACGCCAAAAGCCCTTCAGAAGCTTGTCAAGCTTCAAGATGCTGCGCAAGTGGGGTTTAATCTTTAGGGGTTCGGGTTTAGGGTTCAGTTTGGGGGTTTAGGGTTTAGGGTTTAGGCATGTTTGGGTTGCCGGTGGCACGCTTCGAAAAGTAACAAAGCACGGTATGACAAGCACAAGAGCAACTAGAAAGAACCACCTATTTCAGGACTGGTCTCTCACGGCCCTGAAAAAGCAGACCTTAAACTGTAGTTTCAAACTTAAGCCCTAAACCTCTAAATTCCGAAACCCTTGCACTCTAAACTCTACACCCCGGACTCCCAAACCCTAAGCTGCAACAGCTCTTGGAACTTGGAACGGTTGATGATATAAATCCTGCATTACCCAGAATAAGGAATATCCCACCAGTCCCATAGTTTAGGGTCCTTAAGGTAATGCAGGATTTATATCATCACCCTAAACCCTAAACCCTATAGATCCCCTTAAAGGTATCCCTATAGATCCCTTTAAAGGAACCCTTGGGATTTATATCATCAACCGAAGGACGTGACTCCCATCCCCACCGACTGCACTCGCCGCAAGTGCGGTCGTCGCGGACGCCGTCTGTAAGCTGCGACTCGGAGTGAAAGTTCTACAAACTAAATTAATAGGGTGTAGGGTTGAAGGGTTTAGGGGACCCTCGATTTTGGCCCTACATAGTATGATGCTTGAACTTCGGGAAATTCAAAGAAACGAGACCCTTCATGACAAGAAATGCACACAATCAGCTCCGAAGCTTTGCATAAGCATGAGAAGGGGTTTACGCCGGAAGCTGGAAGTTTTATTCTCAGCCCTGGAGTAAATTCCTGTGCATATACTCTTCAGTAGTAAATCCCCAAAAACCAGATCGAAACCAAAGAAAAGCCAAGCCTTGTACTACGCGCCGAACTCTAAACACCAAATCGTCAAGCCACCTGAATACTTAATCTTCAACTTCCTTAAGGGTTCCTTGGTATGCCTGAAGTATGTCAGTATATTATATCACCCGGCACCCCAGCAGCCACCCAACACGCTGTTCTAAGTGTTCAAACCTAACCTCTAACCCGAAAGCCCTAAACACATCGCAAGAGCTGTCGCTAGGTGAGTGGAAGGCGAAGACTTGGAAGAACGATAGAGCTGATAGAGGCGCTGCTTGCTCAGATCTCAAAAAGCCCAGTGCGACAAGTTGCTGCCTATCAGAGCTTTAGAGTGGCTCGTGGGGCGGTGTATACTTGGAGGTTCATGGTTAGTTATAAGTAGGCTTATAAGTAGGGTGACTATACTTATAACCCACATTAGGGGACTTATAACCCCACTTATAGCTACCCCTGAACCTCCAAGTAGGACTCTTAGAGCTTTTTTGTAGAGGTTTCGAAGAGCTTTTAGAGGGCTTTCGCAGGGTTCGGGGGGCTTTGTGATTTAAGTTGCCAGTGCGTTGTCGTGCTGTGAAGCTCAGTCCCTCAGCCCATCAGGTTTCTAAAGCCGACAGTTCTGATTCCTGAGCCCCAAACCTGGGTTTAGGGTAGGGTTTCGGGTTTAGGGTTTAAGAGAGATCCCTGAATCCCTGAAAGCCCTAGAACCGCAAAACCCCGCTTCGCATCATGGTGTCCTAAAGCCCGAAAGCCGCAAGCTTGCTGGCCGACGTCGTCTAAGATGGAAACCCAGGGCCTCTAAGGGGTTGCTATGACAATGGGTACTCGGTTTGAGGTGTAAGGTTTCGAGTTTAGGGTCGACGGCTTTGGGGCTTGGAGTTTAGAGTTTAGGATTCGGTATGGGGGTTTCCGAGATAAACGCAGCTCCAAGGACACTTCAAAACGGAAACCATAGACCACGCCCCAAGCTGCAAACCCTAAAGTATAACTTTTTAAAACCCTACTCTGCAATCAGGCCCCCACCCCTGGGTATACCGCAAACCCACAAGTGCTGCTCTCTAACTTTTCTGGCCGGCGAACTGCATATTTGGCTCAGACGCTCCATGCAGCCCTAAAGACGTTCATCAGCACCTGCTGCATGCAGTATCCAGCAGTCCGGTAGTGTCCACATATGCTTTCTTGACTGCCACTGTTCTTTTACGTGGCACGGTGCACTACTTTTGCGATGGCCTCCTGTCCTTGCCTCATGTTAGGACGTAGGGTTTGGGGTTTAACGGGTTTAGGCTTCCGGCTAAAGGTCGGAAAAAGGGTCGCAATACTTAGTTCTGTTATCCACCATGACAGTCCCTATACAGTTATATTAGCCCCCCCAATCCCCTTTCTAATCTCCCATGTTGGCGTTGCCTCCCTCCCCGCGATGGCACAGATGCTTCTTGGAGCCCACATGGCCCGGTGCCCCGTTGTCCTACTCTGCTTTCGGGGCTTCAGATTTTCGGGATCAGTTTTTTGGGGTTTCTGAGTTTGGGGTTTAGGATTTCAACCTCAGGCCCCCTGAACAAGTGGGGCGATTGATTAGGGGCTTACAGGGTCTTGCAGGCTTTATGGGAGCTTAAAGGTGTCTGATGGGATCCGTTTGGGTCTTTGTGTATTTGGTTTTACAGGGTCTTCGAGTGATTCGCACGGCTCTAATGGTACAAGTAAGGGTGAAGTGTCGAAAGTCGTAGGCCCGGTATCGTAGCATCCTTCTCGTGAGGCCCCAATGTTCAGAACCCCTCCATAAAACTTTTCATGGCAAGGTGTTTCGAATGGGCCTATTCAAGCTAAAGCTACTCTAAGGCAGGAGGAGTATTGACTGAATCGGGGGGTTTCTTGAACATGAAACCTGCAATCGGGTTCAGACTTGGGTTGTATACAACATGACGATATGAGTAGGGGCTTATCCCTAAACCCCCTCATCCTTGATCCTCAAACCCTAAAACCCTAAATTGGGTTATACACCGAAACCCTAAACCCTAAACCCTACACCGAAACCCTAAAACCTAAATCCTAAACACAGGGGTTGAGACTTGCAGGTTTTGGCACCTGAGGCCTTGCGTGCGGTCGTCAGGTTTAGGGTGGAGTCGGGCCCCAAAAAAGCACATAAGCAAAAAATTAGGGTAGGGATATCCCATATAAATCCCCTTATAATGAAGCCCAATAAGGTAGGGATATCACCATCAAATGCCTATGCTTATGTGCTTTTTGGGTCCCTAATGGAGACCTTGGGGCTCGCGGTTTTTGGTGTCAGGGTTTGGGATGTGCGGGGTTTGGGATTTCGGGGTTGAGGGGTTTAAGGGTTTAGTAGCGTTCAGGGTTAGAGGGTTTAGGTCTTGGGGTTTAGGGTTTGAGGTTTTGGGGGTTTTAGGGTTTGGGTTTGGGCTTGTTTTGGTAATACAGGCCACGACGGACTTTTGATGCGAACACGGCTGAAGGCCTCTACGCAATGGCTGTGGCTCGAGCACCAGCGATGTCAAGAAGCAGCACCTCAATCTACGAATCCTGTCAGGTGCCCTGGCCTGGTCACGAGGCTTCATGCTGAACTTGCTTTGCTGCTACAGGAACCCAAGCCCAAAGTGGCTTCTGGGCACGCAGCCCTCTGCGGAGGATGCGCCAGCGCCCTTCTCCTGGAGTCCCTACCTATCACATGGTTCTCCGCTATCTCGACAGCGAGCAGATCGCACTCGCGGCGGTGAAGTAAGCTTGCCTCAGAGCCTTGAGTCTTGGATGCCGGACTGCCCGCAGCTCTTCAAGGTCATGCTCCTCGGTGATGAGGCAGCAGGAAAGACTTGCCTCTTGCTCCGATTCACCGACAAAAAGTATCGCACGAAGCACAGCACCATAGGGGTAGAGTTTGGTTCTCGCAACGTCGATGTACAGGGGGAGGCTATCCGTCTGCAGTGTTGGGACTGCGCCGGCGCAGATCGCTTCCGCAGCATCATCTGCAAATACCACCGTGGTGCTGCTGGCGCGCTGCTGGTCTACGACATCACGCGGCGGGACAGCTTCGAGCACATACAGGAGTGGCTACACCACTTCCAGGAGCACACGGATACTGGACTCGCCATTACCTTGGTTGGTAACAAGGCCGACATGGACGCAAAACGTCAGGTGAGCTTCGAGGAAGGAAGCAGATTTGCAACTGACCACGGCCTCGGCTTTCTGGAGACCTCCGCAGTCACCGGCCAGCACGTGGAGGACGCCTTTCTTGTCACGGCCCGGCAGGCCTTGGCAAGGAGACCCACTCGGGCAGCTGAGAGGCAGCTAGACATCGGACACTTATGAAGATAACACTGCTAATGGTACGATTATGAAGAGTATCGTTGTTGTTACTACTACTAGTACTAGTACTATCATTGTTATGAAGAATATGATGGTGCTTATCTTTGTCTTACAGGAGCCCTAATTATCAACTGCAAAGTGTAATTCGCTGGATCGGGTCGGCACTTGGGGCTTGCTGTGTCTTCGGGTTTCTCAATGCAGGATAAGGCAGTGTTCGGCTTCAAGGTTTGTTGCCGGCGGTCTGCTCGAAGCCGGTTTAGGGTATAGTCCTGAGGGTGTGGGGAGGCTTAGAGCGACTCCTAGAGAAAGTCAGGCAAGCTTACGGTTGGCAGCCAAGCAGTGCCTGGATCCCGATGAAACTTATGCTAAAACGGCCTCAGACGGAGTGCGAGTGCCCTGCGCCAGCACGAAAAGCTTGCGCTCTGCAGCTTCTTTTGGCAAGAGTTGACAGACCGAGGTAACTGTCATGATGAGGTAACTATCATGATTCCCATCTCTCTCTCTCTCTCTCTCTTTCTCTCTCTCTCTCTCTCTCTCTCTCTCTCTCTCTCTCTCTCTCTCTAAATATCAGTATAATATATATATATATATATATATATTCGAACCCTTATCTTAAAGGTCAAACCTCAGGCTGTAAACCAGAATCCCCAGTTGGAGGTTTCTCAAAGTTTGGTCATCGGTTGGCCCTGTTTGCAGGTCCTCTACTATAGAGTATGAATCATCCTGCCATTTTGGATCCATACAAGGCTCCCCTATTTCATGAGACCGACGCATCCGAAGAGGACCCGGCGCTCAGCGCAGGGCACTCGCTCCGGGATGAAGATCGATCGCATCGAGGCTCGTCCTCGTCAACCCCAAACCCCGAACACTAATCCCTAAACCCTAAACTTGAAACCCTGAACCCTAAACCCTAAACCCTAAACCTGAAACCCTGAACCCTAAGCCCCAAACCCTAAGCCCTAAACCGGAAAACGGATGTGCAATAAGGATGTCTTCAGGTGGTTTTGCATGTCAATGTTTGGTCCGGCTTTTTGCGGCTTTATGGACGGTTTCCAGTACAAGGTGGGGCCGACTGATGATGGCTACGAGAGGTGTCGTGCAGGGAATAGGGTTTAGGAGACCACAAGGTATAAACGGTAAACCCTCTATGGCAGTGGGATCACTACAGAACCGTAAACCCCACACCTGTTACATGCTCCTCCATTGCTGCTTGTTCTTGCATTTTTAGCAACACGCACCCCCGAAGCGCCGTGCTGGTTTTGAGCCTCTGATTATACCTCCTAGGATGCCCAGTAGTACCCTTATTTCCTTTTTGTAGTCCTAGGTTCCTTATAAAGTTACCCAATACCAAAAAGAGAGGCCTTTTTATTCCTAGGTTACTGGGTATCCTAACCTCGAGTGCTTCAATGCCATGTTGACGAAGCCTCGCAAGTCAGCGACAGAATCCCACACTCTGAAGACGGAAGGCCCTCTAGAAGAGTGTAAAACCGTGGTGCTTGCCCGGTTGTTTGGGGTCATAGTGACACGAAGCGTGAAGGTTCTAAGCAGAAGAACACAGAGCGACATCGCCTAGACCCAAAACCTAGACCTAGACCCCAAACCCCAAGCCCCAAACTGCAAACCTGAGCCCCAAACCTTAGGACGTTGTCTGCTGTGAGTTGGATCGAAGTAGTTTCAGAAAAGAAAGGATGCTTGATTTAGGTACTACATATTAAGACCCTTAATATTAGAATCTTCATGTTAAGTAAGCTTGTTTGCAAAAATAGGCTCGGGAATCCTAGACCGTATTCCTTAATCCGAAACCCTTGAGCCCCAAACCGCAATCCCCAAAACCCAAAAAAGCGGTCGGAAGAAGTAGTAATATTATCCCCTATGTTGTTCAAGTCTAGTGCCCTGAAGACTTAAGGCCTCAAATCCAACACCCCTAACTTTAAACCCTAAACCCTCTAAGGCCTAAACCCTCAACCCTCTAAACCCTCTGAATATGATTATCCTAAACCCTTTATGGTAAATTATAGGGTATCCTACCCTGAAACCATATTCCAACTTTCTGGAGTTCCCTCTAAACCCTCTAAACCCAAAGCACCACTTCCCTTGACCTGCAGCCCTTGGAGAAGCGCAAGCAGGTGAGTGGCAGGCGAAGACTCGAAACGATCACAAAGGCCCTGCTTGTTCGGATCTCCAAAAAGCCAGCGTGAGAGAGTTAGGGCTTGATGTGCGGAGGGTGTTTATGGATTCTTTCTGGCAGCTTATTCAGCTTCTCGTCTCGATTATTTGGATACTAGGGGCCTAAATAATTACTTATCCTATTTTGGGGGTTCCTTATTTTAGTTACAGTATACTGGGCACCAAAACCCTATTCTAACTATTAAGGCCGCTATATTTGGGTGTACAGGTTTCGGGTCTAGGGTTTATCAGACAGTGCGTCTTCGGGCTGTGAAACGAAGGGACTGAGCCATCCAAGTTTCCCGACATCTCACACTGCTCTAAGAGGCAACACACCCGCAATGTGAATACCAAACCCTACCCTAAACCCTAAACCCTAAACCCTAAACCCTAAACCCTAAACCCTAAACCCTAAATCCTGAATCCTGAACCCCAGACTTGGCCCAAACCCTACTCCACCGTCCCTCAGCCCCTGCCTTTGCTCCCCAAACCCCCCAAGCTTAGAGAGCTTGGAGCCCGACCTAGCCTCCGTGAGCCAAGGAGGGCCCTCTACAAACGGGGGTTTGTGCTTGGATTTGTGGGTCTTCGCAGGTTTTCTTTCAGGGGCTTTACAAGAGGGCATTGGAATTGATGCCACTCGGTTTAGGGTCTAGGAACCAAGCTTTGGGTCTTGAGCTCAAAGGGTTTGCGGCTTCTAGGTTCAGGGCTTGGGGATTCGGAGGCCTCACAAGGTGGGATGAAGGTAGGTGGGATTACGGATCCCCTAAAGAAGGACTCTTATTGGGGAATATGCCACCCACCTTCATCCTACCTTTTGAGGCCCCCGAGGGATACGAGCACTCAAGGCCCAAAGCCACGGATTCGCAACTGTTTGGGCTTTGGGGTTGGCTTCGGCGGAGCCAAAAAGCCCGAAACCCGAAATCATGATCGAATCCTAAACCCTCAAAGCGCCCACCATCAACCCTGAACTTACCTAAACCCTACTTGGAGGGTCGGGGGACTTAGTAAGTAGGTAGTAAGTAGACTTATAAGTACCCAAAACGAGACCCTAATTGGGGTTATGGTACTTATAAGTCCTTAAAATAACCAGTTACTAAGTCCCCCGACCCTCCAAGTAAACCTCAACTCTGGATTTTTAGGGCTTAGGGTTTAGGGTTTAGGGTATAGGGTGTAGGGTTTCGGGATACCCCAAACCCAACACCCCAAATGTTGCACGCCAACCTTGCTGGTCGGCAAATTGCTTAATTATTCGGCTCAAATGCTAAATGCAGCCCTGAACACGTTCAGCGCCACTTGCTGCATGCAGAATCCAGCAGTTGGGTAGTGTTCCTGCCCTAGCGTTTTCTTGACATTGATTTGATTGGCATTGTGCCATACTTTTGCGATGGCCCTCTGGCCTTACCCCACGCTGCAAGGCGGAGAGCTCCGTGCTGAGGGAACAAGGGCATCTAGTTTTCGACCCTCCCACCCACAAGCTACTGCAGCACACAGCAGCAATGGGAACACGTGAACCAAGCCGGGATGGTGATAGCAGCGGCCACAATGTAGCAGAAAATCTTTTCCATAAGGGAACAAGCGCCCACTAAGAAGCCTGAATAATTTCCAATAGTATTCCCCCGGGCCCCTTAGTACAAATATACTAGAGTAGACCTCCCCAGTTATCGAGGCCCCTATATCAGGTCAACCTAGGGTTAGGGGTTGCGGTTTAGGGTTGCCTCCCCAGCGCGATGGCACGGTTGCTTCTTTGAGCTCACATGGCCCGGGGCCCCAACGCCCGACTGCTTTTCGGAGCTATACGCTTGTGAGTTTAGGCTTTTGGGTTTAGGGCTTAGGCTTCAGTTTACGGTTTAGGCTTCAATTGGGTTTTAGGGTTAGGGTTGGGTTTAGGGTGGAGTTTGGGCTTGAGGATTTGGGGTATATGGTCCCCCCTGTAGGGGTCTTGTCGGGTGTTTGGGAAGTGTTTGCAGAATGGTCTACACTGCTCCCTAAACCCTAAACCCTAGATTCGCCGCAGTATGCCCTAGTAATCAACGAAGCCTTGGCACGGCCACTCCATGCGTTCAAGGAAACAGTTAATCAGACATTGTGACAACAAACCTAGCCCAGCAACTCCTTAATCTATATATATATATATATATAGTAACAATAATCGTAGTTTTTATCTTACACCACAACAAATGGAGATATCTATGCTGCAGCTATCTATCTAAACATCTATCTATCTCTCTGGATATGTTCTGGATATGTAAATAATACCTTGTCGCGAAGTTTATACTAAACAACCTATTTGATTGTTGGGGTCTATCTTTTTATTTACAACAAGAGGCGCCACGCACCTAGGGCTCCTTAATCCCCTTGTTGGCGCTAGGACAGTGCTGGCCTGGCGCTAGGGATCTAGATAGCAAGTGGTTCGTGCTACATTTCCTTTCTAGCTTAGAGTATGTGATAAGTAGGTACACCTTATACGCCTTCTCTACTCCTACCCTAATTACTTCTACTCGTAATCTCAACTCCTGCTTCTTCCCTCCTGCCCGACTGCCCTCCATTCGCGACTCCCCCACTCCCCCCCTCCACTCCCCTCCCCCACTCCTCCCCCCCACTCCCCCTCCCCCACTCCCCTCCCCACTCCCACTCCCACTCCCCCACTCCCCCACTCCCACCCCCACTCCCCACTCCCCCCTCCCCCCACTCCCCCACTCCCCCCCTCCCCACTCCCCACTCCACCCCCCCACTCCCCCACTCCCCCACTCCCCCACTCCCCCACTCCCCCACTCCCCACTCCCCCACTCCCCCACTCCCCCACCCCCCACTTCCACTGCTGCTGCTGCCACTGCTACTGCCACAGCAACTGCTACTGCTGCTGCTGCTGCTGCTCGAGGGTTTATTTAACCTCCTGCGAACTACGATGTCACTCCAATCGTGCATTGCTTGACGAAGCTTCTTTCCTCGAGAGACAATGTTCTTTTTTACTCGTATAAGCATCATGTATCATTGCCATCACAGCTGAGCCAAATAATGTGTTGAAACATGGGCAATCCGCGCTAGGCGCGGGCTAGCTAAGCCCTGTGAGCTAAGGATCTTTTCATTTCTGATGGCTAGCCCATCCTTCTCATCTACAGTAGTCTACTGGACCATGTTGACGCCAGCTGAGCACCAACCCCTGCGAAATGCTGGCCGTGACGCCTACTTCAAGGCCCATGGCAAGGATGATTGGCTCTTGCTTGCAGGCAAGGAGGCTGAAGGTGCGAATGCGCGGACGAAGGAGCTCACTGCTCGGAAACGGAAGGTGTGCAATAGAGCGTGCTTCGTGAAATTATGTTTACTTCCTACTCCTTTACTAACCCATCCTTCTGAGAGTTCAGGCCTCGTGCAAAGGTTGTGATCTTCGGGTTTTGCACTTCGAGGATTGTTATAGGGGTCGGAATAATGCAAACAGCTATTCCTTATGATTCCTTGTTGTAAAGATAGTAAACTGTACCCCCAAATTCCCCGCGAGCCGTTAGAATGGGGCTTTGGGGTGTATTATGTGGGGACTAATGAAGGACTACGATTGCTAATCGTTCAGACCTACTGCCCCTAAACCCTAAACCCTAAACCGTGTCTTAAGGTAACAGGAGTACTCGAAAGTGCCAGCGATCCTGAGTGATGATTTGACACAGGGCGGATCAAGCATTTTGTAGAGAACCTATGCATCGCCACTAAACTTAGATAGCTCGCGGTGCATGTGCCGTACACCTGAAATCCTAACTCAACGTCCGAAATATTTTTGGGGCATAGAACTGTAAACCTGGAGGAAGTCTTCACGCAAACCTAACAGGTGACGTCATGGAGACACTACCAGAACTCGTCGTGGATGCCATGGACGTTGCTGCGGTATTGAAGTCTGTGCAGCAGACATGACTTTTGAGTTTTGCGGCCGCGCCCTTTTTGTCAGTGCCTCTCAAAGTCCCATCTGAGCCACATCACCCCTAGGCACCTGCCCCGCCAAAGCGCAAATTGAAACGCGCGCAGACACTTCGAATGCACGACGGGTGGACGATGGACAATTAGCTCATTGGTTGCTCCCTTGAATCCTAGACATCGGGGCTTGTGGCCGTCAAAACGGGAATTTGTTTCAAAGCAACCGTCACATGTGGACTTGACCGTGCATCCTTGCACGGACATGGAGCTCCAACCCGTACAGCCATAAGAGCCCTTCCAAGCCGGCCGGGACTGCCGCACCACTTCAGCATCGGAGTTGCAAATTGCTAGCTGTCAGCAGTCAGATGCCAAAACAATTCGGGAAACCGTATTGGATCCTGCAGAACCGAACTAAGGTAGTTTAACTCAAGTGCTTTGACAAGAAGCCAGAATAGTGCTTGGGTCGCGACCTTTGATGGCCAGAGCCATATCTTCAATAGAAACATAGCAAAGGCCCGGGGTTGAAGGGAGCTCCAGCCCCTAAGCCAAGTAGCCTGGAGCCGTAAGTTTGTGGGACTGTTTTCGCGATTCGGGGTATCGGACGCTGACCGCAACCGAAGTCCCGAACCTTCAGCCAGAACTAGAATGTGAAAGGAAGCCTTGACAGAGCCCTAAACAGGAGCCCGAAACAAACAGAGCCCACAACAACCCACCTTTCAAGGAACCCCGGACGGAACCGTAGGAACCCGTAAAGGAACCTTCAAAGGAACCATTGTAAAGGAACCGTAGAGGAATCATGAAAGCACTTAAACAAGCCCAAACAGGAACCCCGAAAAGCAAGCCTTCAACAATTTCACAGGATCCCTTAAACAGAAATCGGAAACGAGCCAAAAAGGAACCCGTGCAAGGAACCGTCACAGGCCTTACAAAAGCACGTAAACGAACCCAGAACGGAACCCTCCCAGGCCTTACAGAACCCGAACAGGAACCCTTAAAGGAACCCCTAAAGGAACCTTTGAAAGGAACCCTTGAAAGGAACCCTTGAAAGGAGCCCTTAAAGGAACCCTTCAAAGGACCCATCAGAGCCCCAAACCAAAGAGTCGCTTAGGCCGAGCTCTTGGGCGATGCGTTTCCACCCTTACCCTCGCGGCCAGGGAAGGGAAATTCGAGGCCTTCCAGTTTCCGAGGGTTTAGGGTTTAGGGTTTAGGGGTTTAGGGTTTAGGGTTTAGGGTTTCAGGGTTTAGGGGTTTCCAGGGTTTTGGGGATTTAGGGTTTGGGGGTTAAGGGTTCAGGGGTGAGGGTTGAGGCATGCTGAAGTATGGCGGAATTTCACCGAGGCCTCGCAAAACAGGCCTCAGACGGAGTCTCGAGAGAGCCACACCCGAACACCAAGAAGTCTGAACATCCTAAACCCCCATCAGGCCCCCAAATGCACAGTCATATGCTACCTCAATATCTTACTTTACTATATAACAGGAAACCGTACTGCCGTACTGTACTAAGCTATACCAACCCCAAAATCTAAACACTATTATTCTTAACCTTAAACCCTAAACCCTATACCAAAATCATGTACCCTGGACTGTATTAATCTATACCAACCCTAAACGCTAAATCTTAAACCATAATAATGTATCCTGGACTCCGCGAAGGAAGGCGGCAGAGAGCTCCAGCCCACCGGCCGCCCCGCCTGTAGAGGTCAAGGCAGCTTGGATTCATGGGCTGTCAGGGTCTAGGGGTTGAAGGTTTCGGGTTTAGGGTTTTGCGGATTAGGGCTGCTGTGATCTCAAGTTTTAGCGGTGCCAGCCTTCGTTGATGGATGTCAGAGACCCAGAGCCTCCAAAACCCCTTAATTAAGGAATATACCTTAAATTATAGTAGGGATCCTATTATAGTTTAAGGTATATTCCTTAATTAAGGGGTTTTGGAGTCTCTGGGGAACTGCCATGTTGCTCCTGGCCGGTCTGCATCATCCGCCTGCTAAGTCTTCCTTTGCACAGCCATGCCTCCCCTGAAGTTCAGAACACTACGACCCAGAGTAAGCCCTTATTCCCTTTTTTAGGGTTCAGGTTCCCGTATAATCCCCTTAAACCAAAAAAGGGCACCCTTTTTATAAATGGGTTACTCTTAGGTCTAGAACATCAGACCCCAAGGCCCAAAACCCGAAGCCCTAAACCCGAGGCTCAACCCACAGGATGCTAAAGGCATGATCCTTGCTGCTCGAACCAGCACTTACCTTGCAGCGCCCTAATTTCCAGAGTTCCATCGTCTGTGTTTGTAGGCTTCCAGAGATGTATAGAGCTTGAGAATCATAGGGTTACTACAAAGGGTTACCGTAAAGGATACTATCATGTGCAATTAGCACAGGGCTTTGGGGTATACTACGTCCTGCTGGCGCTTCCGAGGAAGCAGAGCCCAAAGCAGAGGCGGCACATGGGCGGTTTGGGTTACGTGGCCTTCCGGGCAGCTGGAAGTGTTAAGCTAGCTTTTGGTACGCATCCTTACAGAAGGAGGGTTTGGGTTTTGGGTACGGCTTCAACCCTACACAACCAACTCCTGAAATCCTACAGTGCGAAGCACAAGTGCGTGGCTCCTCAATGCCTGTCATGTTCACCGCTTCAAACCTTGGGTTCCACTGTTATTGGCTACAAATTGGATCCTGCCGCGGGTTTCATACCCGCAGCCTTCAAACGAGCGAATACCCTAAGCCTAGACTTTACAAGCTTGCTGAAAACCGCATTGTACCGCGATTTCTCTAACTAGGCAAAACCACAAATGCAGCCAAACAAGGCCAGACCGAGCCAAGCCAAGCCGCACCGAAGCAGAGACCCATGAGGACAAACAGCTGAGGCACACCTAGGCAGAAAGACAAAGCAAAAGACAGTCATTTCAAGCCAAAACCGAGCCGAGCCAAGCCGAGCGCAGCGCACACCCAAGAAAAAACGAGAGCTGCACCTCGGAAAAAGCATATGAAACCATACACAGCCATGCCAAGCTACACCGAGCCAAGCCCAGCCACACCTAGGAAAGAACAAGCCCTCTGAGGTGTGGCTTGGCTTGGCTTGCCGGCTTGACCCACCAGAAAAAACCAGCCAAGCCAAGCCAAGCCGCACCTAACCCTCCGCCCCCCTAAACACTAAACCCTAAACCCTAACACCCTAATCCACCCTGAAACTCTAGGAACCAAAAAGCCATCCGCCTCCGTTGTGCAAACGCGAACCAGACCCCTGCAACAACTCACACAACCAAAAGAAACACTATAGTTTGGGTTCTATTCACAACAAAGTCTTCAGGTGGAAGCCCCGCCTGCACCTCTGCCGGACGTCTCCCAGGACGATCTGTTTTAAACAGCCTCATAAGAGGTTCCTTTAAGGGATCCTTGGAGGGATCCTTGAAGGGTTCCGGTAAGGGCTCCGTTAAGGGATCCCTTATGGCACATGATTTATATGCAGTCGGGTCGTGGGTGGGTGCATCGAGGGCTCTTTCGTGATGTGATGAGTGAAATGTCTCAGGTTTTCCTCAAGATACGTGGAGGTTCAAGGGTAGTGATAAGTGGGGTTATAAGTCTCCTAATATGGGTTATATGTATGGCTACCCTACTGAAAAGTGCCCATGAACCTCCAAGTACCAGCAAGGAAGCCCTTATATCAGACCCTAAACCCTAAACCTCTTGCGTCAGTCAACCCGGAGTGTGGATCCTCTCCGTTTGTTTGGGCTGAACTGGAATAAGGATCCATGCTACTTGGGCTCCTTATGGAGCCCCCCCTGAGTTTGGTGGGGTTCACTGTAGACTGTAGACTTCTTGAGAAGGGGTTCTTTGAAGGCTTTGTGAGTTCAACATCCCTGAACTAAAGGCCCCCCGTAGATTCCAGCAAGGGGTTCGGAGGGGGGGGGGGGTGTACAGCTCAAAGGCCTTGAACACGTGTTCCTTTTAGGGCCGTCGTAAGGAGAGGGATGTGGAAGTTTGTTATTGGCTTATAGTTCCCTCTGCTTCAACCACTTCATTTAGGATCGCTTGACAAGTATAGGACTGTTTCAGTTCGGAGGGCTGGGTCTAGTGGTCCGAAGTCTAAACCCTAGGTCCTAATAATTCCTAATACTCAAACTAAAACCCCATCGAAGCCCCCAAACCTAAGCTGAAAACAAGTTCCGCTTTCTGGGATTCAAGAATGCTGACTGCTGTAAACCTTCAACACGTGTTCCACCATTTTGTGTGTGTGTGTGTGTGTGTGCTGCCTTGGTCGATAAGGTATGGTAGTGAAGAAGTTTGAACCGTACAGCCTGAGCCCGAAAGTCCTGCAAACATTGAACCCTAAACCCTGAACTTCCCTGAGCCCTACATCCTAAACTCTAAATCCCTAAACCATCTTAAACCCTAAATCCCTAAGCCATCCTAAACCCTAAATCCCGGAGCTATCCTAAGCCCAAGTCCCCGAAACCGTCCCTAAACTCCAAATCCCTAAACCCCAAACCCTCCCAAAAAAGCCTTAAATCCCTGGCCCCTTATATACATGTATATTATATACATATACTATACACTATATACTATATACTGAACACTAAATCTCTTTCAGGCTGCTCTGGTATCGCCTTCCGCTGTGCAGAGTGAGAGCAGCGCGGTTCCTGCAGGCCAGGAGGGAAGGGACTGGGGGCGAAAGGCAGGGGGAGGGACAGGGGGAGAGGGCAGAGGCAGCAACGGGTAGGGTAGCCCCCTAAACCCTGAACCCTAAACCTCCAATGGTGGGGGGGGGGTGGGGAGGCGGGGGCGGGGTGAGGGGGAGGGTGGGGGGGGGGCGGGTTATGGGGAGCTTAGGAGGTCGCAGGGTTTGGGGTTTAGGGTCTAGGGTTAGGTTTAGGGTGTAGGCATAGGGTTTAGGGTTCCTAAGCGGTTGTAGAGGGGTTTGTGGTATACTAACGTGTTTATGCAGGGTTTGGTGTATGTATAGTCATATTATGCAAGGATACTCAGCATCTTCAAAGCTGCAAGAAAGGGGTAGGGTCTCATACGGTAGGTGAGGTACCGACAGCACCGGAAGGTACAAGATTATGGTGTATGGCGGCTCATGGCCGCTCCTTGCGACAACTCTACATCCACCAATCGCAAACCCTGAACCCCTAAATCCTAAACCCTGAACCCTACACCCTAAACCCTAAACACTAAACTCTAAACCCTAAACCCCAAACCCTGAACCCCTAAATCCTAAACCTCAATGAGCGACCAAAGTTCCGTCCTCGTCCTCGACGAACGACCAAACTCAAGCCCAAAGGTGAAATGTCTACAGGGGAATCTTGAGGGGATATGCTGATTGACTATTTTACTTATAAGTCACATACAACCAACTGGCAAGTGTGGGTTATGGAGGGTGATATCGTTCTGCGAAATGCCCTAAGCCTTGTAAGGCCCACTGAACATCGCACCGGCAAGCGAAAGCCGAGAGCCCTTGCACGCTAGTCAAGCCCGAAGCTCGACGGAGTTGATTCCCGAACCCCAAGGCGCTGATGCCTTAGCAGAACCCGTATGATACGGTTGGTGATAGAAAACTTGCATTACCCATAATAAGGAATGTACCATAAATCCCATGGTCTAGAGTCCTTAAGGTAATGCAGGATTTATATCATCAACCGTACGACCCCTTATAGGGACCCTGGAGGGAAGCCCACCCTCTCTCAGGTGAGCCGTCGGCCTCTTCAGATGCAGCGCCGGCGGCTTCGGCCGAAAGCCAAAGCCCAGGCAAGGGAGGCGTGTTGGGGTTTTTCAACGGGGAAAAGGAGGGACCCTTAATGGGGACCCCTACCCTATAATGGGCTATATAACGGGTATATAATGGCTATATCAAGGGTATATACCTAGGGGTCCTTATTAAGGGTCCGTCCTTTTACCCTTGGAGTTTTGGCACTTTTATGCTTTAGGGTCTCCATAATTTTGCCTACCAGAAATATTCTGGTGTAGGGTCACACAGATTCTATACTAAGGGTTTGGGGTGGTTGATGATGACAAGATGATACTCGTAAGACTCTACTACAAAGAACTAAGTTCTGGTAGCTTGAGGTAGCGTTTACATTTTGGGCTCTGCGTGGTGGGTGTTATGATGTAGGGGTTCTCGGATTTCAGGTTTCCGGGTGGGGGTCTGGTCTCGGCTTTGCTTGATTTACTGCGAAGGTTTGGAGTTGTACGGTTTTGCCGGGTTTGGCATCGGATCCTTTATGGAGGTTTCTTCTAATGAGGGCTTCGTTTCGGCTGTGTTTCTGCTTGTTTATTTAGGGGCGTAGGTTAGAATGCTTGATTCGTGCTGTAACGTACCCATATAACCCTTAAGCCTCAAACCTTAAACCTTAAACCCCAGACCTAGACCCTAAACCCCCGACCCATGCAGAACTTCCGTGCGAAAAGCTTTAATGAATCTTCGGCCTAAGTCCCTAACCCGTTAGGGTTTAGGCTTTAGGGTTTAGGGTGTAGGGTCTAAGGTGTCGGGTTTAGGGTCTAGGGTTTAGTGTTTAGGGTCCAAGGTGTGGGGTTTAGGGCTCAAGCTGAAATTTTGAAGCCCTGACGGAAGCCCAAAACCGCTTTACACAGCCGCCTGAATATACAGTAACATGCTATCCTGCACGGCCTTATTCGTAAACCCTAAGCACAGAGCCTTTGAAGCTTCGAAGCCCCCAAAGCCCTACTCCAACCATGCAGGAGACCCGCAAGCCAGGGATGTACTTTTACTATTTGCCAGAAGCAAGGGCATCCCACACGGCTACGGACCAATCCTGAACGATGTATTTGCTTTCGGTGCCACCTTTGAAGAGCTCGCGAACAGCGTTTCATCCAGTGAGCTGGAGGATTTCCTACAAAAGATGCTCCCACTACTCCAGCCGGAACAAACGCGTAGCACTCTTCCCAGAGCCTCCAAAACCCCTTAATTAAGGAATATACCTTAAATCATATTAGGGGTCCTATTATTTTAATTTAAGGAATATTCCTTTATTAAGGGGGTTTTGGAGTCTCTGGGCTTCGGGAGTTTCGAAATCTCCCATCTTGCTGAGCTGAAGCCCCGGCGATCGCTGGGTGCTCGCCAGCTTCTCGCCTTGATCTCTGGACTTTAACGTGTAATCACTATAGGGCATTACTCATACTATTTGGGGGGTTCCTTATGATAAGTATAGTATTATGGGCCCCAAAACCCTATTCTAATTGTTAAGGCTTCTATAATGGAACCCTACTAGAGTATAGATTCCCTATAGAGCCCTTTAAAGTACCCCCTATTCTAATTGTTAAGGCCCCTATATTATTGCACGAGCTCTGCATGGCGTATCTCGGATGCTCACCCTTTGCCATTTCAGATTTCGGGTTTAGGGTTTTAGGGTTTAGGGTTTAGGGTTTAGGGTTTAGGGTTTTTAGGGTTTAGGGCTTAGGGTTTAGGGTTTAGGGTTTAGGGTTTAGGGTTTAGGGTTTAGGGTTTAGGGTTTAGGGTTTAGGGTTTAGGGTTTTTAGGGTTTTGGGGTTTAGGGCTTTGGGTTCTTTAATGGGGCACAGATAGAACCAGACGACCGCTTTGAAGCCCTTAACGGGAACTCCAGAAAGTTGGAATATGGATTAATGGTAGGATCCCCTATAAATTGCCTTAAAGGGGTTACGATAATGATATTCCAACTTTCTGGCTTCTACTGTAACCCTGATTCCAAAAGCCCAAACCCGAAACTGTCGACCCTCCAACCCCAAGACTCTACGACTCGGATTTTCGGTTTTGGGTGAAGGGCTTTGAGTCCCGGCCCCAAGACCCTAGGACCCAGAACCCCCGAAAAGCAACCACGAACACGGAAACAGCAGGATGCGCCACCCCAATTCCCAAGCACCGGCCTACACCCTACGCTCTGTGCCCTAAGCCTATGCCTCTAGCTTTGCTGTCTGCTGAAGGGGAAGGGTGCTCAACAAGCATGTGTTTTTTGCTTGAGGTGGGGCGGCTTAGACTCCGAATTCCGAAGCCCAAATCTTACAAAACCCCAGCCTGGAAGTCCGACACCCCCAGTCCTAAATCCTAAGCCGTAAACCTACCAGCTATAAGATCCGATCCGAATTCCTAGGTTATAGTAAGCCTACCCCCAACTTCCGTATCCTTCTGCTGTGTTTTTCTTCCCACCACCCCAAACTCTACCCTAAGCCCCAAAACGCGCAAAACTCACTCTTCATCCCTGCACCCTACATCCGACTCTCTTGGGGTTCCGGGGGCTCCGCTGCCAGTCCCGGCCCCGGAAGAGCACCCGGAAGCGCCGCCGGAGCTCGATGTCGGGGACCCAGCTTAGGGTTTAGGGTTTTTGGTTTAGGGCGTTTAGGGCGTTTAGGGCCTAGCTTAGGGGTGAGAGTTTACCTGTCGCCGAAGTAAAGGTAGGGTTCCTTGCTCTGGCTTCTATTTGTGGGTTCCTATATGTGTGGTTGCCAAAATTATGACCCCTATTTGGGGTACCCTTAATATTAGGTGCCGTATTATAATAACGACCCAAAAAGGGACCCTAGTTTCGACAAGCACCCATATGTGAGTTTTAAGGCGTTCCAAGCTCTTCTAACGTCCCTTTTTGGGTCCTTATTATAATGCGGCACCTATTATTTAGGGTACCCCATAAACGGACCATAATTTTGACAATTACCCTTTTGTATTTTGGTTTTGGGGTTTCTAAGCTCTATTAACTTTACTAGACGGGTTACTACAAGGGCTCACTGAAGGATCTCTCAGGCTTAGCAAACCGAGGTCTACTGTATCAGGGCCATAGGGGCTTAGGGTTTAGGGTTTAGGGGGGACAAGATCCAGCCGCACTTGTTGAGGGATTGATGGTTTTGGGCCCTGGGTCGAAGGTCTAGGGTCTAGCGTCCAGATTTTTCAGGTTTCGTGTTTAGGGGAAACCTTGACTTCAAGCCGTAAGCCGCTAAACCTAAACCGCCAGCTGCTAGACCCCTAAACTCTGAACCCCTAACGCCCTCGAGCGTAAAGTCCTTTAAGGTCTTGGAAACCCTACACCCTAAACCCCTAAACTCTGAAGCATAAACTCCTGTGAGGGCCTGGTGATGCTGGCGCTGAAGTCGCCCAAGGAGCGCAACTTCCTCCTGAAGCTCGAGAGCCGGACCCTCAAAAAGAACAGGGGTTAAGGGATTTAGAGGGAATTAGGGGTTGGATTGTAGGGATTCAGGGTTTTAGGGTTTTCCGAATTTCGGGAATTGTAGGGTTCAGGGTTTAGGGGGACCGGTCTAGAGCCCTGAAAGAGGTAGTATAGAACTACCACATAAGGGGCTACATAATGGGTATATAATGGCTATATTACGGGTATATCCCTAGGGGTCCTTATTAAGGGTCCCTCCTTTTACCCTTGGAGAGGTAGTAGATACCTACCAGAAAAGAACCTTTACCAAGAGGGCACGCTACGGAGCTCCAGCGCTGCAGTGCTGAGCTCTTTGTAGCATAGTTCAACATATGGGTGATTGTCAAAATTAGGGTCCCCTTTTGGGTCCCTATTATAATACGGCACCTATTTTTGGGTACCAAAATGGGACCATAATTTGACAACCACCCATATCATCGTATATTACAGCATATTATGAGTCGTACAGCATGGTATAGTATAGTATAGCATCGCATCATATCGTATAGCATGGCATAGCAAGTTGCTTAGGATAGTCGTGTAGTATAGTGCAGTGCAGGATTTGGGTGTTAGGCTAAGTGTTTTGGAGTGGGGGTTAAGGTTCATCTGATGGGGTTCAACGTTTGGGGGTAAATTTTACAGTTTCATGCTCGGGCTTTACTGTTTAGGGTTCACGGTTAAGGTAAAGCCCTAGCTTTAACCCGAGACCATGAACGAGAGACGATACATCCTGATGGAAACTGTGACACCCAGAAGCCTAAATCCTAAGCCCTAAACCCTAAGCCCTAAACCTTAAGCCCTAAACCCTAAACCCTACACCCTAAAGCCCAAGCCCTAAACCCTAAGCCCTAAACCCTAAGCCCTAAACCCTAAGCCCTAAACCCTAAACCCTACACCCTAAAGCCTACACCCTAAACCGTAGGTCACATCATCAACAACTTGCAGAGCGGCCAGCCGCGGCCCCAGGGCCAGATCTTTTCTGCAGCTTCATGAAGATGCTGGGGGTCTAAATAGTTACCTAGGGTTCCTTTAAGGGTTCCTCTAAAGGGGTCTATAAGGATTGCTATAAGGGGTATCATGGGGGGTATAGGGTCCAAATGATTACACACGGTTATAATTATCACTGTCTTCGGTAGGTTGTGGTTGCGGTTCAGAGTTATGCATGACTGTACTACTCTACACCCTGAACTCTCTACCCTGTATAAACCCTGAAACAATCCTGTAAAACTCCGATAGCCGCAAGATCCACAAGAGGATTAAACACGTCCCCATTGTACGTGGAACGGCAGAAGCCCCTGTGAATTCAAACAAAGCGTTGCTCAAAGGGGAAAAGGAGGGACCCTTAATAAGGACCCCTAGGTTTATACCCTTAATATAGCCATTATATACCCATTATATCGCCCATTATAGGGTAGGGGTCCCCATTAAGGGTCCCTCCTTTTCCCCTTTGAGTTACAATAGCCGCCTGGGGTCTCCAGTCCTCCGCCTGTACGAAACCCTGATCACTTCCCGCAGCACCAAAAGCCCTAAGACTATTTTTGGTACCCCCTGACCGCGAAATCCCCACACCAGCATCCCAGACTCGAAACCCGTACACCCTCAACCCTGACTACTAAACCTTTAAAGTGATGAAGTTACTGGCGTTGAAGAAGCCACGGCAAAAGGCCATCAAAAAAGACAGCTCCAAAATGGAGCCCAGTTTACCCTAAGCCTTGACTCCTAAACCTTTAAAGTGATGAGTTTACTGGCGCTGGAGAAGCTCAGGTGAAACGGTACGCAAACCAAACTCTAAAATGAAGCCCAGGATTGAGCGCATTCGCCTTTCCACGCCGCTGCCACCCAAGCTGCGCAAGCTGGAACGAGTCTCAGAGATCACAGGAACTCTCCAGAGTGGTTTAGCACCATGGGGGCCCAAATAGATAACCAATACGAATTCGGAGTTCTTTTCTCGTTACAGTATAAGTTACACCGAAACCCTATTTTAATACTTGAGGCCCCCACCGTGGGGACCTTTATAGCAGGGTCCTTTCTAGCGTCTTTTATGATTGTCCAGGGCTGCATGAGTTTTGCAGGAAGGCGTAAGAGATTGATTATATGTAGATCTCGCTGGGCAACAGTTTGGATGCACAGACACGATCCAGGTTTAGGGGTGCCCCAAAGCCACCTTTTGTTCATGCTTCTACACAGATTTGCAAACAAACAACCTCCTAGACCTTTGTTTCGAAGCAGTACCTCCTGCACCCTGCAGAGATACTTTCAAGTGCTCCAGCTCGAAAAACCGCCAGGTGCACATGGTGGCAGACTACTTTGGTCTCCACAGGCATTGGGCTCAAGGGAATAGCCTTGAACAGCCGATCCGAACCCCGAAATCCTGGACCTGAAACCCTAGACGCGGAGTCCTAGACAGGAAGCGCTAAAACAACATCCTGGACCTCTACGTCCTTGACCCTAGACTTAAATCCTAGACCCTGAACTACGTGCTAAATCCTAAGCCCTGCAGGGAGGGGAGGGGAGGGGAGGGGTTTGGGTTTAGGACATTACAGCCTAAGGAACTGAATAGTAGGTTGGAAGTGCATATGTTTATACCCTCACTGGGAGTCTCTGACAATGCTACCGATAACCTCGTTGCTCAGCCGGATCCTTGAACACATGGGTGGTTGTCAAAATTATGGTCCTTTTTTGGGTCCTTATCAGAATACGGCACCTAATATTCAGGGTACCCGAAACGGGACCCCAATTTTGACAACTACCCACATTAGGGATGTGCAGTGAATGCCTGTTCCGTTCCCTAAGGCTTTTCAGATGCCCAGTGCTGCGGTTCTCCATGCAGTACTTTGCATGAGGATCAATGACGTTCCAACTTCCTGGCTTCACCTGTACGCCCTTAAAGTTGCGTCTGGAGCCACGACTTCCATGTCAGGAATGTGGACAAGGAGGAGGGCGAGGAGAAGAAGGTGGGAGGAATTGCTTGGGGCTTGTGCTGAAAGCTGCTTGGGCAACGTCTTGGAGTCGTCGAGCCATGTGACCGTAGCCTGGAGCCCCATTGCCTGAACGCCATCTTAATATGCGGTTTTGAATTGTTGCTGCAAGTATTCCCTTATAGTCAGTATGCACCTGTGTGCGCCATAGCATTATTGCGAGGGTTGCGCTCTCGAGGGACTCTGCGTTGTCTAAAGCATTCCTGCATTTTCTGGAAGGCTACAGCCAAGAAGCTCTCGACCAGAAGGTAAGCGACGACATACTTGTACTCAGAAAGCCCCATTATTGAATTCGTTTTGTATGAAGTCTCCATAAGTCTCCACAAACGTAGGTAGCGTTGAGGTGTTCGTAGTGCAGTCATCAGGCACCTTCATCTTCAACCCTCAACCCCCAGACCCCGTCACCTACAAATCCTGTAACCCTGAAAGCATGGACCTCCCAGCCAACCCCCTCAACATGATCAGTATCGTCATAATGATCGTGATGAGGATGAGAAGGAAGCTGGCAAAGTGACGCAGAAACGGATGGTGACGATTGTTGCTAGTCGCAACGACCGGTTCCATATCCTTTTTGGAACACCATTCTTGTCATCATCGTCTTCATCATGATCATCATCCTCCTCCTCATCATCTTCTTCATGGTCATTATCATCATGATGCCCGCCGACACCATCCTGATGAACATGGATGTCGTCATCGTTGTCATCACCGGCATCATCATCATCGTCTTCTTGCCACAACAGCAGCAGCAGCAACAGCAGCAGCAGCACCCCCCACCACCACCATCAACAACAACAACACCATCATCATCAACAGCAACAGCAACAGCAAGCGCAACACCAACAGCACCAACAGCACCACCAAGAACGCCAAAAATAACAACATCTACAAAACCACCACCAGCAATAACGACAACAACAGCAACAGCAACAACAACGACGACGACGGCCACTGCTGCTACTGCTGCTCCTACTGCTACTGCTACTGCCACTGCCACTGCTGCTGCTGCTACTGCTTCTGCTACTGCTACTGATGCTGCTACTGCTACTGCTACTCCTACTTCCTACTCCTACTGCTACTTCTACTCCTACTCCGACTCATCCTACTACTCCTGCTACTCCTGCTACTCCTACTCCTGCTCCGACTACTATTAGTACTACTACTACTACTAGTACTACTACTACGACGACGACTACTACTACTACTACTACTACTACTACTACTACTACTACTACTACTAGTACTACTACTACGACTACTTCTACTACTACTACTACTACTACTGCTACTGCTACTGCTACTGCTACTGCTACTGCTACTGCTACTACTACTACTACTACTACTACTACTACTACTGCTACTGCTACTGCTACTACTACTACTACTACTACTACTACTACTACTACTACTACTACTACTACTACTACTACTACTACTACTACTACTACTACTACTACTACTACTACTACTACTACTACTACTACTACTACTACTACTACTACTACTACGACTGTAACGACGACGACGACGACGACTACTACTACTACTACTACTACTACTACTACTACTACTACTACGACTTCGACTACGACTACGACTACGACTACTACGACTACTACGACTACTACGACCACTACGACCACTACGACTACTACGACTACTACGACGACTACTGCTACGACCACCACCACCGTCAAGTGCTGCCTTCTTCAAACTCACCGCATGTTCAGGGGTCCCCTTTCCCAGACTTTTTCCTGTTGTTTGCATCCTACTTGGGATTCCATCCCAGTGATTTTGTGCGCCCTAGTGGAGAGGCCACCATGACGTTGCTCAAGGTGAATGAGACGCGTATCCCTGCTCCGGGCTCAGAAGACGATCCTGAGTCGGAGCGACTTGGGGCCATACTATAGAGGCCGAAATAATTACCTTACTATTACGGGGCTTCCTTATTACACGTGTCGTATAATGGGCCCCCAAAACCCTATTCTAATTATTAAGGGCCCCATATTACCATCAGGTCTATCGTCCGCATATACCAGTACCACAAAGCACCTCCAAAGCCCCAGTCTCGTTACGTCTAAGGCTTCTCTGGTCTCTGTTTCGAGCCTCGGGCTTTCAGGGCTTAGGGTTTCCTAAATCCTAAGCCCTAAACCCTAAACCCTAAAAGGTGAAGAGGGTTTTGGCGACTTCCATGGCGACTTGGCCGGCTGTTTAGAGTGAACGACGAAGGCCTCAGAGCTTGCGGTGTCTTTAAACAATTTTTGTCTATCTGCGTAGAGCCGTTATGCAGCTCGTAGGGCCTGCAGTTTACGGTTTAGGGTTTAGGTTTTTTGGGTTAGGGTTTAGGGTTTAGGGAGCATCCTGCAGCGAAGACTGCCAAGCCCTTCATCTTACCTGCCCTAGTGCAGGTTGGGGGTTGCGACTCCGTTCGACAGTGTTGCTTCTGACTATGAGCCTGGCTCTTCCGGTACCTTTAACTTGAAGAGTTTGATTGAGGGCACTAGAAGGGTACCTAGGGTTCGGGTTCAGCTTAGACTTTCCGTGTAAGATGTAGGGAAGATGGTGCGGGGTATTCAAAGCCTTGTAAAACGCTAAACCCTAAACCGTTTAGGGTTTAGGGTATCCGTGGTACGGTTTAGGGTCTAGGGTACCTTATATTAAGCCTGATACAAACCTTGCAGAACCGCACCGAGCCATCATTCGAGAAAGGCACGTACGCTGTCCGTCATTTGCACGGAGCTGGACGAAGAGGATCCAGAAGAAGTCAGGCTTTACACGTTTTGCTAGTTTCTGTTCCCTGACCCTGAGGGGGCCACTATTTTGGGGGCTCCTGATTATTCAAAATAGCATAATGGGCCCCGAAACCTTGTTCTAGATTCTAGTTATGAAGGCCACTTTATTGTAGTCAGATTACGTCCGAGTCGCTGCTTGACGAGGTTAAGGTTAGTCTTTGGTGTTTGTGTTGGGGGTTTAAAGCCTGCGTTTGGGGCTTGTTGATTAGGCTTCAGGGTTTCGGGCGTAGGGTCGAGAGCTACTTCTTCAATCTTCTTCACACTACCAGCAGCAGCAGCCTGAGCAGCATGAGCAGCAGGGCCCGTAGTAGCAGAAGTAAGGCGGACGGAAGAGAGTGGTAAGCATGTTCACCCTCCTGCTGCCATGATCACCAGAAGTGCAACAAGTATCCCATCGCACAGGAAGCACAACTTCATAGGTCGCACTGCTGTCCGTGAATCCTACACCTGACACGCCTGGACTAGACTCTAGACCTTAATCCCTAAACCCTGGACTTTACAGACCCGAAACCTTAAACCAAAAGCCCCGAAGCCCTTAAGCACCAAAGCGCAAGAGCGCAGGACAGGCAGCCAGTTCAGGTGCAGAGGAAGGCAGCAGACATTGGAGGTCGGCAGTCGGCATTGCTTATACTAAAGGGGGCTTTAATGATGAGAATAGGTTTTTGGGGCCCATTATACTCTGCAATAAGGAACCCCCAAAATAGTATAGGGGGCTTTAATGGGTTTTGGGGCCCATGATTATCCTGTAATTAATCGTAATCAGGAACCCAACAAAGCAGTATAATAGGTAATTATTAAGCCCTAAACCCTAAACCCTAAACCGTTATATATATATATATATATATATATACCGGGATCATTGGGATTTGGAGTTTAGCTTTAAGGTTTGGGGTTTCGGATTTAGGGGGTCGTGGGGGGGACGCAGCTGCGATCGTCGCGTTGGAGTCGCCGCAGCTTTTGACTAGGAGCTTCGACCGGAAACCCAGAACCTCCAAAACCCCTTAATTAAGGAATAGAACCCTTGAAAGGGATCCTTAAAGGGAGCTATAGGGTTGAGGAGATAGGGGATTCTAATATCCCTTAATTAAGGAATAGACCTTAACATCATATTAGGGCTCCTATAATAATTTAAGGTATATTCCTTAATTAAGGGGTTTTGGAGTCTCTGGGAATCCTGGTTTTATGCGTTTGCCCTTGATATGTTCTGGGGGTGCTCGAGGTTCAAACGAGTTGGGGTTTAGGGTTTAGGGTTTAGGGTCTAAACTCTGAACCCTAAACCCTAAAAATAAACCCTGTATACACCCTAAACCCTGAACCCTCGGCCTGCAGACTCGCTCAGAGCGGCCACGAAGCCGAAGACTTGAATTGCAAAGCAGTGTTGTGCGAAAGGACCCGGCGCTCTTGAGCCCTTCTATTCGGGACCCAGAAAGCACATAAGCATAAGCATTTTATGGGGATATACCTACCTTATTGGGCTTCATTATAAGGAGGTGTATATGGGATATCCCTATCCTAATTTTTGCTTATGTGCTTTTTTGGGGCCCTATTCTAGGACCCTAGTGCCGCCAAGGTTATCAGCCTTTACTTTAGGGTTTAAGGGGTTTTAGGGTTTCGGGTTTATTGTAGAAGCCCTTACTTATGGCAACCTTTTGGGTGGTACATCTTTAGGTTCCTAAAACGCCCTAAACTGTCATTGCAAGAAGCTGGGAAGACGTGGTCGCTGACCCCTGCGAACCTTGCAGTGCTTTAGGCTCCCTGGGAGTGCATCATCCCTCAAGTGAGGCGAGAAGTCCTGCTTAAATGTTGCAAACAAAGCTATGAATTTCGACCATGTTGATGCTTGTTGCTATCATGATATCCCCTAGCTCCAGTGACCCCTAGTTCGGGGATGCTGAGGTTTTCGGAAACCAGGCACTAAGAGAGACCACCTTCTGAGAAGCTCTGCCGCTGAAAGGTGGCGACGACGGTCCCTCCGGCAGAGTTTAGGGCACTAAATGATGCACGGCTCACTCATCTCTATTGCTGCATTGCTGCAACTCTTCATGCAGTGCCGCCCTAAACCCAAATCTGGAAGATGTTGACCGAGACAGGTGAACTGGCCCAATCCGTCCCCTTGCCTTCGCACCTCTTGCATGGCCAGGCGACCTCTATCCGGCTTTCAGGGTTTAGGGGCTTAGGGTTGAGGATTTCGTCCGTCTGGGATTGACGATAACGGCGGGTGCTATGGTACGCTATGCTGTAGTTACGGATTTGGGACTATAGGTGAACACTCTTTAGTCTTGAGGCCCTATACTATACTTGGCTCCTTCGCGGGTGAGGTTTAAGTTCCTTTGGGGTTTAAGCTTCGAGTGCAGGGATCGAGACGCTCGACTTAGCTTCAGAAACCTTATTGGCTCACGTAAAGAGGGGATATCAAAACCCATGCTTTGTGTTTAGGTGCGTTTGATGGTCTCTTCAAAGGCTGCACCGCCAGTTCAATCGCCGAACCTTGACCCCCAAATCCAAAACGTCCCCAAACTCTAAACCTCAAACCCTAAGCAACCTGATAGATCGCCACAACCCAAACCAACCCGAAAACCTAAATCCCAAAAGAAGCCCGCAGGCCTACAAATCCCTAGAGGAGCCATGATTCAAGCAACCTCCTAAGTTTTCGGGGGTTTTGCTGTCTGCCCGTGACCCACGACAGCTGACGAAAGTGATCTCGTGGACCTGAGTTCCTGCAGCACCCGGTTTGGAGTCCCAAACCCTAAAACCTAGACCCCTGAAACCCCTAAACCCTGTATGCCCTAAACCCTAAACCCTGTCCGTCAGGTTCTCCAAGCCACCCCGGAGGCGACTTGCGGCCAGAGATGTGCTTCTGGTTTAGGGTTTCTTGATGCGGCTAGGGTTTAGGGGCTTTGGGGCTTAGGGGTATGTTTTTTTTTGGTATGTTTGGGGGGTGAAAGACAGAAGATCTCGGAAGCAGAGACCCCAAAGCGCAATGCAGGAACTATACTAGGATGCCCAGTAGTACCCTGATTCCCTTTTCGTAGTCCTAGGTTCCTTATAAAGTTACCCAATACCAAAAAGAGAGGCCTTTTTATTCTTGGGTTACTGGGTACCCTAGTATATGCTTGAGACCATCCTAAGCCCTCTACCCCAAGAGGTCCAGCCTAGAGCATCACCCTACACCCGAAAGTCCAAGGCTGAAGCCCGAATCCTCAGACCCTGAAGCCTTAAAACCCTAAAACCCTAAAACCCTAAAACCCTAAAACCCTAAAGCCCTAAACCCTAAACCCTAAACCCTAAACCCTAAACCCTAAACCCTAAAACCCTAAAGCCCTAAACCCTAAACCCTAAACCCTAAAACCCTAAAGCCCTAAAGCCCTAAGCGCAGGCATCGGCAGCATCGAAAGCCCAGACGGAGGAGTCGGGAGCCTTGTTGCTTTCTGCCTGAGGCGTCAGGCCCCAATCCGGGATTTAGGGCCTTTAGGATTTAGGGATCCGGGTTTAGGGTTTTAGGGTTTAGGGTGTAGGGATTAGGGGTTTAGGGATCAGGATTTAGGGATCCGGGTTTAGGGTTTTAGATGGTTTTAGGGTTTATTTATGAGGGTTTCGGGTTTAGGGCTCCAATCCGGAATCGAGGGTTTCTTGCTTGGGGATTACGAGTTTATGAGGGATCTATAAAGGTTTTGTAACATGTCGGCCGGGGTTCACATTTTTAAGATTTTTCAGGGTTCCGTAGAGGTTCTATGAGGGCTCGTGGGTTTGGCGCTCAAGGTTTTGGGGTGGGGTTGTGGCCTGAGCTGCCTGGAGGTGTAGGGCAATTTTAGGAACTTAAAGGAGACCGACTGTTCCGCTACTGTACTTGGAGGGTCGGGGGACTTAGTAACTGGTTATTTTAGGGACTTATAAGTACCAGGACCATAACCCCAATTAGGGTCCCTTTTAGGGTACTTATAAGTCTACTTACTACCTACTTACTAAGTCCCCCGACCCTCCAAGTACACTTACCGCAAGCAACCGTAACACCATAACACCATAGCGCCCTGGCCCTAAACCCTGAACCGCCTACAGGGAGTTCCTTGAGGTCGTCGCCATAAGTCGTGTCGAGTCGTGAGCGGAGATCCTGATTCCTTTGTTTGTCTTGACGATTTAGGTTTAGGGTTTAGGGTTTAGTGGTTTAGGGTTTAGGGTTTCCGGTCGGGGGACGCCTCCAACGTGTGTGAGCTGCTCGTTCTTCGGAGTGAACGGCCCACCATACTTTGAGAAAAAGGCTAGCCTCCAGACCCTCAACCCTAGGCCCTGATGCTCAAAACCACCTCATAAACCCCTAAGCCCCAAATGATGCTCAAAAACACCCCGTAGACCCCTAAGCCTCAAACTCTAAACCCTTATAGTTAAACCCTTATTGTAACCCTAGAGATCCCTTAAAGGAGCCCTCCAAAGATCCCAGACCCTATCACCAGGGCAGAGGTGCCCTTAGATAATACAGGAGCCTTCATAACTGGAATAGGGTTTTGGGGCTCATTATACTATAATTAGATTATATTACGGAATCCCCCAAATAGTATAGGTAATTATTACGGCCTCTGTATTATGCGCTTCTGCCGAGGTCCAAGCCATCCTGGGCCGAACTTGTTGCTCGTGGCGACGGGGCCGCCGTGCCGCAGAAGTTTCGGTTTTATACGAAAGAGTTTAGGGTTTAGGGGTTTCGGTTTTTGGTTATTGCACGACGTTACTGGGTTACAGCTATAGGGTTGATATTGCATGGCAGTTCCATCAGGGTTTAGGGCTCAAGAATCGCGGTCTACTATAGAGCCTTACTAAGCACCTATACTATTTTAAGGGCGTAGGTCCTCGACTTTGCGTCGTCTCTGAGGCACCTGCAGTTCCTCTGGCGGCAGGCACCGGCAGATTCCAGCGCTCAGGGTTTAGGATTCAAGGTTTATGGCTTAGGGTCTTGGCAGTTTGTGATTATACCGGGCTAGGGCTGCGGGTGATTGTTGGGATAGTAGGAGCCTGACTTTGATGCCTTCGGCCCTGAACTTCTAAGCCATGTAGAAAAACCATCCCATCAGCCGCATAAGCCCCCTAATTTCCTAAACCCCAAACTCTCAGTGAAACTCTTAAAAGACGCCACTCTCTGCACTGGAAAAGTTTAGGGTTCTGAGCTGCGGGCCTCTACAGGCTTCAGGTTCCGGGATTGGATCAGACGTCTCAGTGTGTGGCGCCGTAAGGTGTGGGGTTTAGGATCTATGGTGTAGGATTTAGGATTTATGGTGTAGGATTTAGGATTTATGGTGTAGGATTTAGGATTTAGGGTTTAGAGTTCAGGGGCCGGGGCTTAGGGGAAACAGGAGCAATAATAAAGACAAGACCGTGTCGCGATGAGGTAGTAGGCTGTTCCGGATGCCCAGCGTCGGGGCACGAAACCCTGTCTGCCGAGCCAGCAACTCTTCATTCCTGGATATGATAATGTAGAAGCATAAATTCGAATTAACTACCAAACAGGTTCCTTGGCCTCCTCATGACAATCATACTATAAGGGAGCCCAAACCCTAGTCTAATGAGCGCACGGGGTGAGGGTTGAGCAGGTGACCTTGCCAGTACCATAACATGCCCGAACTCTCAGCCCTTTACTCTAAACCTTGACATAAAAACGAAGACCTCTTGCCCTGATGTAGGAACCTCATGAAACAGCCAGGGCCTATAACCCCAAAATAGTAGGATTCATATAAGGAGCCCCAATAAAGGTTCAAGGTTTCATAATCAGGTTCCCACATTATAAGTACCCTTATCGATCCCTCAAAGTAACCCTTATAGACCCCGTTAAAGGAACCCCTAGGCCCAAGGTTCCATTAGTCGCAGCCTCACGGAGAGAGGTCCGTTGCCTACCAACGTGGCCTTTGCCAAGCGGCCGCCGCTTAAGCCCTGGTAGGGCCACGCTTGGGTTGCTGGGTCTTTAAGAATTCCCTAAGGGTTCCTTTAAAGGGCTCCTTTAAGGGATCCCATAAGGGTTTAGTATAGGGGCCTGAACTCATAATTGCTTAAGACTATTTTGGGGTTCCTTATTGTATGTATAGCATAATGGGCCCCACAAACGATATTCTAATTATTAAGGCCCCTCAATTAGTGGCATGAGCGCGCGTTCGCCCCCAGAACGTGTTGCAAGATCCCCCCAGACCCTATTCTAATTATTAAGGCCCCTAAAGTAAAACACAAGGCCTTAAGCCCATCGCTGCAGACAGTCCTTGTTAGATCAGTGCCCACATGGCACCAGACACAGGCAAACCTTTAGCAGCCCGAGTAAACCCCGACCCTTGGACATCCCCAAAACGGGCGGTTGCTACAGAGGCTTGAACAATCAATATGGATATGGGAGTTTCCGAAAATAGGAGACCCTAATGTAGTACCTTAAATAGTAGGATCCTTATTTTAAGGACCCCAAAATAAGGTACCCCCGATTTCGGAAACTCCCGTATGGATATTCCCCTATAGTATTGAGGTTCTTGTTTTCCGTTCCGGGGAGAGCGAAACCAGCCTAAGACTCTCGACCATCGTCTACACGTAAGTCTGTGGGCAGGTAGGTAGGCAGTAGCTAGGTGGGTCTGCGAATGTAATGCAACCCGGATGTGATGTACCGTATCTAAATACCTATGTGCTTATATATATATATATATATATGCATCTATGTGCGAACGTATACCCAAAGCCAGACGCGCTTCATTTGGCCACGCAAACCTTGGCTCAGTTGGCTCAGAGAGCTTGGTGGAGTCCTCCCCGTCTTTCCTCGCCGGCGCGAGGGGTCAAAGGCTGTTGGGTCAGGGCTTAGGATTCAGGTTCCTGGGTTGTTGCAGGATCTCAGGATCCATCCAGTGAGTAAACTTTGAGATCTTCTAAGCCGAAACCATGGAAAACAAAAACTTACAGCTCCACATTTAAAGACACAAGAGAAATACAAGTACAAATACATAAATCTGTGTATATATATATATAGATGTATAAATATATATATATATATATATATATATATATATATATACATATATACACATACACACACACATATTTATGTATGCGTATGTATGTATGTCTGTTTATAGCCCTATAAAAACACCCCACACCCTGAGATCTTCGGCCTCTCGTCTTTCGCAACCTTTCTCAGCTCCTGCGGAGTGCGCAGCAAGCGGCCATGGAGCTACCGCAGCTGCCGCCGAAGGCTCCGTCGGTTCAGAGTTTAGGGTTTAGGGTTTAGGGATGTAGGTTTTCGGGTTATCAATATATCCAATGGGAAAAGGAGGGACCCTTAACGGGGACCCCTACCCGATAATGGGCTACATAATTATATACCTAGGGGTTAGGGTGTCTACCTTAACCTACCCATACTATTTCGGGGTTTCCTTTAAAGGGATCCTTTAAGGGGTCTTTTAGGGATACTACAAGGGTTATCAATATATCACAGGGGAAAAGGAGGGACCCTTAACGGGGACCCCTACCCTATAATGGGCGATATAATGGGTGTATATTAGCTATATTAAGGGTATATACCTAGGGGTCCTTATTAAGGGTCCCTCCTTTTACCCTTGGAATATAGGGGAAAGAATTACCGATACTATTGTGGGGGTTTCTTATTATACTTATAGTAATAGAATACCCCAAGACTCTCACCCCATTCTAATTATTAAGGCCCCTTTGTTACCTTAACCTACCAGAACCTACTTTTTTGTAGGGCGAAAAAGAAAGTCCAGATCAGAGTTTTTGTACTAAGAACCTACAAAAAAGTGGGTTTGGTAGGTTAAGGTAGGTTTTAGGATCTCAGCGTTTCGAATTGAGGGGTTTCAGTATCAGGAGGTTGTGGGGTTTCATGATTGGGGGGTATGGGGAACGCGGATGCAGGGGTTTCGGCGTTTAGACTTAGAGGTTTGCGGTTTATGGGTCTGAACCCTAAGCCCTTTAATCCTCAACCCCCCCAAAGAAGCCCTTAAACCCCAAGCCCTGACAAGGATTGACTAACCTTTGATATTGGAGGAGCTAAGGAGCCAGGGATGATGATAATCCCTATCGAATAAGGAGCTAAAGAGCCCATGGAACCCCTAAACCACTGGTTAGTTGAGGCACGATGGCTTGGGAGTTCAGATCTTTCAGGGTGTCACGGCCTCAGCCGACTTTCGGGTTTGGGGCGACTTTCGGGTTTGGGGTTTCGGTGCCACGGGAAGTTCGAGCCGAGTTCCGAAATCCCAAGTCGCAAGGTATGAGATTTCAGACGTTGCAAAGCCACCCGAAAGAAAGAAAAGCCTAAACCATCACCATACACAGTTCGCCTTAACACCAAGCTAAGCCTCTGAACCCTAAACCCCTAAACCCTAAACCCCCCAAGCAGAAGCGGTAAGGATGCCAAGCGCAGCGACCTGGTTGCCAGCCACCGCGGGCCGACGAAGCGCTCGAACTGGATGGTCCCTGGCAGGTGGGGTCCCCTCAAGAAGGATCTACAAGGGCACTATAAGAGTTCCTACAGGGGTAATTACAAGGGTTGTTGTATGCCTTAATATAGAACATAGAACGGGTTTGGATTTCAGGTTTTAGGGCTCAGATTTTTAGGTCTTAGAGTCTTGATTAGGCCGAACCCCCCTCGAAGCCGCCATTCCCTTTGGAGGCTCATGGCTGGTGACCGCAGCAGCCTCGATTCCGAGGACATGTGCGGTTTGCAGATACCGGCTCTGGAACCCAAAGCTCGAAACCCATAGGAGGCCAAAAGGGGTTTTAGCCTATGGGGGTTTAGTAGGGATTAGGGTTCCCATAATAGGGTTCATACTCAGGAATCCCTACCCCAAGAATCTTAAACCCCACCTTTGGCCTCCCATCAGAAACCCTAAAACCCAGATTCCAAACGCTTTGCCGTTCATCTGCCCTACATGAGCCCTCAGAAGGGGGTTTGGGTGTTTCACATTTTAAGAGATGGATTAATTCTTGGCTTTGGGATTTAGTTTGCAGCATCTGGACATTGGGAATGGGGGGTAGGGCCTTGAGAGTATTGTTCTTCTAGTGGTGGTTTAGGGTTCCTTTCTTGCGATAGCTGTTGCTGAACAGCTCTCGTGTGGTGAGATCAGGTAGTTGAACCATTTTGCATCCGGGTGCAGACCTCAAACCCTAAAGCTTTACTGTAGCCCCGATGTTCGGCGGACACGGCCGATCTGAGCTTTTCTTGAGCCTGGCTTCTTCGTCTTCAAGCCTGCAGTTCAGTTTGTGGGTTCGGGGGGTTTCGATGTCTTTGGCTTGAAGGGCATGTCCGCAGTCTGTCTTTTGAACATCCGTGTCCGCCGAGACCCCAAGCCCCCGAAAGCCGTACAAAGGAGTCGCTGCGTGCCATCTTCTCAAGCGGCGTGACCACGGTGGTGTGCCTTCAGACGAGACAGGCTCACGCGGAGTTGCACAGCATCAGAAGCTAGCACCAATTTTCTGAAGCCTTCAGCGCGTGGTGTTGGGACCGAAGTGTCCGGGAGTTAGTGCTACTCTCTTAGGGTTTACTGTCCAGGCTTTAGGGTTCAAGGCTTCTATAAACTTTAGGGTTTGGGGTTTAGGGAAGCTCAAACCATCAGTCGTGCAGTGCTGTAGCTTCGGGGGAGGGGGGGGGCGGGGGTGCTCGCAATATATGCGGGCCCAAGGATGTCAAAAGCAAAACCCCTAAGCCTAAGCCTAACCCTCCCCCTCCAAAGCGTAAACCCTAAAGCCCTAAACCCTATAAACCCTAGGCCCTGCACCCTGAAGCCGCCTAAACTCGAAACCCTCAGCGACGGCTGACAGGAGACGTCAGCTGCAGTGGACTACAGAAAGAGCCTTGTCTGCCCAGGTTGAGGCCTTCGTTCTTAATCACGATGGTCATCCGAACTTTTGCGTCTGCCCCTAGGTCAGCAGGTACGAAAATGAGTTCAAAAAGGAGTTCAAAACAACAAAAACTAAACCCTAAACCCCTATATCCCTTAAACCCCTAAACCCCTAAACCACTAAACCCCTAAACCCTAAACTCTCCGAGCTGCGTCCGATAAACGCCAACTCCTTGGACCGAGATCCTCACCTCCTCAGGGGTGTGGACCCCAAACTCCCACAGAACTTTGAGCCAAAGCTTTGATTGCCTGCCACACCGCGAAGCTTTAAGTGAACCTTACAGTCGTAAACCCTATAAACCCTAAACCAAAAAACCCTAAACCCTAAACCCCGAACCCTAAGCCCCAAACCCCTGAACCCTAAACCCCTAAACCCTGAACCCTAAGCCCCAAACCCCTAAACCCTAAACCAAAAACCCTAAACCCCTAAATTCCGGAACCCTAAGCCCCAAACCCTAAACCACGCCTACGCGCGCATGCCGCATGTGGTCGCCGAGGAAGGCAAAGGCGCTGAACCCTCGCGTGGCCTTCGTTGAGCAGCCGATCCCGGACCAGGAGGCCTTGTGAAAGATGCGGTTTTAGGTTTAGGTTTGGGTTTTAGGTTTTTGTGGGGGGGGGTCTTAGGGTTAGGCTTGTGGGTTTTGGGTTTCGGTTTTGGGGTTTTGGGTTTTGGGGGGTGGCGGGCGTTTAGGTTTAGGTTTTGGGGTTTAGGGTTGGGGGGGGGGGGTCTGAGGCTTAGGCTTTAGGGTTGTGGGTTTTGGGGTTTAGGGTATTGGGGGGAGTTGTTTTTTTCGGTTTAGGTTTTGGAGCTTAGTTCTTTTGTGACGGACGGGGGGGTCAGTGAAGCTTTTACGGTTCAGTTTAATTTGGTTCCTAGGTGTAGGTTTTAAGGTTTAGGTTTTGCTCTGTTGGGGGTTTAGGTTTAATTAGGGTTTCGAACTTTGGCTTGGGTCTTACGTTTAGATTTTGGGGTTTAGACTAGTAGGTTTAGGCGGTTCATTTTGTTGGGAGCGGCTTCAACTAATCTCTAAACCTTTTACAGTTCTATCCTGGTCACCCATAATAGGGATTCCAGGGCCAGTGTTCCACGAGGCTTCTGTCAGGGTTCCATAAAGGGTTACTACAAGGGTGAAAAGGAGAGGCGCTTGTTTTGAGCAGGGCCGAGGGTTCAGGAGTTTACATAGTGATTGGGGTTCCGGTCCCGGGCAAGGAGGCTCTGAAACAAGAGAACCATGAACCGGTGCCGGCTCAGCCGGCGCCCCTCCCCCGGTGATCTCCCCCTCCAGCTCGGGTCCTTCTTCGTCCCCTAGCCTGGGAGCTTTCACTGGCGCTATCCTGGCTCTCTCCCCCCTTCCCTTTCGGCCAACAGCCAAAAGTATAAAAAGCCCCGATATGCTCGTCCCTGCAAAGCCTCACCCCTAAACCCCAAACCACAAATCCTAAACCGGCTGGGCGACTGTCTTGCAGGTGACAGACGACGCCATGGTCGAAGAGTTGGCTGCAGGGCCGCAAAGCAGGGTCCTATATTATCGTCCTCATAGCCCTAAACTTCAATTGCTGTACTTGCGTTTAGTTCCAAAGTGGGACCCCAAACCATGCTTTGCGTTTTTGGCTAGTACATCCGATTGAAGGTTTTTGGGTTTTTGTTGGTATGGGTTTGAGTTGGTGGATTTAAGGTTCTAGGTGCTCAGGGTTCAGCGTCTAGGGCGTTTCAGGATGTATGTCGGCATATTGTGTTTATAAAACCCCAAACCCGAAAACCCTACAGTCGGGTTTCAGAGGCTCGATTCCTCGACGTGCAACCACAATATTATGTTGCCGTTGGAGCCCAGTTGCCCATAGTGGGTCACTGGTCGGGTTTATGGTGTAGGGTTTGATGAACAACCCGATTGTAGTAGTATCCTGAATCCAGTAATCCGCTATTTCCCATAAGCCCCAGCTGGGCGCTCTACCCCACCACACTTTGGTGCCCTAATTCTGCACAAAACGATGGTCTCCTTAGGAATTATTTTTTGATTTTGTTCATGTAAACCCCAAGAGAATATTAAACATATTATTGTTGTTATGGTTCTACGGGGAGTATAGAAAACCCTTGACGTTCTTCCCGTCATCGCAGGTCTCGCAGCTGCTTGAGCGCCTAGCTGGCGGCGAGGCCTCTCACGATCAGTAGATCCCGGTTTTTGCCAAAGGGACGCACAACAACGACGAAAATCATCGCTATGGCCTGTCTTTCTTTAGAGCTCTTCTCTACTCTCCTGGTTCTCAGCACCTGTAAACCCTGAATCCCATCACCCCAATCCCTGAACGCTGCCCCGAAACTCCCGCCAACTTGGAGGTCCTCTATGTGCACTGCCGCGGCGGGCATGGGCGCACAGGCCGGCGGGTGGGTCAATTTTGGGTCGTTCAAGCTTCGGCCGTTGGGGGTTGATGTTTCTGGTCACTTTGGGAACCTACAAGGCTTTGAGTGGTCAGGGTCGGGTTTGAGGAGCTGACTGAATTTTTCATGTGGGTGGTTGTCAAAATTAGGGTCCCTTTTTGGGTCCCTATTATTATACGCCACCTAATATTTAGGGTGCCCAAAGAGGGACCCTAATTTTGACAACCACCCATGTGAGAGTTGAATACAAGGGCGTCCTCTTGCGGATCCTTACTTAAGGCAACTTAGTTTCGCTGGGTCCTGCTTAGTTTCGCTGGGTCCTGATGAAGGGCGCTTCTTTTCTGACACTACCTGAACCTCGAATAACTTTTTTGAGGATTCATGTAAGGAAATCATATTATGGAGCCCTAGAAAGGTAGGTTCTTCAGGGTCCAGGTAGGGGCTCATGAGGTGACAGCCTCTCTGTCTTGAACTGTGTTCTGCATTGTGATGCTGCGGGAGAAGGCCGGTTTCCTCACCGGGACGTTACGCAAAGAAGATTCGATTCTAGTCCTAATCGGCAAAGTCGAGACCCACAATGACAATGCTTGTGCTATGCCTTTGAATCTCCAGGACCCTTAACGCAAACTCTAAGCCCTAAGCCTAAGCCTAAGTCATACGGCTCCCTATGTAAACCCCGAGCATGAAGTACCCAAGCCCAAGTCCAAGGAACCATTTGCGCCATTCTCCTCGGACGCATGTCCCGGGCTCAGACAGATTCCCGAAGAATAAGGGCTGTACTCACAAGAATGGGGCTTGGGGATATCATGTTATAGTGATTGCATTCATACGGGGACTATGAGGGGATCTGCTTTTCTTAGTTCTTACTGTTACGATCATGCTTTTCTACCGTTCAGACGCTGCTCTTAGGCAGGAGAAGCAGAGGAACTCAACAAGTTTCAGCGAGTCTCGGGAAGTCGAGGGTTTTAAACGCTTCGAGACTGGATGCAAGGCCAATCTTCAACTTCAAACCATAGGATTTAGGGTATAGATTGCCGAGACACTTCCCACAAGGGTTTAGGGTACAGGATTTAGGGTAAAGAGTTTTGCCTGCAAGTCCTCCAGCAAAGTGTGAAAGTCCACACCATGATCCCGGGCGCACACACAGACCCGAGAACAAACAAGCCATGGGCGCGCAGCGCTTTTTCCGAAGCCCTAAGAAATCCGGGGCCCACCTGGGGTTTGTAGAGGTTTTTGATCCGCGGACATCAAGCCTCCCCAAGCCCTGAAGCCTAAGCCATGAAGGCCTAGACCCTAAACAACGCCTCTACGCCCTAAACCCCTAAACCCCAAACCCTAAAGTCTTAGAGTCCCCTTGTACCCTAAACCCAAAAAGAGTCCTAGAGTCCCCTAAACCTTCTACTGAAGCCGCCAAGGTACAAGCTCTCTGCAGCGGAAGCCATGGCTCGGACTCAGGCAAGGACGAATTGAAGGTTTCCTTTGAAACATTTGGGAGCCTCCGAAAATTAGGAGTACATTTGGGGTCCTTAAAATAAGGGTCGTACTATTTAGGGTACCATGTTAGGGTCCCCTATTCTCGGAAACCCCCATTTGCCAAAGTTCATCAGTTCAGACACCTGGACCTCAAAGGAACCCTGAAGGAACAGAAGGTTTTTGGTCTTGTGGCTTTCTCGGGGTTGCGGGCTGAATGAACCTGTCCAGCGTCTTTCTTCCCAGACCTTCCAAAAACCTCTTAAGTCAGGAATACATAATATACCTCAAGTTATAGCAGCCCTCAAGTATAGCAGCAAGATGCCTATTATGATTTAAGGCATATATGGGAGTTTCCGAAAACAGGGGACCCTGATCTAGTACCCTCTGTAGTAGGATCCTTGTTATAAAGACCCCAAAATAAGGTACCCCCCATTTTCGGAAACTACCATATGCCTGAACCAAAAGAGTTTGGAAGGTCTTTCTCTAGGATGCCCAGCAGTACCCTTATTCCCTTTTTTGCAGTCCTAGGTTCCTTATAAAGTTACCCAATACCACAAAGAGAGGCCTTTTTATTCTTAGGTTACTGGGTATCCTAGTTCTGGATCAGAGCCAGGTCCCTTGAACTGCTCCTGCACAGGAATTCCCGCAAACGAGGCCCTCGCCTCTGAATCCTCGGGTTCCGGGGTTCGGGGTTCTTAGGGTTTAGGATATCCCATGCCCCCCCCCCCTCCTCCTCCAAAAAAAATCCAGGTTCAAGGTCCAAATCCCAAGCGCCGCAAACTACGAGAAGCCGAGTGAAACCAACAGGCCGTGTCTCCAAGGCCCCGAGGCCGTGGTCTCTCCAACATGATACAGTACCTTAGCCTTAACCTAGGGTCCCTATAAGTTACATTTTTAGGTTTTTTTTTTGCGAGAACCAACAAAAAGAAGGGTTTGCGCTATCTTATAGTATGTTACAGATAGTAAAAGCGTATACTACAGTACGCCAGCTTGTTCGAATTGGCCACAGGTTTACCATGATGTCCGGCAGCAGCCCGTTTTTGCCGCCGAGGGCTACGAGGAGTTCAGGGTTCCAAGAGTCGCAGGGCTTAGGGTTTAGGATGATGCTGATGATGATGCTAGTTGTCAAAAGTATGGTCCCTTTTTTGGTACCCTAAATATTAGGTGCTGGAATATATTAAGGACCCAAAAAGGGGAAGGCATGGGAAGTGCAGCGCGGTTTGTATATGGGGTTTTCCGAAAATAGGGGACCCTACTATAGTATCCAAAATAGTAGGATCCTAGTAGGATCCGTATTATAAGGACCCCATAATAAGGGACCCCTAATTTTCGGAAACTCCCATATAAAACGAGAGCGACTCCTTAGTCACGTGCTGCCAACGCTAACGATGAGCTGAGAATCTTTCCGCCAAAGGTAGGATGAAGGTAGGTGGGGTAATTCCCAAATAAGAGTCCCTATATAGTGGATCCTCAATCCTACCTGCCTTCCTCCCACCTTTTGGGGCCTCCAAGAATCTTTCCGCCAACTGCCCTAGACCTTAGAAGGGGCCCCCACCCTGTAATAGTAGTATAATAGGCGTATAATAGGGCCTTAATATAATCCTTATAGTCACCATTACAGGGTGGGGGCCCCTTCTATCCTAGACCCTAAACTTGAACTGGACCATCTTGCACCCCTAAGGCCGAACATCACAAAGCACAAAGCCTCATATAGAGGTCGGAACAGTTACTGATCCGTCTGCACCCTGTATATGTTATTTGATATATGTGTGTGTTATTATATATATGTGTATACATATATACATACAAACATACATACATACATACATGCATACATACATCCATCCATCCTTCCATCCATCCATCCATCCATCCATCCATCCACCCATCCATCCATCCATCCATCCATCCACCCACCCACCCATCCATCCATCCATCCATCCATCCCTGCGTGCGTGCGTGCGTGCGTGCGTGCGTGCGTGCGTGCGTGCGTGCATGCATGCATGCATGTATATAATATATATATATATATATATATATATATATATATATACAGACACACCATTTGCTACCTCCAATCCCTATTCCAATCATCATGGTCCTTGCATGTTGCTCGATATATCCATGGCAACATCCCAATATCCCTTTTGTCTTCTTGAAGCCCCTACACCCTAAACCCTACACCCTAAACCCTAAACCCTTAACCCTGAAGCATAGCATGTCCAGGAGACCAAGGATGGTTCCAGCTGCGTGATCCTCTTCCCATCACAGAGGCAGCAGGCGAGAGCAGCGTAAATTTGATTTGAGAGGGTTTAGGGTTCAGGGCTTTGATTTGAGAGGGCTTTCGGGCGTAACGAGGGTTTGAGTGAGTTTTTGACAAAGCTACGACAGGGGTTCGCGAAAAGTCGCGGGCGGCTGAAGCCCTCGACCCTAAATCGGGGAACCTAAAGGAGTCAGCACCATCACCCTAGTCGTAGAGTAGGTAGCCTTGAGCCTGTTTTGGGTAGTAGAGTCCCTATATGATCCCTATACACCCAAGTAGGTCACCTGTCTCCACAGGTCGTCCGGCTACTCCGGGGAGAGGCGGCAGTTCCGGCGCTGGACAGGCCTTCGCTTAGAGCTTGGAGGTGTTGATGTTTCGGGCTTAGTGAGGGCTTCGGAGGACCGTAGCTAAGGCATAGGGTAGGGTTCGGGTGGGGCTCAAAGGTTTAAATAGGGTTTAGTGAGTAAGGTCTTCGAAAGGGGAGGTTCAGGGCTTAGGGTTTGTGGTTTACGGAGCATGCCCAGAGACTCCAGCATCCCTCAATTAAGGAATATACCTTAAATCATATTAAGGATCCTACTATAAGTTAAGGTATATTCCTTATTAAGGGATATTGAAGTCTCTGGGTGCCTTAAGACTCCCAGACACCCCATCGGAAGCCCTGCCTTCTAAGCCAAGGCCGTTCAGAGATCCGTGAGAAGCCTCAAGCCTCTTACATGCGCGCGAGTTTGGTAGCGTCTTCCGTCACACCTTCGCGCTTTCACCATCATCATCCTCATCATCATCATAGTCAGCATCCCTCCCCAGAATCCCACCTCAACTTGTTCCAGTCGGTCAGAGGTTGATTTAACCCTTTTAACCCTAAACTCTGAACCACGATAACTATAATTACAAGCTTAAAGTGCTGACTCAGGGCAAGCAGCGCAGCCTACGGCCCCGGCGCGTCGAAGTATCTTAGTGGCTCATAGTTTCACTCTTTGGGTTCATGGGCTTGAGCGTGGAGAAGTATAGGGTTGAGGGTTAAGCGTTCAGGGTTACGGGGGCGGACAGGGCCTCTAAGCTAATCCCTGAGCTTCAGGTTTGAGGGCTCGGTATCCACGACCTGCTGTCTGTGCGGCTCAGGCATCGAAGGGCTTTTTGTCAGGCTTTTCGGTTTCCTCCAATGTGCCGTGGATGTTCGTGAGGTTTCGGGGCGATGCCAGGCGTAAGAACCTCCGTGGGTATGAGGTAAGGCGTCGAGGCATGGTGTAAGACGAAGCTGTCTGTAAGTAGTAGTAGTAGTAGTAGTAGTCGTCGTCGTCGGCGGCGTCGTCGTCGTAGTAGTAGTAGTAGCAGCAGCAGCAGCTACTGCTACTGCTACAGCTACAGCTACAGCTACTGCAACTGCTACTGCTACTGCTACTGCTACTGCTACTGCTGCTGCTCCTACTCCTGCTACTGCTGCTGCTCCTACTCCTACTCCTACTCCTACTACTACTACTACTACTACTACTACTACTACTACTACTACTTCTTCTACTACTACGACTAGAAACCCTCAACCTAACCCGCCAAGCTCGAAGCCCCTCGAGAGAAGCAAAGGTATCCGGTGGAAAAGATGGTCGAATGGCAGGTGGGGCGGGTCAGGTCGTTCGAAAACGTAAGAAGACCTGTCTCGAAACGGCTTAGGGGTTTAGGCTTTAGGGTTTCGGGTTCAGGGCTTAGGGTTGAGGGCTTAGGTTTTAGGGTTTAGGCAGTGGAGACCTAAACAGTAAACCCTGTCAAATCCTTTAATGATGTTGACAGTTCGGAATAATTACGGTGCATCAAAGTTTGGAAGTGGCAGTCTGGCTGTATTTAGGTATCGGGGTTTGGATTTTCATGTTCGTGGTTCAGGAACCCGAAAGCCTAAACCCTAAGCCATAAGCCCCAAACCGCAAGCTCCAAGGCTTGAGTTTGAACGCTTGGGGCCCGGGCACGTTGTTGCTTGCTTTGGCGGAGTCTTGCCTAGACACGGTAATAGTAATAGTAATAGTAATAGTAGTAATAGTAATAGTAGTTGTAATAGTAGTAGTAATAGTAATAGTAATAGTAATAGTAATAGTAATAGTAATAGTAATAGTAATAGTAATAGTAGTAATAGTAGTAGTAATAGTAATAGTAATAGTAATAGTAATAGTAATAGTAATAGTAATAGTAATAGTAATAGTAATAGTAATAGTAATAGTAGTAGTAATAGTAATAGTAATAGTAATAGTAATAGTAATAGTAATAGTAATAGTAATAGTAATAGTAGTAATAGTAGTAGTAATAGTAGTAGTAATAGTAATAGTAATAGTAATAGTAATAGTAATAGTAATAGTAATAGTAATAGTAATAGTAATAAATAGTATAGTAATAGTAGAGTTTGGGTTTGGGAGTCGGGTTCAAGGAGCCCAGGGCCCAAGCGGCAGAGCTTTGGAGTAGCCGTGAGGGTTGTCATGACGGTTCTGTATGTGGATTTCCGAAAATAGGGGACCCTAATCTCAAACCCTATAAAGTACGGTCCTTACTATTAGGACCCCCCCAAAATGAGGTACCCCTTATTTTCGGAAACTCCCAAACCTCTAAACCCTAAACCCTTTATAGAACCCCTATAGTACCCTTACAGTAACCCTTTAAAAGAACCCTAAGGTACCCCGTATTTGCGGAAACTCCCATATTGAGATCGTGGGCCTTAATGATTCGACCAGGGCGCTTTTTGAGGCTTCCTGAGGTGCCTTAAGAGCTCCCTTAAAGGGCTCCCTGAAAGGAGTCCCTTAAAGGAAGCCTTATAGATCCCTTAGAGCATCCCTGAAAGGAGCCCTTGTAGATCACTAATAGGAACCCTTACAGACTTATACATCCCTTAGAGCATCCCTTAAAGGAGCCCTTGTGGATCACTGAAACGAACACTTATAGATCCCTACAGGATCTTTCAGACCCTAACCCCTAAACCCTAAACCTATAGAGATCCCTTAAGGGCTCTGTAGGGTTCCTTCAAGGCTTCCTCTACGGGGGTTTAGAGATCCCGTAAGGTAAAAGCCAGAAAGTTGGAATATCATTATCGTAACACCTTTATGGTAATTTATAGGGTATCCTGCCTTGAAACCATGCTCCAACTTTCTGGAGTTCCCTTAAAGGAACCCTTATAGATCCCTACAGGATCGTTTAGACCCTAACCCCTAAACCCTAAACCTATAGAGATCCCTTAAGGGCTCTGTAGGGTTCCTTCAAGGCTTCCTCTACCGGGGGTTTAGAGATCCCTTAAGGTAAAAGCCAGAAAGTTGGAATATCATTATCGTAACACCTTTATGGTAAATTATAGGGTATCCTACCCTGAAACCATATTCCAGCTTTCTGGAGTTCCCCTCAAAACCTATAGAATCCCTATAGATCCCTTTAGAGGGACCCTCATGACACCCTAAGCCCTAAACCTATAGAGATCCCTTTAAGGGCTCTGCGGCTGCAGGGCAAGGCGAAAGAGGCCGCTGAAGCGCTGAACAGCGGCAAGCAGAAGACGGAGGGAAAGGAGGAGCCGACTTTTTGGGCTTTAGGGATTTAGGGTTAAGGGGTTTATGGGTTTAGGGCTTAGGGTTTAGGGGTTTAGGGGTTTAGGGGTTTGTGGGTTAGGGTTGAGTCGAGGGGTTTAGGGTTTTAGGGTTTAGGGGTTGAGGGCTTCAGGTTTCGGGCTTTAGGGGTTTAGGGGTTTATGGGTTTATGGGTTTATGTATATTTGTTTACTGGTTTCTGTTGCAAAAACGTTCTGCAAGGCCACTGCCAGGTTGCAAACTCGGAGACACTGCGACAGGGTCCCAGCCTATTGAAGTTACCTATAGTCTCCATTGTAGTTCCTTTTTTTGGTTATCCAATTTTATGGTTAGGACCCTACAATAGAGATTTTGGTTAACCAAAAAAAGGAACTACAATGGAGACTATAGGTACATTCAGAGGCGGATTTGGGTTCAGGGTAGTTATAAATGGGGTTCCTCTAAGGGTCCCTTGAAAGGGATCTATAGGGGATTCTACAAGGGTATAGGCTTGGAGGTTCAGGGGTAGTTATAAGTGGCGTTATAAGTCCCCTCATATGGGTTATACGTATAGTTACCTTACTTATAACCCCACGTATAGCTACCCAAGAACCTCCAAGTATCGCCCCCCCAAGCGAGGTAAATGGGAGTCTAACGCCAATGCCGTTTGGCACGGCGGCTAAGTCGAATGAAGTGTACCGGAAGACCCCGAATACCGCAGAACCCCCGATGCAAACCCGGGTTCAACCACCCACGATCCCAATACTCAAAGCCCCAAACACTGTGAGGATCCCATGAAGCCCCTTATGAACCCCTCTAAAAATGTGACATTACCCTCTTTAACTCTGAACCCTAAACCTTAAACCCTAAACCTTAAACCTTCTTTCGGTGAGAAGGAGGAACTTCAGAAGGCGGTGGATCTTTTCTGGCAGGCGGGCCCGGGCTGAAATGAAGGGTTCACGGGTTTAGGGTTTTGGGAGTTTCCGAAAACAGGGGGTACGTACCTGATTCTGGGGTCCTTATAATAAGGACCCTACTATTTGGGGTACTATATTAAGATCCCCTATTTTCGGAAACCCCCAAATGAAGCGTTCAGGGGTTTAGGGATTCAGGGTTTTGGCTTTGGGATTCAGGGAGGCAGGGTTTAGGGGTTCAGGGGCTCGTGGCGTGACGCTTGTGTAAGGTTTGAAGCTTCAGTGGCGGAGTGAGACCGTATGGGGAGTTCAGAGAAGCAGCATCAGCTGTGCGATAAACTTAATATAGAGATGTGTAAGTGTAAGTGTGCCGCCGTATCCCACAGTGACTGTATCTGACTGTCTGCGCAGTTTTCATAGTCGGGATTTGCAGTCGCAGTGGTTTCTGCAAGGGTTTGCATTGAAGGTTACAGAGGCTTTCAGAGACAAACGGTCTGGGTCTGTACTCCCAGGTCCCTGAACCTCAACCCTACCCGAAACCCCTAAACCCTAAGCTACTGAGCAGGACGACAGGCCTGAGAATTTGAAGATTGGTGTCTCCAGGGCATGGCTGGTACAGCGTGTCGCTGTGGTGTTCGGGGTTGAGGAAGCTGTCCGGTCCCTTTCCACGCTCCTCTTGCTATCTCTTGAAACGGCTCCACAGTTTAATGTAGGAACCTGACCAAGAAACCCTGGGCCTACAACACCCAAAGAGTAGGATTCATATAAGGAACCCAAATAAAGGCCCAAGGTTTCTTAATCAGGCTCCCACACTATTATCGTACACTTATAGATCTCGTAAAGTAATGCTTATAGACCCCTTTAAAGGAACCCCTAGGCCCAAGGTTCCATTCTTAATCAGGTTCCTGCAAAATACTGCCTCAACCTCCACAGACGCTGGCACTTTATTCGAAAGCATGTGGGAGTTTCCGAAAATAGGGGACCCTACAAGTAGTATAGTACCTTAAATAGTAGGATGCTTATTATAAGCACCCCAAAATGAGGTGCCCCCTAATCTTCGGAAACTCCCATGTTGAAACCCCCAAAGCCAGAACCAGCTTAAGCTGAGGTTTCCTAAACACCAAACTCTCTCAAACCCCAAACCCTAAAGCATCCTAAACCCCAAACCCCAAGCCCCTAAACTCTAAACCCCAAACCCCAAACCCCCAAACTCTAAACCCTAAGCCGCAACCCCCAAACCCCTAAACTCTAGACTCTAAACCCTGCAACATTAACCCTAAAGCCTTCAAGCCAAGCAGGCTGCGAAGCTCCGGCCCGACTTTGCGCGAGGTGGGATCTGGTTTCAAGGGGAATCGGAGGGGGTTTTAACTGCAGGGTAGAGTGGGCTTAGGGTTTAGGGTTTAGGCTTTAGGGTTTAGAGTTTAGGGTTTAGGTTGGAGGGTTCTTAACTGGTTTTAGGTTGGAGGGTTCTTAACTGCAGGGTTTAGGGCTCTCTAGGGCTCGGAAGGCCCCCCGAAATCCTGAGCCCCTCAGCCGAACCGCTTGCCCGACCCATGAAAACTGAAACCATATGGGAGTTTCCGAAAATTATGGGTACATTCTTTTGGGGTCCTTATAATAAGGATCCTCTTATTCAGGGTAGTATATTAGGGTTCCCGATTTTCGGAAACTCCCATATAAACACCTTGTACAGCCTCATGCATAGAGACCTCTTATACACACCTCTGAAACCCGTAGAGTACCCAGAGACGCCAATATCTCTAAATTAAGGAATATTCCTGAAATCATAGAAGGATCCCAAGTATATGTTAAAGTATGTTCCTTAATTAAGGGATCCTAGGAGTCTCCGGGTAACCCAAATCCCCTTCAACGCGTAATTGGTAGGATCCCAAGTATGATTTAATGGTAAATTCCTTAAGCTAATTAAGAATATCGGAGTCTCTGACTCCGGGTAGCCCAAAGCCCCTTCAACGCGTAACTGGTGAGAGGCTACCTGGGACTCGCGAGAGCTCTGCGCCTCCTGCACGCTGGATGCAGTCGGGTGCGCGAGGTTTCTGTAGCTTACTTGGAGGGTCAAGGGACTTAGTAACTGGTTATTTTAGTAAAACCATAAACCCTAAACCCTAAACCCTAAACAAAGGAGTTCAAAAAAAAAAAAACCTAAACCCTAAACCCTTATTTTAGGAACTTATAAGTACCATAACCCCAATTAGGGTCCCTTTTAGGGTACTTAGGGGACCTTTCGTTCGTGCGATTCGTGGGTTCGATGATGACTTCATGAGGGTTTAGGGCTTGTGCTTCGGAGATAATCTCAAATCCTTTCCCGGTTTTGACACCGTTCAGCCGGAAGCTATCAAAACCTGCTTGTTTGGTGGTTCTTATTATAAACTGTTTATAAACCTCATATGGAGTTTATTTCGAGCCTACAAAAAAGTAGGTTCTTGTAGGTTAAGGTAGAGCACTTGCAAAGCCAAAGAGCAAAGGAAGCAGCCGGCAGACGCCAAGCATGCGGTACTCCACGGCCTTGAGCACTGCACTGACGACGGGGCGCTCCTGCCCACTGGCGAAACTTCCGAAGTCTTGGGCTGGGTTTAGGGTTTACGCTGGGGGGTTCAGGATTAAGGGTTTAGGCTTCGGGGTTTAGGGCTCAGGGTTTAGGGTTTAGAGTTGTGTTCCGGACGGGCTTCATGCGGGGTTTGATGGGGCTGTGTAGTCTTTCGTACGATTTCATACCGGTGTCGCTACAGAGGATTTCTGAGCATTCGATACTCGGAGACATTGTTTTCTGATGCGATTGTTTATCGGAGACAATTATAGGGATTTCGAGACTCCAAGAGGGTTTATAGGGTCTTTGCAAGCTCTCCGAGTTTCGCGTTCCGTCCAGGGGTTGAAGTGCTGGGCAATGTAAGGTTTGAGTTTATGGTGCTTAAAGGTTCATGGGACTGGTATAGATAAGGTAACTATACTTAGAGCCACTTGCAACCCCAATTAAAGAATTTATAAGTGTGCTTACCAAGTCCCACGAAGCTCCAGGTATGAGAGTGGAGTGCGAGCAATACTGAAGATTCATGCTTCAAATCCCCTAAACCCTAAACCCTAAACCGCCTCAAATCCCCAAAGCCTGCCCTGCGAATCACCCAAATGCCAAACCCAAATCTCCCCCACTCCGCAGTAAACCCACAAACCTTGAACCCGAAATCCTATAGTAGAAGCCAGAAAGTTGGAACATGGTTTTAGGAGGATTGGTGCTAGGATCCCTTATACTTTACCTTAAGGGCATGAGGACGATGATGTTCCAACTTTCTGGCTTCTACTGTAAACTCCTTTACTCCAGAACCACCCAAGCGCGTCCCCCCAGTGACCGACTACCTCTGAGCGCCAAGTTCGGTGCCTGAAGCTTCAACCCCATAGCACCAAACTCCGGAACCCCGAGCCCACATCCCAAACCCTTAGAACCCTAAAGCCTTAGAACCCTAAACCCTGAACCCTAAACCCTGAACTCTAAACCCTTAAACCCTTAGAGCCCTAAACCCTGAAACCCCTAAGCCCGAAATCCCTCTGAGCCGCATCCCCCCGAAATCTGAGGCAAGAGCTCCAGAAGATCGACAAGGAGCTCGAAAAGCAAACCATCGTCGAAGAGGAGCAGGCCTCTTCGGAGATAGGGTTTAGGGTTTACGGTTTAGGGTTTAGGCCTAAGCCCTAAACCCTAAACCCTCACTAATATAGGGTCCTAAATGACTCCCAACATACCAAGGTGTGGGTTCCTTCGTATATGTATAGTAGTATATACACCACAACTCCGCAGCTTGGAACAGGGGCTACAGCACAGGGAAAAGTTACGAAGCTGCACCGCATCAGGGTATTCAGTGGGGCTCAGGAGGGTGTGTATGCTTTTGTCATTGTTGTTGCTTCTTTTGTTACTGTTGTTGCTGCCGCAGCTGTTGCTGTTGTTGATGCTCTTGCTATGCTGAGTAGGATTCGTATGAAGCCCTGCATGAACGGTGAATTGCCTGTGCTGTCTACGACCAGATTGAAGCCCGCTTTGGAGCATCCACACGGCATTGATGGAAGTTCAGCAAGTGGCCCAGCCAAATGGCTTTTCACTAATCTCGGACAGGGGCAGGTGGAAAAAGGAGCTGCAAAAAATAGTTTGCGCAACAGGAGCCCGATAGCTTAGTTGGTAGTAGAGTAGGTAGCTTTTAGCTTTTTTGGGGTACTATGCTCCTCTTATATTGCTAGGGTTTAGGGGTTCAGGGTTTAGGGGTTTAGGGTTTAGGGGTTTAGGGTTTGTGATCAGGTTTAGGGTATCACCTAAGCGCTTCACTCCCTTTTCGTTCCACTACAAGTAGGACACAGAGACTCCAATATCTCTTGACTAAGGAATATACCATAGTAGGATCCTTCATATGATTTAAGGTATATTCCTTAACTATTGGATATTAGAATCGCCTAAACCCTAAACCCTATAGATCCCTTTAAGGATCCCTTTAAAGGAACCCTAAGGTACATTCCTTAATTAAAGGATCCTAGGAGTCTCTGGGGATGCTGAGCAAGCACTTGGAAGGGACCTTAATTGGGGTTATGGTACTTATAAGTCCGCAAAATAACCAGTTACTAAGTCCCCCGACCCTCCAAGTACTCTAAACCCTAAACCCTATACCCTTATAGAATCCCTATAGATCCCTTTAAAGGAACCCTAAAGGAACCCCTTATAGTTACTAAGTCCCCCGACTCTCCAAGTAGCGGTGAGGAGGCTCCCGCGGCTGCGGCAGAGCCGGCAGCTGCCCCCGCAGCGGCACCAGCCATGACCTGGAAGCCGAAGGACGGGTCGTTCAGGGCTTAGGGTTTTAGGGTTTTAGGGCTTGAGGGTTTTAGGGGTTAAGGGCTTTAGGGTTTAGGGGTTTAGGGGTTTAGGGTTTTAGGGTTTTAGGGTTTAGGCTGTTGATGATATAAATCCTGCATTACCCATAATAAGGAATATACCATAATTCCCCATAGTTTAGGGTCCTGAAGGTAATGCAGGATTTATATCATCAACCGTAGGACCCCTTTTTTAGGGTTCAGGTTCCCTGATAACTCCCTTTAAACCAAAACGGGCACCCTTCTTCTTCGTAGGTTACTCGTAGGTCCAGGGTTATTGTTGGACTTTATGCGGGTTCGGGTTTCTACAAGTTACTGTAACTTGAAGTTACAAGGTCTGGTTGTTTTTTTGCAAGGGTTCTTTAGGTTTCTATAGGGTTTAGTCGGGTTTGATTATAAGAATTACGGGGTCTTCTTTTTCTGCAAGGGTGTCATTAGCATCTTGGCTTCCATTTTGTAGGCATCTCCCACATATTTTTGTTAAAGGGCCTACGGGCATATGCCCGGGGCCTGTTGAGCCTATAATTAAACGACAACAAAGTCTCATTAGTAAAGCACACCTACTAGTTCGGCCATGACGCCTTATGCCCGGTGGGCCGTGATTCAATATCCTTTAGTCCTGAATGCTCCCTAAACCCGCCAGCCAGACCATAGCACTACGCAAGCCCTACATTCAAATTCCAACGGCTGTTGCTGCTGGCTTTCAGAAGCCAGCCTGGCACCCACTTGAGCCCACTCTCCCATCCCCTTTCATTGAGCAAGGTCGCCAAGCCTTCCCTGGTGATGCTCCTCAGCTGCGGCCATTATCCGGGCTGTTCTTTGCGGTGAGCCCAAAATCGGCCATGGATGAGCGCAACTTAAGACTTCGTCGATGTGCAGCATCGGAAAGTAGTAGACAGCTAGCGCAGGCCGCGCAGGGAAACCTTTTTGGAAATGGGCCCTTAACGAATATTTACCATGTATTTCGAGCTTCATTTTGCTCTCAAAGTGCTCTTCCGGTTGCAGTTTTACATCCCATGCAGTGGCTTCAAGACCCCGTTACAGTAGAAGCCAGAAAGTTGGAACATGAGTTTAGGAGGATTAGTGCTAGAATCCCTTATCCCTTACCTTGGGGGCATGAGGATACTAATGTTCCAACTTCCTGGCTTCTACCATAGATCTCTACAGTCTCTACACCTTAGCCCGAGGTCTGGGCCTAAACAACATAGAACACAGGAAGTCTAACCCCGAAGCCCCAAACCTACACAGGGGTAGTTGTCAAAATTAAGGTCCCTTTTTTGGGTACCCTAAGTATATAATAGGTGCCGTATTATAATAAGGATCAAAAAGGGACCCTAATATTGACAACCACCCACAGGTAGTCGGATGCTCGTCGAGGGACCATGTTGGAGGCAATTTTTGTTTCATCGCGGGCCGAGGCTGATGGGTCTTCCCGGCTGCGGCAAGCACCTTGCTTAAACAAGCTTACCTTTGGTTAGTAGGGAATGGAGGAATGGGGTACAGTTGTAACTACTATTACTACCATTCTTCCATTCCCTAAGCAGAGGTAAGCAAGTAGGGCAGGGTGGGAGGGTGGGGGGCAGATGTTCAGGCTCGAAGTAAGGTCTAGGGCTGCAGGTTCTAGGGGTTACCACTATGCTGGGGGTTGTACTCTGCTTGCAAAACTACTTGGAGGGTCATGGGTACTCACAAGTAGGGTCTGCTTGCGTCAGCAGGACAGAGTTGATGCCAAGACAAAAGTACCCGGAGCTGTGCGCGAACTGCATTCACCGAACTATGCATTGGAACAAAGAGCGAGTGCATGCCGATCGGCACGCCAAACTTTACAGCCCAAGCCCTATATAGATGTTAAACTGTAACATCAAACTCTCTAACCCGAAGCCTGGATCCTAAACCAACTTATCGCCTTACTGCCTGTAGACTCTGGGCGCGGTTCGCCCGTAAGAGGCCGGAGCCGGACGAAAGTGCGATAAAACCTGCTGGCTTTCTTGATGGTCCCTCAATAGAATAGGGTTTAGGGTTTAGGGTTTAGGGTTTACCCCAACTCCTTGTTCTATTGCGGTCTCCGTGTTTGGACCTCCTGCTGTCTCTAGAGCCTGGCTCAAGGCACCCAAACAGGGTTGCCGGAACCGGTTGATTTCAGGGTTTGCCCAAAAGAGTTAAACCCAGGGCCAGGAGGACTTTTGATTGCAGGTGACTTGCTTTGCTTATGAGATTGTGGCTCAAAGGCTAGAGCCTGCGAACTTTGGTTTTTGATTTGACGCCTCGCGGACCGAGGCCCGGCTTGCAGCTGTGACTGATCAAAATCTCATGTCGTTTCAGTTGCAATCAAACGCTTCTGCCGCCGCTTGTGTGTTCTAGCAGTTGCCAGCATGAGGTCAGATAAGTGAGCCCGTAGAAATTAAGCATGCAAGAAAGCAGAAGAAAGGAACTCAAGATTCCCTATAGCTTAGAAAAGCCCCGATCGGCAATCCGGAAGCTGGGCCTGGAACTCAGGGTTCATGGTGTTATGGCTTTAGGTGTTTAGGGTAGAGGGCTGCGGCTTGGCTTAGGGGTTATATTGCTTGGGGCTCCGATTCTAGGATCATTTAAGGCAAGGATAATTGATAATGATGTTGGACTAGGGTAGAGGCTTGGGGCCTGGGGCTTTAGGGTTCTTTTTTTGAGAATAGTTCAGCGTCAGCACTTTTCGTCTTCGACTTCGCCCAGGTCTTTGGTCTTCGACTTCGACTTCGCCCATCCTCAGAGTGCCAGGGGCCAGGTGTTTTTGAGGGTTTTTGTTCGGATTTCTTCCGGTCAGTGAGGTGCATACCTTGTCAGAATGTGTTCTCAGATTTTATGATATTTTGTGTTTTCTTTCTGTGCTAAGGTGGGGGGGGGGGGCGGGACGGCCCAATAATTGCTTTCAGCTGGCCGTTGTCACTGCAGCATTGTGCTCTGTCGAGTTTGCGGTAATCTAGAGTGCCCTGCATCCCCAGTCCCCAGCCCCACTCCCGGTAGCCCCGGGCCCCCCCTCGCTTCACCCAGGCCAGGCGTGCCGACTTCATCGCAGCAGGTCCGGAGCCCCATACGGTTTAAGGGTTTAGGGGTTTAGGTAGGGTTTAGGTTTAGGGTCTTCGGGTTTAAAAACTTAAGAACCCTAAACTCCTAAACCCTAAAACCTATACTGTAACACTGTAGGCGCCGAAAGGCGGTAGGCGCCGAAAGGCGGTATAGACGCCGAAAGGCGGTAGGCGCCGAAAGGCGGTAGGCGCCGAAAGGCGGTAAGCGCCGAAAGGCGGTAAGCGCCGAAAGGCGGTAGGCGCCGAAAGGCGATAGGTCTCCAAGGTTTGTAGCCTTTGGTCATTAGTGCGGGATCGATAGAGCAAAGTAGGCAAGGGAAATCGGCAAAGTAAATCCGTAACTTCGGGAAATGGGAAAAGGATTGGCTCTAAGAGTTGGGCACAGGGTCCTTGTTTCTGCTCGACAGAGCAAACTAGGCAAGGGAAGTCGGCAAACCGTAACTTCGAGGAGATTAGGCTTGGCTCTGAGGGTTGGGCACAGGGTCCTTGTTTCATGTTTCCGGTCGATAGAGGAAGGCAATCTAGTTAAGGGAAGTCGGCAAAGTAGTAGTAGATCCGTAACCTCGGCTTTGGTTTCGATTCTTAGGATGGACTCGTACGGCTTAAACCCCAACCCCTAACCCTAGGCCCTACAGGTCACCCGAATCTCTAAGCCCCATAGGCCCTCTGAGGGTTGGGCACAGGGTCCTTGTTTCATGTTTCCGGTCGATAGAGGAAGGCAATCTAGTTAAGGGAAGTCGGCAAAGTAGTAGTAGATCCGTAACCTCGGCTTTGGTTTCGATTTTTAGGATGGACTCGTACGGCTTAAACCCCAACCCCTAACCCTAGGCCCTACAGGTCACCCGAATCTCTAAGCCCCATAGGCCCATAAGTCCTAAAGTAGTTCTTAAGTTTTAAGTCCCCCCCACCTCAACTAGCATCACACGTTAGCCCAGCCGTTAACTTCTTGTCCCTGTGCATCCCGCCCAGCAGCGTGGCAAGAATGCTTTTCGCTGGACAGCGACAGAAATGCTTCGCACAGTGGGGGCCCAAGACAGCAACCCGTTCTGAATTCTGAGACTTCGGGTAGGATGCAACTAGTTGGTTCTACATGGGGGCCGCCTGTGTCTTACTCCTGCTAGCAGCGGACTGCTACACCAGGTCCTTCGTCTTCGCCTTCGTCGCGCATGGAGCCTATCGGAAGAGGTCGCCTCAGGGTGTTTTGTTGTCGCGAGTATTGTGGTCTTGTGGGAGCTCGCCAGAACAGTGCAGCTAAGGCCGGGATCACCGCCATCTGCGCCCAGGAGGAGCGGCCCTTCTTTGTTCGTCATTGGACGCTACGCCTGGCAGTTCCCGTAGCTGCTTGTCCTTGTCTGTGTTTCGCTCCTGCTACTGCTTGTCCTACTGCTACCAGCGGACTGCTACGCCAGGTCCAGCACTTCGGCTTCGTCTTCGTCGCGTTGGTTCATGGAGCCTGTCGGAAGAGGTCTCCTCAGCGTGTTTTTGCTGTCGCGAGTATTGTGGGTGCATGCACATGGTTGAAGGAGGTGGCTGATGCATGTGAGGGTTGGCACAACAAACGTTGCTTTGCTTCTTGTCGGGCTCAAGTGCTTCATTGGTTGAAGCGTCAGCATGACATGAAACATTACAATTACAATACATGCATTGCAATTGGTATCACACCAGTCTTAATTCAGGGCTGTAGCACCCAGGTAAGGTGGCTGCCACACTGACAACCGATAAGATATTGCTGGATGGTGCTTACATAGGTCCTTCCACGACTTCCGACTTCCACTCTCATCCTTCATTTTTGTTGATTGAGCTTGGGTGTTCTTTTAAATGTAGTTAACAGGGTTTTGGAATGTCCTAGGATCTAATTCCATGATCCGTACATGACCTGAACTGAGGTCCCTGATAAGCTTTATCTGGTTGAACAAATTTAGCCTGGGTGGCATTTTGAGGTCATGTAAAGGTGTTGGATGTATGGGGTCTGACTGTTAGGCACTCTGTTTGTATAAGTGTATAAGTGTATATATATATATATATAGACATAGGTGTCCCTTCTATGACTTCATTCTAATCCTGTATGTATCTGTTTTAATCAGATTAGCATGGGTGGCATGTAAGGCTTGAGCACTAGACGTTAAGTTGTTGTGCGCCTCCTGTGCTAGCCATAGAGCGCGTGGCCTTGGCGCCTTGTCCTTGGAGGACCTGCTGCTCGGATTGATTGAGTGGAGTCACCAGCAGACAAGAGTCTATCTCCTGATCGGTTGCAGATTTGCTTTCTACTCTACTGATCAGGACATCGTCTTCGTCTTCGACATCGCTATGTTTTACCAATGCGTGGACCTGCGCGGAGCAGTCATCGCGTACGGCGCGGAATATGAATACAGGCGCTTAAGCACCTCGATTTCAAATGGATGGTAGTCCGGCAGAGTCCGGCTCATTTGTTGTTGATTCTGATTTTCTGCTTTCTGCTCAGGCCCCGACGGGCCGAGTGGCAAGGGAAGGGCGATCATGGGCACGTATGCGAGAAAGTTCTACCCAGGACATATTCAATCGCAGCATCTAGGTGGCACTTTGGGATACTTGAAATTTTCCCTTTTTGGTTCTTCTGGAGGTTATTCGTACATTTTAATTAAGATGTTTATGTCCCCCAAAGTACCACCCAGATATGACTGCCGCTCCTTGTGGAAGCAAAATGTGCGAGATGAGAATGGGAGATCTCTTTCACCAATACGTGTCTCGCCTTTATTTAAAAACATCTGTATCTTTAAGACCTCAACTCCGAGTCCCCAAGTCTGCATGATACCTGACTACAGGCGTTGGCAGTGGCGGCGGCTCTTCGGCTTGGTCTTCGAATCCCCTGGAATCCGAGGATTTTCTTCTGAGGATGATTTCAGAGGGATTTCAGACGATGGTGGCCGTCGTCTGCTTCGCTTCTTGGCAGAACTTTTTGCGGCTGGGTGTCGGGAGTTCAATGTTGGGGCTTCATGATCCGCAAATCGGAAATCCAAGGCCATTGGTCTCAGTGGCCATGGCGAGGACGCCGAGCACTGCATCGCGCTGAGTTGCAGCTTGGCTTCCTACTTTATACACGTTACTTACTCCGTATTCAGCGCCTGCGTTTCGATTTGACATTCCACATGTCATGTCACACTCAGGTTCAGCGGGATGCCACCGGTCGGTGTCGTGCGCTGTGGTGCTTTGCGCTGCATTCGGCTTCGAGCTGTGGGCGCCGTCCTTGAAGCCGGAGCCGATGATCCCTAAACTCCCTAAACCCTAAACCCTAAACCCTAACCCTAAACGGGTTAAACCCTAAACCCTGAAGGACGCTTTGGACGTGACGGAGATCGCCGTCCTGGGGCGCCCGAACGTCGAGAGAGCCATCAAGAGGGTGCTGGTCGAAGCCGAGGGCAGGCCGGGCCGGGTGTCGGGCCTAGGATCCACATGAACCCCCGCGTTGTTTGGGGTTTGTTACGGTTTGTTTGGCGTCCAGCAATTCAACCATTCCCCCACATCCCTGAGGATGGCTCAGACGATGATGTACATGGGCGTCGACATCGAGAAGCCCGAGCCCAAGGCTTCGACTGCGGCGACGGCGGCTGCGCCTTCGACTTCGCCTTCGGCTTCGGCGACCCCGCCTGGGCCTCCGGCGCGGGAGCCATCCACGCAGGTGCTCGGTTGCATTCGTGTTTGGTTGCCTTGCATGTTCGCTTGTCCTGCCGCTTCTTATCTTAGGCGCAGCGGAGGATGCTTGCCGACTTCCCGGACTTGTTTGATTTGCTCATGGAGCTGGGAGTCGACGAATCAGCGTGGAGTACGATGTACGCGCTGTGCGCCGAGCGCAGCGACATGGGCCGAGAATTCCTGATGTTCGCAAACCGGATCCTTGGCATAATTTTTGTTTGAGTGTCTTCGAGCGTCGTCTATTTAACTTGTGGGTTTCCAGAATCCAGAACAGATCTCAGGACCAGGAACGACATCTACCCCGCTCCTCTCGCTGGACATTGGGATAACGCGAGCGCCGTCGTTTTCAATCACTGCCAGAGCCGGTTCAACATCATAAGCGGCGGCTCAGCTTCTTAGTTGGTGCAATGCTGCTGTGCTAACCTTCACTGGCCAAGGCCATGTCAAGGGCAGCGGGCGTCCGACTTTTTCCTCTGCGAGGACCAGAACGCCTCGTGAGGACGACGACTCCCGTCGGGGCCGGCCCAGCGCTAGGTGGACCAACACCAACCGTTGGTAAAGGTAGGGTCTTTATATCAGGAACTCAGGAACTACTACAGGGCTCACAAATAGGACCCTTTGCCTTGGGGCCTGGGTTACCTGGGTTGGTGTTGGCCTTGGTCTTCGCGAATGCCTCGCACGGATTCCCATCGGGGCAGTAGTTGGTCCAACAGCTGACAGCTGGACCAAACGCTAGCCCAAAGGGTCATGTCGTAGAATGTAAGGTTTCTATATCAGGAACTACTACGGCATTGGGAAGTAGCGCCCGTAGCACTACACAGGCTCACATAGGACCCTTTGGCTTGGGTTGGTCTTGGTCTTCGCGAATGCCTCGCACTCGCACGGATTGTCGGGGCACTAGCTGGTCCAACAGCTGACAGCTGGACCAACCGCCAGCCCAAAGGGTCATGTATTAGTATGTAGGGTTTTATTGTAGATACCACCATTACGATTTAGGGATAGCCCATGACAATACACAAGGCTGACCCTACACATAGGCATAGGCAAATACGAGCATAGGACCCTTTGGCCGCGGCATGGGTTGGTCTTCCGAGCATTGCTCCCTGTCTTCCGAGCATTGCTCCCTGAACCGCCGCATCCAAAAAGAAGAGCTTGATGTAAAGCATGCTGTTGAGTTTCTCACTAGCCCTTTACCACTGCGTCTGTCGTGCCAGGTTTGATCAGATGCCCCATCTACAGATGGTTCGTGACTCAGCAGAATCAGCAAAAATGCTGCAGAAGAGCAGGCAAAGGCAGCTTGTGACGTGCCAGGTTTGACATCATCTACAGATGGTTCGTGACTCAGCACAATCAGCACAATGCTGCAGAAGGGCAGGCATGGCCACTTATACCTCCGTTCCGTGTTTGGCTATCCGGGTGCCCACTTCTGCTCCCTCAGGCGCAGCTCAAGAAGGACATTTCGGCGACGAGCTTGGTTGCTAAAGGAAGTGCGCCAGCGTGTCATGCCCCCGTGCCATCCCATACTGACTGCCACTGATTGGCCTGTACTGTAAAGTGTAAAGTCCCCCATCTCTGAAGAGCATGTGGTGACGGTGCTTCGAGTTGTGCCAATAATGCGTGATGTTGAACTGGTCCCTTTACCGCTGCCTCTGTCGTGCCAGGTTTGATCGGACCCTGTGGCGGCAGCTGCATATGGTGGGTGTCTCAGACTCAGCACTGACTGCACAGTAGCTGCACACGAGCAGACAGAGAGCCTGGTGAATTCACTGATTGATTGAATGAGCGAAACCACCTGAGTTGCTGTTAAGCTGGATGGGTGAGTGTCATTGCTTGGTTCGTTGGTTGGTCGGTTGCTGCGTTGGTTGGTTGGTTGGTTGGTTAGTTGGTTGATTGAACAGGCTAGGTTGATGTGATGGTGGGTTTCGAATTTGTTGCTTCTATCGGATCATTAAGTGATTCCCACTTCAAGCTTCGTTTGCAGCCATTCTGGCAAGCAGTGCAAGCTAACCATTGATATTGGAGGAGCTAAGGAGCCAAGAAATAAGGAGCTAAAGAGCCAAGGGAACCCCACAACCACTGGTTAGCAAGTGCTAAGTCCCCCAACCCTCCAAGTAGTCAGCATGGCGTCTTCGCCTTCGCAGTCGCAGTCAGAGCCAGAGCCGCAGTCGCAGTCAGAGCCAGAGCCGCAGTCGCAGTCAGAGCCAGAGCCGCAGTCGCAGTCAGAGCCGCAGTCGTCTTCGGCTTCGCCTTTCGGCGAGCCGAAATTTGTTTCGTGGGTCGACAACAAATACGGCGTATTGTGGGATATCTCCAACGGGCTGAGAGGGCTCGCGCAGCAGAAGCCTTGGCACCTGCCGCACGGCATCGAACGCCTCACGACCGACGAGGAGGGTGCTGCCGGCTTCTCGCTGGACAACTTGGAGGAGCACTGGAAGTGGGGCCGGGATGCAATTTTGACCGCAGCCACCACTCACTTTTTGCGGGACGACAAGTCCCGCCGGTTCTCGCTCTACGATGACGATCGAGGGAGGTTATGCGTGAAGGTGCACGCCCAACCTTCGCGGCGTGCACCTTTCAACCAAGGCGGCAGTGACGGCAGAGACGGCAGAGACGGCATTGACGGCAGAGACGGCATTGACGGCAGAGACGGCAGTGACGGCAGAGACGGCAGTGACGGCAGAGGCGGCCGACCTGAAGAAGGCGGCGTATTTTTGTGGGATATCTCCAACGCGCTGAGAGGGTTCGCGCAGCAGAAGCCTTGGCACCTGCCGCAAGGCATCGAACGCCTCACGACCGACGAGGAGGGTGCTGCCGGCTTCGCGCTGGACAACTTGGAGCAGCACTGGAAGTGGGGCCGGCATGCAATTTTGGCCGCAGCCAACACTTACTCTTTGCGGGACGACAAGTCCCGCCGGTTCTCGCTCTACCATGACGATCGAGGGAGGTTATGCGTGAAGGTGCACGCCCAACCTTCGCGGCGTGCACCTTTCATCCAAGGCGGCAGAGACGGCAGTGACGGCAGAGGCGGCCGACCTGAAGAAGGCGGCAAAGGCAAAGGCCGCGAAGGCCGCGAAGGCGGCGAAAGCGGCGGCAAAGGCAAAAGTAAAGGCCGCCGCAGCTTTCACATCTGGGCTCATTTGCGGTTACTCATGAGAATGCGTCCGGATTTGAATGTGCCTTCACCTTCGACTTTGCGCCCCTCGGCTTCGACTTCAACTTCGCCTGCAGCTTCGACGGTTCGTTCACGGTCGCCGCTGCCACGGCCACGACACCCTGGCCGTGCATGTAGTCCATCCTCGCCTTAAGACCCGCGTGCTGTGTGGAAAGCAAAAGCCGTTCACGTTCAGCCATTGTCATGCTGTGGTTGGTATTTGTCAGTGAGTTAGTCCTGCCCTGCACTTCCTTAAGGCGAACGACGACTCCAGCATGCGACTCAGATCCGTCAGTTAGGAGGTTGTGAGCAAGACAGCTTTGAACTTGAAATGCACCAGTTGGAAACCAGTGTGAGTGTTCAGTTAGTGCAAGTGTTCAGTTCTGCTCCCGAGCTTGCGAAGCCGTGCAGTCCTGCCCTTCCTTAAGGCGAACGACGACTCCAGCATGCGACTCAGATCCGTCAGTTAGGAGGTTGTGAGCAAGACAGCTTTGGACTTGAAATGCACCAGTTTGAAACCAGTGAAAGTGTTCAGTTAGTGCAAGTGTTCAGTTCTGCTCCCGAGCTTGCGAAGCCGTGCATGACCTGGACTTCGACTTCGTTTTCTGTCAAGGCCACTGAAGGTCACTGAAGTCACTGAATTGCCTTATAAAGGGACCTCAAACCCTAAACCCCGGCTCTCCTTCTTAACCTGCAGTCTGCAAACACACATCACGCCTTCAAGCCCAGGCTGGTTTAGGGTTTAGGGTTTCAATCCTAAGCAAATCCGATTCAAGCTGTCAGCCCTGAAACTACGGTGTCCAGGCAGGGTTCAAGGTTCGGGGCGGGTCATATGGGTGGTGCAGTGTGCGGCAGCCATCCCGGTCAGAGCGAGCATCCGCATCCTGAGTGGCGGAAGTCAAGTGCCCAGTCAATTAGCACGAACCAGTAAGTAACATAAACTACAGTAACAGGAACTGGAGTGTGCTGATAGCCTGCCTCGCCTTCGCATCATGTCTTTGTTTTACACTTTCTACTACCATGCGGAGTCCGCCAAAACACCTAACCTCCAAAACGCCCTTTGCAGTGGCAGTTCCTCTAGGTTCGGTTCAAGTGCCCACCCATCTCGCTGCCAGGTGCCAGCTGGAGCCATTCTGGTATGTGCCGGCCACGGCATGCAAGCCTGAAAAGTTTAAAGTTTTATTGCCGGATAGAGAGGCCGAGTAAGTAATGTAATGGTAAGTTTCCAAGACTAGACTCCAAGGTTTGTAGCTTCTGGTCATTTCTGGTCACGGGTCGATAAAGCAAAGTAGGTAAGGGACGTCCGTCCTCTGAGGGTTGGGTTGGGCAACATGGGTTCTGTAAACAGGCGCCGAAAGGCGGTAGATGCAGTAGGCGCCGAAAGGCGGTAGATGCAGTAGGCGCCGAAAGGCGGTAGATGCAGTAGGCGCCGAAAGGCGATATGAGGTTTGTAGGGGAGTCGGCTGAGTGGATCCGTAACGGGCAAAGTGGAGCACAGTATAGGTACAAACGTAGGCGCCGAAAGGCGGTAGGTCTCCAAGGCTCCAAGGTTTGTAGCCTTTGGTCACTCTGCTCACTGGTCATCTCTGGTCGATTGAGCAAAGTAGGTGGGGGACATCGGCAATCGTAGATCTGTAACTTTGGAGAAAGGATTGGCTCTGAGGATTGGGCACAGGGGTCCTGATGGCGATGTGGATTGCTGATTGCTGGGTTTTGGTGCTGCGCCGAGGTCAACGACCTCGTTTCGCCGCTGCGTCATCTTGGTCGAATGCACGGAGGACCTCCTGGCTACAGTCAATTTGTGGAGTGCATGGCGTTGTGGCATGGAACTTTTGTTACTTGATCGCTGTAACTGCAATATTCCAGCTCAGTGTGGGTTGAACTTGAACACGTTGAACATGTTGTAGTTCTAAACTCTGGGCCTCCAATCCCTGGACCTTAACAGCCTTAACACACTGAGCCTTTGAATGTCAACAGGGCAAAGGCGATTCATGCTTGGGTTTTGCTGGATTTGCCCGGGTTCCAACCAAACTTTTAAATACCACAGCAACATTTCGGTCTTCAGGGCGATTTTCATTTTGGATATATCAGGGAGAATGGACCGGAGCTTGCTGAATTCCACTGCTACTGCAACTTATTTTAAAATTCGGGGCGACTGGGTTGTTTTGGTTAGGGCTGCCATGTCCGGCGGCTGGCTCAGCTCACGTGACTACTGGGGTGCGCGAGGGCAAGGCCGCGCAGAACGGCGGCGGCAGGGGCATTACGGACCCCTCCCGAAGCCGCAGGCCAAGGTCGTGGCCGAGTTGCAGTTGGTTGCCAAAGCTTTAAGTCCTAGCTTTAGGTGCCACATATAGTGTTGCCTCCCTAGCGACTGCTCCAGCGTCCATCCCAGGTTCCTGCGAAATTTCCGTCTCCAGCTGCAGCTGCAGCTGTGCCCGGGCTGCTGGACAGTTGCTGTACCTGTTTGTATGGATTGCTGAAACGGATCTATGTCGGTTTTTAATGTCACCGAGGAGCACTCGCAGCAGCCCCGTGACTTGCCGAAGGAGCTGGCGCCTCCGCACAATGGATTGTTAAGTCTTAACTCTAGGTGCAAAATGTGGTGTTCATACATATATAATACATACATACACGCACAGTATACATTACATACCTACATACATACATACATGCACACACAGACGCTGGAGTTCGCGACCGTAAACTCTCTCTGCAAGCCCTTCACTCACCCGCTACTTGTTTCACAAGCCCCAACCCTGCTGCCAAAACCTTGTGCCATGTGGTGTCTCTGTCTCCGAGGAATCCACGGGGGCCAGCGCAAAGCCGGCACCGAAGCCGCCAGTTCGAGCGCCTGAGGCGTTGGGGGGTCCGTCGAAAGCAAGCTTGGAAGTAGTGTCCATCCACACACATACATCATAGAGTCGTCACAGAGTCACACATACACACATACAGACAATATAGACTAGATATGATTACCTGTGCAGATAAGTCCAACCCTACAGGCTCCGGTGGCGAAAACATCGTCTCCTGCTGGATCTGCTGGAAAGCCTGAGCCTGCGGCTTCGACTTCGGCTGTGCCGCCCGCAGCGGCCCCTCCGCACTTTGCAAATTTGTTAAATTTTGGTTTGTTGTGAGAGCTTGACGTCTTACCTTTAGGTGCCGTCTCCAGTTGCGGAAGCTGCTGGAGAGCCTTCGCCTTCGACTTGGTCTGTGCCGCCCGCAGCAGCCCCTTCGCCTCCGCACATTTGCATTTTTCAGACAATATAGACTAGATATGATTACCTGTGCAGATAAGTCCAACCCTACAGGCTCCGGTGGCGAAAACATCGTCTCCTGCTGGATCTGCTGGAAAGACTGAGCCTGCGGCTTCGACTTCGGCTGTGCCGCCCGCAGCGGCCCCTCCGCACTTTGCAAATTTGTTAAATTTTGGTTTGTTGTGAGAGCTTGACGTCTTACCTTTAGGTGCCGTCTCCAGTTGCGGAAGCTGCTGGAGAGCCTTCGCCTTCGACTTGGTCTGTGCCGCCCGCAGCAGCCCCTTCGCCTCCGCACATTTGCATTTTTCAGTTGGTTGTCAACGTCAAAGCTTTAAGTCTTAGCTTTTGGTGCAACGTGGTGTTGCCTCCCTAGCGTCCATCCCGACAGGTTCCGGCACAGCCATCGCCGCCGACGTCCGCAGACACATCGGCGGTAGCGCCTCCGCACAATGGTAAAATTTTAATTGGCTAAGACTTCAAGTCGCAAAGTCCTGCGGCCTGCGGCAATCGAGGCGAGTGACCAGGCGCGGTCTTTGCCTTCGGAAAGCTGGCCCTTTGACCACCTCATGAACGTCATGGGTCAAGCAGTCGATACGGAGTCTTGGCGTGGCGGTTTCATCAGCACTTTAATACAGGGGCCTACATAGTTACCAATACTAATTTGGGGATTCCTTCTTACATATAATATACACCTAAGCCCTTCCCATTCCCATTCTTAACTTCAGGTGCAACTGCCGTACGGTTGGCGACAAGTCCGGCTCACCTCCGAGCAAACATACTACTTCAACGAAGACGCGCGGATATGCAGTTGGCAACAGCCGGTGATCTGGGAGGATACCTGGCTTTCAGCTTAGCAGCGTTTGGGTTCTAGGGTTTTCGGCGTTCCAATATTATGATGTCTCGCAGTTTAGCAGTTTAGCATCTTAGATTTTGGCAGGTCAGCCCGGCGGAAGCCACACCTCCCGAGATGGGTCCTTGGAGTCTGTGGCACGTGTGGGGAACGGCCAAGCGTGTGAAGTTCTTCTACAACACATCCAGCGGACAGTCCGCGTCTTATGAAAAATTCGACCTTTGTCAGCATTGAATGTTGGGGTGTAGGGTGAGGTGCAGGTTTTTGTGGGGGGGGCGGTGATTTCTTTATTGGCGGGTTCTCTGACTCTGAGGGCGCGGTGTACGAAGAGCTGATCGCAAATAGGGACCGCGCCCGCAATGAGCGCATGCGCAGAGAGGCCCAAGAACGTCAGGCCGGAAAAGACAACCTGAAGAAGGCCAGAAAAAAATAGGAATAGCAATTGGTCATGAGTCACAGGTCATGGGGTTTGAAATAGCCTGACAAATTTTTCTGGACTTCTCCTTGGCCGCTGGCTGGCCGCCTTAGGTGGACCAACAGTCGCAAGGCTCGACTTGGTGTTCAGAACTTCGGATAGTCAAATCGATTGATGCTTTAAAAAGCGTTTTAAAAATTAAGTTAGCACTTAGTACCGGGTCGTGGGGCTGACATAGACATAGCCTGACACATGACAAAAATATGATGGCCTTCGGCTTCGAGAGCACCGGCTGCTTTGTCCGCCTCGGCTTCTTTTGCCACCGGTTGCATGCTAGCCTCGGGCAAAAAGCTGCGCCGAGAGAATCATTCAGCCACTTCAAACGCAAGGAAGTGCTGTTGATGCTTGCCCTGAAACTCCGCAGCACACAGCTTCAGTGATCGCACAACTGCGCAGACTGAACGTCCCCCTTGTTGCAGGACATGGTCTTCCGTGTGGAGTTCATCTACCTAGCTCGCCTTTTCTCAAGGCGTGGCGTCCTGAGTCCTGAGATCTCTTAAGATTCTTGAGCAGCTTGAGCAATTTCGCAGCAGAAGCTGGATGATGTGAGAGCACTCGTGGTTCAGGTTCTGCCTTCGCCAAGGCTGAGAGGTTTCAGCTTTCTCTTCGTCACGTGATGCTTTTGCCAATGCTATGCGAGGTCACTCGTCCGAAGCTGTCCAGCTCTTCTGCCACCGACTTTGCTTCGGCCTAGCCCTCATTGCTGCGTTGCTACCTCAACGGCGACTAAACTGGTTGTTGACACCCTGCCTTGTGTCGCACCTCCGTCGTCCATTGTTTGGCTCAATTCAGATGTTCCTGGATTCGCAGGTGCAGTGTGAGGCAACAGTGATCTTTATCCTAACGTTGATATCGTGATTGTCTAGAGTCTTGCAGGCTTCAACATCAATCATGCTTTGTTGTCGGTGTCTGTAAACCTAGTGTCGTCTGATGCTTCTGGCTCTCGAGGTGCCGCACGCTGTGGCTTCATCTGCCTGGACCTTGGATTCGTGATCCGACTATTCCACTTCCTGTTGTCTCGCCCGCCTCCAGGTCCCCGAGTTGCTGGATGTGGGTTCCAAGCCACCGTTGGCGAAGGTCCGAGCCTTGGATTTTCCGGTCCCGCTGGCCGCATCTCCAGGGGTAGACTCGAAGTCACTGTTTCAGTTTGGCAGGAAATAGCATGAATCAGCATTCGGTACATTTGATCAGACCAGCGTGTCAGCGTTTTTTGTTGAAAAACTGTGCCTCTGCCATGCTGTGTTGTCGGTCTCTGTAAACCTAGTGTCGTCTGATGCTTCTGGCTCTCGAGGTGCCGCACGCTGTGGCTTCATCTGCCTGGACCTTGGATTCGTGATCCGACTATTCCACTTCCTGTTGTCTCGCCCGCCTCCAGGTCCCCGAGTTGCTGGATGTGGGTTCCAAGCCACCGTTGGCGAAGGTCCGAGCCTTGGATTTTCCGGTCCCGCTGGCCGCATCTCCAGAGGGGTAGACTCGAGGTCACTGTTTCAGTTTGGCAGGATCAGCATTCGGTACATTTGATCAGACCGTGGAGTCTATACAGATGGTTCGTAAGAGACCCTAAACCCTTAACATCCCGAACCACCCCAAACGCTAGCCGTTTGTTCGCCAGCTTTCCATGAACGCTGCTTTATGCCCAAGTCAGTGGCTGAGTGGATACACTTTACACTCTTTGGGATAACATAACCCACTCTGAGTGGCACGGCAGAGAGAGAGAGAGAGAGAGAGAGAGAGAGAGAGAGAGAGAGAGAGAGAGAGAGAAGCCAAAAGTGTACACTTTTTGGACGCTTATGAACTCAGCCACTAAGCCAAAGTCTTGGTTTTCTCGCTTGGCCACTCACCGCCGGCCGCACTCTCGCGTGACGCCATTGCTGCCGCTGCCGGCTTTGCCTTCTGCCTTCGTCTTCGTCGTCGCCGCCTTCTTGCTGGGCTGCTGCCGCTTCGGCTTCGCCTTCGTCTTCGGCGTCGTCGACGTTTTTCTGAGGCAGCTGCAGCCGCCCGGCATCGACATGAGTCTTTGCCCGAAGCTTGGTCATAGTTGGGTAGCATTTTATATTTTTATGGGTATTTAAAGAATTAGATTTTAATTTTGTAATCCCATCCCAACCATCAACCAGGAACTGTGGACGCAGGTCTCCAGCTTCTTCTACCTACCCGCGGCACTGCTGCTTCGAATGCGAGATGAGCTACGGACGGCGTCACGGCAGGAGATGCCAGTCTTTCCAGAAGTGGCTGTCAAGAGCATGGCGACAGAATCTTTGTCATGGTTGCGTAAAATTTTACATTTTTATGGGTACTTAGACCCAATAAGTAGTCATTTTAGTTTTTTAATCCTATCCCAACCATGAACTAGGCATCATCAGAGTGCGTCAACTGCGGCTGCGTCAACTCCGGCTGCGTCAACTGCGACTGCGTCAACTGCGGCTGCGACGCGTGAGTCTGTGAGACTGCCGTTGCCTTCGCCTTCGCTGCCTTCGCCTTCGCTGCCTTCGCCTTCGCCTTCGCTTTTTTCGCCTTCGCTTTTTTCGCCTTCGCTGCCTTGGCCTTTTTTGGCGGGCTCGGCAAGGCTGAGTTATGGCCCACATGCGCCGCATCATGCCACAGATGATGTGATCCTGTCGCCGCTGTACATAAGCTTGGCTCCACTGTCTTCGTCCTCGCCTTCGTAGAGCGGCAGGGTGGCGCCACATCCAAAAAGAAGCGCTTCTCCATGTCCAGGTGGCAGTTTGGCACACTTTGGGACCTTTGGGAAATATATGTCTCTGTCGACGGTGTACATAATCATAACGTTGGCTGCACTGTCTTCTTCGTCTTCGCAGAGCGGCAGGGTGGCGCCACATCCAAAAGAAGTGCCTGTCCAGGTGGCAGTTTGGCACACTTTGAGATTTTGAGAAATATATGCCTCTGTCGACGGTGTACATAACGTTGGCTGCGCTGCACTGTCTTCGTCTTCGTTTTCGTACAGCGGCAGGGTGGCGCCGCATCCAAAAAGAAGCGCTTGTCCAGGTGGCAGTTTGGCACACTTTGGGAAATTTACAGATTTCCTCTTTGATTCCAATTGAGGTTCCTATTCACACATACTGTTCCGGGCAGTTCAGGGCCCTAAAACTACAACCCAGATGTGCCAATGCATGTAAAGCAGGATGTTGGCTTGCTCAGGGTCCCTGTACCAGCATAGCCCTACCTAATGTATTACGAGTGGGTGCGCATGCCACAGTACAATACCCCAGCCCAGAAATATATTTCAGAGGGGGATCGTTCTTGTCGGATTTCGATTTCGGCTTGCATGAGCTTCCCAAGATAGAGTACTCCTGGATGCGAAAAGAGCGAAGCAGGATCTCTGGGGTGCCCCTAAGCAAAATTTGAACGTATTCCGGTACCTCCCCCCGTAATGCATTTCCCTGGGCCCTGGAATCCCGGGTGTGTGGCACTCCTCTATGAAGCCTCTATGGTGCGGAATCTGAATGTAAGTCTGGAGCCAAACAAGCAGTCGCTAGGCAAAGATTGATCAGACCCTGGGGTCTACCGCACATGAGTCTGCTCCCAGGTCCTGCGCCTGCCATCCATTGCACTTGGACTTCGCCTTCGTCCTTGTCAAGGCCACTGACTGTCTCAGTTCGGCACGACCTGACAAACAAATTCAGCACATTTGAATTTGATCAGACTTTGGGGCGTGCCATTCGTCAGAAGCCCGTGTGCATGTCACACATGTCCTTATCAATCTACTCACTCTCCGGTCAGGTCCGACCTGATTGGGTGATTGGGGTCTACCGGCAGCTGATGGTTCGCGACTCAGCATGCCAGCATGCCGTTCGTTGCTAATCCATGCAGCCTTAGTGTTGGTGTGTGATGACCATTATCATTATGCCTTGGCAGAGCAGTGCTGGCTGAACAGATAGCCAGCCTGCGGGTCCGCCCCTTCTGCATGCAGCAAGGCTACACAAAAGACCTCCCCTCAGGCCGTGGTAGCAGGTTTGCTGTATCGGCCCCTCAGCTTCAGCAGAGGGTGCTTGCTTCCATGGACAGGTGTAAGATGGTTTATCGCTCACACCTGCCTGTTGAGGGGAGGCACATTAGCGTGTCCTGTGCTAGTGCTTGTTGAGTTGCAGCCCTTGATACTTCGACACCTCTCCGTCTCCGTCTCCATCATGCTTGGTTTTGCTTGGCGTTGATTATCTACTGCACTTGATTCTTGAGCCTTGGCGTCCTCAAGTCGTGGTCTTTGTCTCGGTCGCACATGACATGTCGCATCACGCGGCCTTTCACATGAGCAAGATTGCAGCAAGACCTGTGCTGGTTCTTCGTTTAGTTTCAGTCTTGGCTCTACCAAGAGGCAAGCCTGCAAGGCAACCCAAAAAATAACATCAGGCTTGCCTTCAAACCGTTGGCCGGGTTTGGAGCTCACACTCTTGGAACCATGTTGTGTCTGACAGAGCTTTTGGCCAACATGCTCCAGCCTTGGGAAGCAGACGACAGCAGGGCAATGTGCCAATGTGCCTGCTGGGCTCTGGGAAGGACACCATGGAGTACAGGGAGTGGATGTGGCGGTGGGGCGAGACCCGCATCAGTCCATATTACATGGGAGGCCTCTTGTGATCGATTGACTCGCTTGACTGTTTCGTTTCTTGGTGGCTTGACTGGTCCTGTGTCGCCTTTTTGTCAATTTGATCCTGCTTTGTGTTTTTGCCGCATACCGCCTTTGAGTTCCTGCGCGAATGTTTAGGTGACACACGGTGTCTGACATGAGTAAGAATGCACAGCGTGGCATGAGATTGGGTTGCCCTTGCTGCATGTCGTTGTGTGCATCATGATGATGTGTTTGCCATATGCTGACCCAGTGGAAAGGAACCCCCGAGGGGGGTGTGGATTTTTCACATGCACCGTTGGCCGGGTGCAGGCGTGGTACCATTCCCGCGGTGTTAAGGCCTGGGGAGGCCCTTTGTGATTGGCCGGTCGCCGGTTGGCCTATCACAGAGCTTGAGCTTGGCATGAGTCGTGAGTCATGGAGTCATGCCATGCTGTATCATCGCTCACACCTTTTCACGAAAGCTAGCTCCTTGGAGCTTGCGGGAGTGCTTGTTTCAAACTCTCTCTCGGATGAACTAGCTTCTTGGACATATCGAGGACTTTTAGCCCCCCCAAAGGCCCCTGTTTGTTTTGGTCACTGCTGATTGTGATGCATGCGTAGATGTGGTCCTTCGGCATGCTTGGCAACGTCTTGTGCAGTGAGCCCAGCTAGAAGACCAAATTCGCATGGGGCCTCTGCGGCCTCTGCGTGTTTTGGTGATTGCTGTTTTTTGATGCATGCTTGCGCGCGCGTCCTGCACCGTCTTGTCGCCCGAACCACCTACTGTGCCTCTACTTACTACTTCTCCGTACTTCTACTCCCCCTTCCTAGCTTTCGTCCGCCCTGCTCTCAAGTAATGCAGGGAAGGCACCTAAGAACAAGAACAGCGTGCCTGCATTCATGCACGAATGAGGCGCAACGCCATTTGGGGCTCGCCTTCGCTCAAGGCTCTGGCCCCGGCCCCGGTGGAGGCTTTTCGTGTTTGGGACTTAGGTTTAGTGGTTCTAGGGCTTGTTGTTAGGGTTGGGGGTTGAACGGCTGTTGATTTTGCGAGTGCGGAGTTTAGGATTTTACATGTCGGAGTTTTCTCACTGTTATAGGCTTCATGCTGACGGTGGTAACAGCAGCTGATGCAGTTGTGAGCTGCCAGTCTGTTCAATCGGCTGCGTGTTTAGTTGAGTGGCCAGTGCTTGTGAGCTGCGAAGCCTGTCTCTGTTGCATGTTGGCTCTGTCAAGTCAGCTTTTCTGACTTTAGCGTGGCCTTCTGAGTTTTCGCAAGCATGGCGCGGACAGCTGTCCGGGCCAAGGCATCCGAGAAGTAACTGTTTGCTGGTTGGCAGTTGGGTGCTTCCATGACCTTGGCCTTTGTCAGGCTGCCTCTGCGAGCTCTGCGAAGCGGCCTGCTGTTGCTGCCTCAGAGATTCCAGGTAGCATTGCATATTATATATAATATATATATATATATATATATGGAAATGTGGCAGCAGTGGAGGCCTGTCCTGAGCATCGCATCACCGGCAAGTCATCTGCCACAGACTGAGTCCGAGTTCAAAGACACCTAACAACGGTTCTTCATGGCAGACTTGCCGACCTTCTGACCTTCCAAGGACAGGATGAACATCATGGACCACCTGAAGAAGGCCCAGCTTGCGCAGCGGAACTTCAACAAGGACAGGAGACAGGAGTGACAGGAGTCGTTGTGCGCAGGAATCCATTTAATTTTGCCCAGGACAGAGAGTCCCACCGTGCTATCATCAAGCGCGAGATTCGGGAGGCCGGTGTTCGTGTGCCACGCACCAGTGGATTAATCATATCCTGGCCAGGATAGAACGTCCAGGGGTGCTGCAGTCAAGCGCGAGTTAAAGGAGGCTGGTGTCTGGTGTTCTTGTGCCACGCACCATTGGATTAATCATGTCCTGGTCAGGAAAGAACGTTCAATTCTGCTGCAGTCAAGCCCGGGTCAAAGGAGGCCGGTGTTCTCGTGTGACTCATGTCAGCAGCTGTGCGCCAGTCTTCGAACTTTTAACATTTAACTTCTTATCACAGGAGACGCGGCGACAGAAGCCTTCATCCTCGCCTTCGGATTCGTCTTCGCCTTCGCACAAGAGAGTCAAGAGGCACGATGAGCTGAAGAGGATGAAGGAGATCGCCTACTGGCAGTCGAATCAGTACATGTGCAACCCCAAGAACAAGTTCGAGGTCATGACCAAACAGATGATGAAGGATCTGTCGCAGGAGATTGGCATTTCTGGCAGTCTCCGCATCAGTTACTTGGTCGAGTTTAATCGGGGTTCTTGCTGCTTCAGTATCGTTCCTGTACCAAACAATGAGGTTTTGGAAAGCTGCATGTCGCACCCATGTTCCTGAAATCTCAGGCGCGGACGCCTTGTGGGCACTGCAGCTGGCGACGGAGGAGTGCGCAAGCGACTTTTTGGCAGGAGTTGCCGAATGTGCAGCTGCTGCCGGGCGCATTCAGCCGGTTAAGGCCGATTTCAAGGCCATGAAAAGAATCTCGGCAGTGACCCAGGGCAAAAACGCCGGTGTTTGGCTCCACAAATATTGAGCGTATACAGCTAGAAGAAGCATACTAGGCAGTGTAGACAACTGTTTAGCCAGAAACACTGATACACAACATAACCACACATACGATTAGATCAATTAGATCAGTTCAAGTGTTTGTGGAGCCAACAATGGGTGCACTGCCGAGTCGAGCCTGTCCGCCTTTGCCTTCGGTAGATGTACTCCAGCCTCGAAGTAAGCATACCGCGGTTTTCGTCTTCGCACGTGGTGTTGATGCTGGGCAGCGCAGTAGTTTTACTTTAACTCTGAAAGAGTACAGAGGGTTTGCTGTGCAAAGTCCCACGCCTTCGTCTTCGGGCAAGTGGGTCAGTGGGTCAGTACAGCGGGTTGTCAGGGCAGGGTCCCATGTTCCAAAGTTTCATGCCAGCGGCCGTGGCATGTTGCGGTCGACGTAATCCAGCTTCGGACATCGTGTTAGCAAAAACTGGCCTTGGCACTTGGCATGTGACTGCTGCTGAGTAGTGTGGTCTGGGCAAGGTCCCATGTTCACGACAGATTTCATTCCAGGGGCCAGGGGCAACGTGAAAAAAGCAAAGGAACTTGACGGATGCTGGTTTCGTTCTGCGTAACGCAAGTAGCAAGTCCCGAAGCCACCCTAAGTAACCCCGAAGAAAACCTTGTCTGCCGCGTGACCATTGACGAGTCTTTGACCTAAGCCTTAATTCCCTGAAGGGTAGCCATGTGCTCCGTGACCTGTGCCTTTGACCTAAACTCGAAACCCCCTGATCCTTCAAGCGTATCCGGAAACGCTGAGAATCAGCCTCAAAAACGCCCAACGGACCTCACGCATAGTGTTTTCAGACCCGTTTCCATTATACTGTACCTTTGAACCAGGCCCAAAACCCTAATCCTTTTGCAGTGTCCGAAATCACCGAGAATCAGCCTCAAAAGGCCAAGCGGACCTCACGGATGCTGTTTTCGCACTCCGAAAAGGCAAACCGTATGCCCCGTTACCATTACTGTTCCTTTGACCCAAGCCTTTTTGAAGCCAAACCCGAGGCCCTAATCCTTTAAATGCCGCGCAGAGTCTCGAAAATCAGCCTCAAAAGGCCAAACGGACCTCACGGATGCTGTTTTCGCACTCGGAAAAAGCAAACCGTATGCCCCGTTACCATTACTGTTCCTTTGACACAGGCCTTGTTAAGGCCAAACCCGAAACCCTAATCCTTTAAATGCCGCGCAGAGTATCGGAAATCAGCCTCATAAGGCCAAACGGACTTCACGGATGCTGTTTTCGCACTCCGAAAAGGCAAACCGTACACCCCGTTACCATTACTGTTCCTTTGACCCAGGCCTTTTTAAGGCCAAACCCGAAACCCTAATCCTTTAAATGCCGCACAGAGTTTTGGAAATCAGCCTCAAAAGGCCAAACGGACCTCACGGATGCTGTTTTCGCACTCGGAAAAGGCAAACCGTATGCCCCGTTACCATTACTGTTCCTTTGACACAAGCCTTGTTAAGGCCAAACCCGAAACCCTAATCCTTTAAATGCCGCGCAGAGTCTCGGAAATCAGCTTCAAAAGGCCAAACGGACCTCACGGATGCTGTTTTCGCACTCGGAAAAGGCAAACCGTATGCCCCGTTACCATTACTGTTCCTTTGACACAGGCCTTGTTAAGGCCAAACCCGAGGCCCTAATCCTTTAAATGCCGCGCAGAGTCTCGGAAATCAGCCTCAAAAGGCCAAACGGACCTCACGGATGCTGTTTTCGCACTCGGAAAAGGCAAACCGTATGCCCCGTTACCATTCCTGTTCCTTTGACACAGGCCTTGTTAAGGCCAAACCCGAAACCCTAATCCTTTAAATGCCGCGCAGAGTCTCGGAAATCAGCCTCAAAAGGCCAAGCGGACCTCACGGATGCTGTTTTCGCACTCCGAAAAGGCAAACCGTATGCCCCGTTACCATTACTGTTCCTTTGACACAGGCCTTGTTAAGGCCAAACCCGAGGCCCTAATCCTTTAAATGCCGCGCAGAGTCTCGGAAATAATCAGCCTCAAAAGGCCAAACGGACCTCACGGATGCTGTTTTCGCACTCGGAAAAGGCAAACCGTATGCCCCGTTACCATTCCTGTTCCTTTGACACAGGCCTTGTTAAGGCCAAACCCGAAACCCTAATCCTTTAAATGCCGCGCAGAGTCTCGGAAATCAGCCTCAAAAGGCCAAACGGACCTCACGGATGCTGTTTTCGCACTCGGAAAAGGCAAACCGTATGCCCCGTTACCATTCCTGTTCCTTTGACACAGGCCTTGTTAAGGCCAAACCCGAAACCCTAATCCTTTAAATGCCGCGCAGAGTCTCGGAAATCAGCTTCAAAAGGCCAAACGGACCTCACGGATGCTGTTTTCGCACTCGGAAAAGGCAAACCGTATGCCCCGTTACCATTACTGTTCCTTTGACACAGGCCTTGTTAAGGCCAAACCCGAAACCCTAATCCTTTAAGTGCTGCGCAGAGTCTCGGAAATCAGCTTCAAAAGGCCCAACGGACCTCACGGATGCTGTTTTCGCACTCGGAAAAGGCAAACCGTATGCCCCGTTACCATTACTGTTCCTTTGACACAGGCCTTGTTAAGGCCAAACCCGAGGCCCTAATCCTTTAAATGCCGCGCAGAGTCTCGGAAATCAGCCTCAAAAGGCCAAACGGACCTCACGGATGCTGTTTTCGCACTCGGAAAAAGCAAACCGTATGCCCCGTTACCATTACTGTTCCTTTGACACAGGCCTTTTTAAAGCCAAACCCGAAACCCTAATCCTTTAAGTATCACGGAATTCAGCCTCAAAAGGCCAAACGGTTCTCACGGATGCTGTTTTCGCGCTTCGACGAGCAAAACCGCATGCCCCGTTACCATTACTGCTCCTTTGACCCAGGCCCGAAACCCTAATCCTTTCACAGTGTCCGAAATCACCAAATCTCAGCCTCAAATGGCCAAACGGACCTCACGGATGCTGTTTACTATTACTGTGCCTTTGACCCAGGCCCGAAACCCTGAGAATGTGGCGTTTAAAGTCCTAAACCCTGGACCCTACACTAAAGCAGTTTCTCTGTTCTTCCAAGGACACAGAAACTATATGAGCCTGTGAGGCCAGAGCCCCAGGCTTTTCTGGCTCATGCCACATGGTGGCTTGGGCCAGAATTGCCTTTTTTCGACTTCGTCCTCGAGCCCAAAGCTGCACCCGAAGAAGACTTCCAGGCCTGAAACAGAAGCAGCAGCCTATTACTGGCTGATGTAGCTCCAACTCAAACCCCTGTCCTGCCTCGAGCCAAAGCCGCAGAGGGCCTTGCGTTCGCAGTCAAGCAAACTTTGAAGCCAAGCTAACGTAGCCGCTTGCGTTGAAGAGCAGGAGGCGCCGCAACTCTCAGCCTTAAAAACAAGGAGATGCCAGCCCAGCCCAGCCACAACGGCGATGCAAGCCGCCCGCAGATGTCATCTGCAAGCCGCAGTGGGAGGACCAGTTCTCATGGTGGAAAACGTCCATCAGAGTCTGGACTGATCGGAGTCGGCACTGGAAGACCCGGCCCCGGATCCCCAGCGCGGCATCGGCCTCGTCAGACATGGACCGGCTCGACTGCTGATCCAAGTGGACGCCTGGAACGACGTTCCTGACACTGAGGACGACGGCGAGCTTCAAACACCGCCAGGGAAGGCCGCAAGCCTCCCTACTGGCGGCCCCTGCACCAGGCAGCCCAGGCACCCAGGGCAAGGCATTGGCTGAGAGCAGGCAAGGCCCTAAGCCCTAGCCCTTTGAGGTTATTTTCGGGTAGTTTAGTTTAAGGCCAAACCCGAAACCCTAATCCTTTAAACTTTAAATGCTTCGTCCGAGTGTGAGTGTCAAAATCCTTTAAATGCCGCGTAGAGTCTCGGAAATCAGCCTCAAAAGGCCAAACGACCGCACGCATGCTGCTTTCGCGCTGCGAACAGGAAAACCGTGTGCCCCTTTACCATTTCTGTACGTCTGACCTAAACCAGAAACCCTAATCCTTGAAATTGCCGTGCAGTGTCTCGGAAATCAGCTTCAAAAAAAGGCTAGCGGCCAGCGGCGGGCCTCACGGATTCAGTTTTCAATTTCCGAAAACGAAAACCGTGTGCTCTGTGACCAAGACTGTGCCAGTCACCCAAACCAGTCGAAGACGACGTATACCACACTTGATGGGGTTGTCATGGGGTAAAGAGGCGTGCTACAGGAGTCCTACTTTGTCTGCTTGCACTGCTGAGATGGCACTTGCATTTTCTGCACCATGTTGCAACTGCAGCTTCCCATCGGAATTGAGTCATTGAGCTTTGAGCTTTTCCTGACCGCTGCATTCTGTCAGCCTCGAGATTCGCCTTCGGCTTCTCCTTCGCCTCTGCCTTCGCTGTCCTTCGTCTTCTCTGTGTGCCTCAGCCATGGAGGGTTATGCGGTGAGCAAAGGCTACGGGTGCCTGGCTGTGCCCGCAAACTTCTTGTTTCTGGGCGTTCTTCTGATTGGCTCTTGAACAGGTGGCTTGTATTCAACTTGTACGAGGGGTTCAGAAGTCAGCCAAGGTTCGTTCCTTCGATCGAGGAGGCCATTGCGATGACGGTGAAGCATGAGGCCAGGGAGTGCCTCTACTTGATTTAGTTTTAAACGTTTGTGCTGGAGAATGAGGGTTCGATGCGACATACAGCTGCTCGGTCCAGTCCAAGGCTTGGCTACCGCCTCAGCGATGCCGGCGACACTCGCGGCGTCATGTTCAGAAAGTCCAATCTCCAGCGGATGGCGTGCCTCAGATAGCAACTCACTTGGATCGTGTCTAAGACACTTTTCGTTACATGGATATCTGCCCTGGTCTATCTGCGCTGCACTGCAGGGAGCTCCTGAACATCCGCCAATTCATCGTCTTGGCCTTGGTCGTGGAGAGCCCTCAAAAAAAAATGCAGGAACGCCAGCTGGAGATGGAGGCGTCAGGTGGCCTCCGCTTGGTGAAAGGTGTCACCCAGCACCAGCTGACACCCAAGGCCAGGACTAGGAAATGCCCCTGAACCCTCAATGCTAGACTCTAAAATCCTAAAATGCATTGAAGTGCTTGCGCCATAAAAATTGAAGGACTTCACGATCGACTTCGTTCCCGTCAACATCGTGGTCGATGTGACTGCCATCAACGGCGGTGACCCGTCGTCGCAGTTGTGGAAGTTCTACAGGCTTAAGGCTGCGGACCAGCGCGCGGCGCTTTGCGCAACGGACGCTGGACAGCACAAGTTTGGCATTTGGCGGGGAACGGGGAGATTTGTATCTGACAGAGTTAATACAGATCATTGCCTCAGGTCTTGAAGAACAGCTTCGGCGCCGCCTTCGCCTTGGGAAAGACCCCCGGGGCACAGATCTTCTTCTGCGACCCCGTGAAGCTGGGGCTCATGGCCTTCGCCAGATCCAAGGGGAAGTGCAAAGAGTTGCATGACAGCACAGCTGGTGTTGTTAATTGTTGGCCACTGTAAGACACTGACAGGACATGGCTTTCAGAACTAAGGTTCGAGGTCGTTGAGTTCTCAATGCAAGAGATGCCTTCGGCTCTTCGCTACATGGACATGCATTGCAGCCCCATGCTGGCAACTCGGCAAGATGTTACCAGAAATCCAGGAAATGCATTAAGGGTCCCTCGATCTGTTTCCTTGCTGACAGGACTTCTGGTACACCGGCCCTAACGACGCCTTCGCCTTGGACATGCAGGAGAAGCTGTTCAATGTCAAGGCCTCTTCTTGCTTATTTCTGTGTGTGTCTTCTGCTGAGTCCGGATGTGCCTGTCTGTGTCTCCGTGTGCGTGGGGCCTGCAGTCCTATTGAAACGTAAGCCGTATACATGAATCAGGTGGTCTTCAACCAGGGCCAGAAGAAGTCCCGGGACAACGTCCTCCAGGACTTGAACATCGAGGACATGCAGCAGACGCTGCGGATGATCGACAACCGCATGGAGGCCTTGGAATCTTCGAAGCAGGAGCTCTTGCAGGAGAAGGACGAGTTGATGAGCATGATCAGCAGCGCGAAGAAGAGGACCGCGAGCCTTTGAGTGGGTCCTCTCGATCGAGACCTGCGTTCTAACAATGCTTAGGGTTTAGGGATTAGGGTTTAGGGTTCAGGGATTAGGGATTAGGGTTAAGGGTTGGGTGTTTAGGGTTCTAACAACGCTAGGCCCAGAGAGCCCAATACCCCTCAATTAAGGAATGGGGCTTTATATTATGATTTAAGCCATATTCCTTACCTAAGAGGAAGCTCGACCTGGCCGACCTGGAAGCCGCTGTGGCTCCGGCTTCGGCTTCGGCTTCGCCTTCGCCGGCGAGCAATGAGTGAGGCAAGTCCAAGACGGGCTAAGGCCGGCGGTCCGGCGGTGAGGTTGTCAGGTTTAGAACTTGCGTATCTTGTTGCAACCCGCAATAGCAATAGCCTCTACGACATGCCATCGAGTATAACCCCTCTACCGCCAGACTTCAAAATCAAAAAGCCCGACTTGCAAGAGATCTACTACCGAGTCACATGGCACGTTGCTGATTGCAGCGCCTCAAGCCTGGCATCGTCTTGGTCCTTGGTCCGTTTCGGATGGTGTGGATCGTCTTGGTTCACAGCTTTTGACGAAGTCTCGATTCTCATGAGGGCTCTGGGACCGGGACGATTGGTCGAAACAATCATCTTCACATTTCCAGCTAGATAATTTGAAGTGGATCGCCTTGGTCCTGGTCCTTGATTTCAGGTGCTGATGAAGTCTCGATTCTCATGAGGGCTCTGGGACTGGGACGATTGATTGAAACAATCATCTTCACATTTTCAGCTAGATAATTTGAAGTGGATCGCCTTGGTCCTGGTCCTCGATTTCAGGTGCTGATGAAGTCTCGATTCTCATGAGGACTCTGGGACTGGGACGATTGATTGAAACAATCACCTTCACATGTCCAGCTAGATAATTTGAAGTGGATCGCCTTGGCCCTGGTCCTCGATTTCAGGTGCTGATGAAGTCTCGATTCTCATGAGGACTCTGGGACTGGGACGATTGATTGAAACAATCACCTTCACATTTCCAGCTAGATAATTTGAAGTGGATCGCCTTGGTCTTGGTCCTTGATTTCAGGTGCTGATGAAGTCTCGGTTTCCATGAGTCTTCTGGGATGATGTTTTGCAACAGTCATCTCCAGACTCCGGAGCGTTGTCAGCAAGATAAAAATGGAGCCAGTGTCAGTGGCAGTGCCGGCAGCTCCCATTTCGGACTTTTGACAAGACTAAGCCCTGCTGCCTGAGGCTGCAAGACCAACTTCGTCGTTGGCCTGCGGCTTAGGTTTTTTTGCTGATGAGCACAGTCACATAAGTTGCCACCCGACAGATAGATGGTTCAGGCTGGGGCAGTGTTTTCTTTCATGGCCACAGCCATTGTGTTGGAATTCGTCTTGGCCGATTCTCTTATGAAACCAAAGCATTCAGCTGATTCTGCGTAGGGTAAAACAGAGTCGCCACAGCGCAGCAGTGCGTCAGTTGAGGCAGGAGAGTCTTTGTCTCTGTCAGTCTGCCAGTGTCTGCTTGCTTGAGGCTGGAAGATCATTGTCTTCGTCGTTGGTCTGCAGGCTCGAGCTTTTACTGATAAGCAATGTGACGTAAGTAGCCACCCGACAGAAAGCCGGTTCAGGCTGAGCGGTCCATTTCGTGGTTTTCTTGCTGCCCGGGCCTCGATATAGTCAGTCTCCATGTGCCGGGAGAGAGGAGCCCATACACACAAGCATATTGGGTGGCGCTGATGCGTTGAAAGCTTTCCTACTGCGTCCCTGTTGTTATGCCCTTTTGCTTGCATGCTTCGTGTGGTTGCTGCTAAGGCCTGTGTTGGACGTCGCCTCTTCGCATCTTAGACAAAGCATCACCACGAGTGCCGAAAAAGGGAAGCAGCTGCAGCTGTAGAGAAGTTCGCATGAGCAGGGCAGCGAGTCATGCCTGGTGCAAACGATATAGCAACCTCATTTCTGATTTCACCTGTGGAGGCTGCGTGCGTTACGTTTCCCTGCGAACTTCCCTCGCCTTCGACTTCGACTTCGAGTAGTCATGGCGGAGCCTTGCCTGCATCCGGATGTAAGATCCTGCTGCCTGCTGAAGCTTCTGCGACTGACCCAGCTCCACAACTCGCACGTACGTAACGTATATATCATCTATAGTCGCTATATCTATACATACATAAGTATTTACATTTATAAATGTCTATATATGTTTGTATTTAGTTCTTGGCCTGCTGTGATATATATATATATATACATATATATATGTATATGTATGTTACTGTGGATATGGCTTGTGTCTTATGTTATAAACACAAGTACAGAGTAGCAAAGTTCTTCAAAGGCTGTTCTGGACGGAGCAGTTTGCGCAGATAGTTCTGTACTTGTATTGTCGTGGTTTTGGGGCAGTGCTACTGTCCTGGAGTACTAGTAGTATAGTACCACTCGAAAAGTTGGCCCCGGTGCTGTGGCAGCGTCGTATTGCGACAGGACTCCTACAATATCGAGCTGGCAAGCTACTTGTTGTGGATTTTTCCATGCGCAAGCCAGTAAAAAAGGAAACCTTTGCAGAATTATCCGGCGGACGCTGCCACGCCACTCCGGTCGATTTTTCCTGAAAAATCAACCGGAGTGGCGTGGCGCAGTGCGCCCCGCCACTTAGGTTGATTTTTGGCCGCTGCGCATGCAGTGTTTTGTCGTTTGGAGTTTGCGAAAAACTGCGCCTGCAGGGGTAAAAAATCAACCTAAGTGGCAGGGCGCACTGCGCCACGCCACTCCGGTTGATTTTTCAGGAAAAATCGACCGGAGTGGCGTGGCAGCGTCCGCCGGATAATTCTGCAAGAGTTACCTTTTTTGCTCTGGTGGTGGTACTAATACTGGCACTGGTACTGGCACGGTACTGGTACTGCTACCTAGAACTACTGGTACCAGTACTAGTACGAGTACTAGTACTAGTACTAGTACTAGTACTAGTACTACGACTACTACTACTACTACTACTACTAGTATTACTACTACTACTACTACTACTACTGCTACCTACTACTATTACTACTACTACTACTACTACTACTACTACTACTACTACTACTACTACTACTAATGCTACTACTTCTTCTTCTACTACTACTACTACCTACTACTACTACTACTACTACTACTACTACTACTACTACTACTACTACTACTACTACTACTACTACTACTACTACTACTACTACTACGCCTACTAGTACTACTACTACTACTACTACTACTACTACTACTACTACTACTACTACTACTACTACTACTACTACCACGACTACCACGACTACTACTACTACTACTACTACTACTACTACTACTACACTACTAGGCAACAGGAGCTCCTGTGATCCATTCTTGCTTGACTTGAATGAGCCTGATTGATTGTCATGATTCATGATTGCTCTGCTTGAGTGCCAGTCGGAGGTTGCCTTACCTGAGGAGTCAACCCCTGCCCCATCATCTGGGTTGCTCCCCACACCATTGGCCGGGTGTGAGGCGTTCGGCTTTGCCTTGAGGCCAACCTACCCCACGGCAGGGGGGTAGATGACAGCCGGGCATATGGGCTAATGCGCCGTGCTGGGGCAAAACTGGTTTTGCTGGTTCGACCAGGCCAGACTCCAGACAGTCCGAACAAAGAAGGGAGGCCGCTCGTTCTTGTGACATGGCTGTGTTGACTATTGGCATTTGGCATGGTTGGACCATGAGCGGATCACAGAGGCTCCTGTTGGCTACTAGGCAACAGGAGCTCCTGTGATCCATTCTTGCTTGACTTGAATGAGCCTGATTGATTGTCATGATTCATGATTGCTCTGCTTGAGTGCCAGTCGGAGGTTGCCTACAGAGGCTCCTGTTGGCTACTACTACTACTACTACTACCACGACGACTACTACTTGTGACACATACTACTCCTGCTACTACGACGACGACTACGACTACTACTACTACTACTCCTACTACTCCTACTACTACTACTAGTACTACTACTACTACTACCTCTACACTGCCACATCACTACTAGAGTATTGTTGGTGGACCATCTGTGCAAACGGCTCTATCCAGAACAGCCTCTGAGTAAGACTTTTGAATGCTTCTTCACCTCAGGACAACAACAAGGCCTCCTCTGCTCCAGTGGCTTGCCTTCAAGTATCAAGCATTAGAGTCTGTTCCAGGCCAGGACCTCTGTGCTCTTGTGGCCCCTGTGGACATGAGGCTTTCCAGACGAACTCGTTGGTGGGCCTCGTCGCCTTCGACCACTCCACTGTCATTCCCAGGGAGATTGACATGCTGCCTTTGTTGTCCGAGGCATCCAAGAAACTTTGTCATAGTTGGGTAACATTTTGCATTTTCTGGGCACTTAAACCCAATAAGGAATATCTAATATCTATCCCAACCATGAACAAGGAGAAATTATGCAAACGGCGAGAAGACGCCGAAACTGCCGGGCAGCCTGGGTCTCCAGGCGTTCTCATCCGTGGTGGGATGGAGGCAGGAAGAGCACTTGCGCTTGTCAGACATTGGAAGTTCGTGATTCCGAGCGTTGTCATTGTCATACTGTGTGCAGGCCGACCGGGGCAGTTGCGGGACAGATCAAGAACTTTGTGGAGAGATTTCCGAAGGAGTTCCGCATGGGCGCAATGGGAAGCGTCGTGCTCCCGATGAAGGCCAGCAAGGGGTTGTACAGCACAGTGCACAGTACATGATGTCATGTAAATTACTTTTGCTTCTTACTGCTGTGCCAACATAATAATTTATAAAATAACGACTGCTACTGCTACTGCTACTATACGACTACTACTAGGACAAATGCATGGGTGTCCTGGGATGTCAGAAGACCGACCCCCTAGCACTAGTACTACTAGTTGTACTAGTAACTAGTACTCGTACTAGTACTAGTACCGACAAGCTCACTGGCGGCCTGTCCCTGACAGGGCCAGAAGCCCTTCCTCTGCGCCGACGACAAGGTCCCGTGCAGCTTCCTCAGCACCGCCAATGCGCTGAAGATCCTCCAGAGCAAAAAGAAGGATGACTGGGACAAGAAGGCGCTCATGGAGTACGAAAAGATCCTGAAGTATGGGGTCAAGGCCTGCACTCACTAAACCCTGAACCCTCAACTCTCTTCAAGCAGTGCCTGCATTATGAGAGTGTGCCTGTCTAAACCCTGAACCGTAAACAGGTCGAATGGATGGAGTTCGGCTCGATGCTGGAGTGGATGATGTACTATCAGGACTCTGCTGTGTTTTGGTTTGATTTGATACATGCAGCAGTGGTTGTTGATCCAGGTCTCAGTTGACATGTGCGTGATGTGCGTGTTCCCATGTTGCGTTATCCTGATGCTGTCTCCAATCTCAGGTCCAAGCTCAGAGTGCGCTCCAGCCGCACGTGGTGGACACGAGCGTCATGTATCTCCAGTATTTGGAGTCGCCTTCGGTCGCGAAAGCTGTCGTTGTGGGGCACCCAGTCCAGTCGGCTCATGCACCGTTTGCACGTCGAAAAGATGCGCACATGCAGATCGGACCCTGCTCTTGCCTAAGTCCGCCTTGGACTTGGAGAACGGCGGCTCGCTGACGCGGCCGCAGCTGCTGGCGCTCCTGAGCGGCTCAAACTCAGGCACCACCAGCTTGAACTACCGTGCAGGAGGGAGGGTTGGGCGGCCATCCCTCATTACATCTGCCGACAATTGAGAAGGGACGTTGCAGAGCAGTACTTTAACTTTTTCATAGAGACTTAGTGACTGTGGCCGGCCTTTTTCAAGCTATGCTTTGTTCAGGCATCGACCAACAGTTCACGGCGGTGATGAGCAGGGGCCAAAGCGCTCATCGTCTTCGCGACGCCAAAACCTTGTTGAGGACTTCGTCGGTGTCTTCGTTGACTGCGCTTTTGCAGTGGAGGAAGAGCTTTGGCGGCCATTTAATTTGAGTAGGAGATGCAGCAGCAGTAGGTGCCACGTGTATTTTTGGCGATAACCTACATATCTTTGAAAGCCTGGAGCGTGCCTTTCAGGAAGCAGCTCGCAGTCATCAGCAATGCTTTCGCGCAAAGCTGGTTGTTGACGGAGGAGTGGAGCGCATTGTGCGGCGTGGAGGTTTGTCTCGGCACAGAGACTGGGCGGCAGTAGAGTTGAGAGAGAGTGTAATAACAGAGATGTTCAAGCAGGGGCGGTTTAAGGTTTGTTATGAGTCTCGGTTTCGACTTCGAGTTGGTCTTGAGACATGATCTCAATGATCTCTGTTTTTGTAGACGCTTTGCAATGGGCAGAGTTTCCTACTTCTTTTGCCGGTCCTTGGGGTCTTTAAGCATTTGGGACTCTTATGTTGCATTGCTGCTTAATCTTCATTTATATCGGCTGCGGTTTAGGGGTTCCGGTTGGCCTGTCTTAGAGATGTAAATTTCGGGACGGTTTAAGCTTGGTTAAGTTTTGTTGATTCTTCTTTAGGGGTGTCTAATCGAGTCTAATCTAGCCTCTCCCGTGCTGCTTAGGGTTGTTAAGAGTTGCTTCGGGATGTTGAGGGCGGTGGGTTCTTATATACTGGCCGGTTAGGGCCGTCAAATTCACGGTCAGGTTTAGTAAGGGACTAGGGTTTTTGACTTGCCGTTTATTCTTTTAGCGTCGAGGTCTACACTGTACGGACGAATGACTCTTCCGCTTCGTGCTTGTGCGCAATGTCGTTTACGGCAAGCCATATGCATGCCTTTGCCACAACTTTACCATTAAGGTAGGCAGATTGGATCAGAGGAGTGTCGATTTGGACTTCGAGTTGGTCTTGGGACCTGGTCTTCGGGGTTGCGGGTTGGCTTGTCTTAGACAGAGATGTTCACGGTCCACGTCGAGGCCGTTTAAGGTTGCTTGAGGTTTCCAGACTAGACGCTGGCTGCTTCTGGCGCCACTAAATTGGCAGGGTTTACAGTTACGCTTGGACTTGGGGTTGTTGAGTGCAGTTTACTTTAATGCTTACGATTATCGGCTTCGGGTTCTGGGCGGTTTAAGGTTTGTCAAGGTTTGCTGGCGCTTGCTCAGGTCTAGGGTTGTTCACGTCCAGGGTTGCTTGGGCATGTTGATTTAAGGGCCGATGGGGGTTGTTCAGATGTGTTTAATTATGATGTTTACACCGCAACCACGAATGAGTATGTCTCTGCCTGAACTCGCTTCATGGCTCGCACAAAGGCCCGCGCAGTTCAGTTGCCGCAGTGCCGGGACTCACATCATTGTGTCGTTGCGCGTTGCTGCATTCTGAAGTCTGAAGGACTGATGAAGGAAAAATTTAATTCTGTTTCGCGATTCTTGGTCGGCGGTCGGTCTCACGGGAACGCCACTACCGGACATTTGGACAGATTCCGGCCCCCTTCTGGCGCCTGTCGTTGCATGTTGCTGCTATACTGAGAGAAATTGAAGTTGAAGGAAACAGCATTGTCACGACGCAGACCCGCAGGCACTAAGATATATCATGGCGGCATGGCAAGCATGGGGTGTGCGTGTGTGCGTGCATGATCGTGCATGTAGATGTTTCCTCCGAAGGGGATCCGGTGGTTGTACGATTTCGATTTGCGCATGACACGCCCGCTGCGAGATTGTTGACATGCGCTTGTTGGGATCATGCCAACGCAGTGTGACGCAATCCACAATGCATAAGGACCCCGAAGAAGCCAGATCAGGGTCGGAGTTTCGATTTCCGACTTCGAGTTGGTCTTGGGACATGGTCTCGAGTCTTTGGGTTTTCGGGTTTCGGGTTGGTTTGTCTTATACAGAGATGTTCAAGCATGGGCGGTTTCAAGGTTGCTTACGAGTCTCGATTTTGACTTCGAGTCGGTCTTGGGACATGATTTCTGGGATTCTGGGGTTTCGCATTGGCCTGTCTTAGACACTCGCGGCGGTTTCAGATTGTTAGCTTGGTTATGAATTTAGGTTACGATCTCGAGTTGGTCTTGGGGCTTCGGGCTGGTCTGTCTTATACAGAGATGTTCAAGCATGGGCGGTTTCAAGGTTGGAAACGAGTCTCGATGTTGACTTCGAGTCGGTCTTGGGACATGATTTCTGGGATTCTGGGGTTTCGCTTTGGCCTGTCCTAGACACTCGCGGCGGTTTCAGATTGTCAGCTTGGTTATGAGTTTAGGTTCCGATCTCGAGTTGGTCTTGGGGCTTCGGGCTGGTCTGTCTTATACAGAGATGTTCAAGCATGGGCCTGTTTCAGGTTGGTTATTGGTCTCAATTTTGACTTCGACTTGGGACATGGTCTCTGGCACCGGGGTTTCGGGTTAATTCGGGTTACCCTGTCCTAGACAGAGATGATCACGTCGGGGCGGTTTGCCGTTGCTTAAGGTTTCTAGACTGGACCAGGGTTTCCAGTTTGTTTTGCCGGTCGTTGGAGTCCTTCAGGACCTGGGCTTTTTACGTCTTACATTTCAGTGCTGTTCCATGTTTATAATTGTTTATACCTTTCGGCTTGGCGTCGTTGAGTGCTGTGTAATGTTGACGATTCTCGGCTACGGGCTGTTTAGGGTTTAGGGGTGTTACATTCGGTGCGGCTTATAAGTTCGGCTATGGTCTGTCGAGTCTGTTGACGCTTGCAGCTTAGCTCAAGGGCCCTCAGGGGCTGCTCAGGTTTGTTCAGGCTTGCTTGGTGGGACCGGTGAGTTCTCTTCACCTCTGCGGGGTTTGGGGTTTGTAGGCCAGACCTCCGGGCAAGGGAAAGCTCATCCGGGTTCAGTTTAGCAATTAGGGGTAGGCATTGGCGTAGCGCTTGCTACTTGCCGTTTGTTCCTTTAGCGACGGGGTTCTTCACTACGAATGACTGTTTTTGCCTACTGTTCTGGTGAGCCACTGCCACAGATCCGTAAGCTGCCTTCAGCTGACTGGCGACCTGTCCATTTGTCGTTGCGCGTTGCTGCACTCTGAAGTCTGAGGACTAAAGGAAATGTGACGACGCACTAGCAGGCATAAAGATAGAGCATGGCGGCATGGCAAGCATGCGGTTCTTCAGAAGGAGGTTGGGTGGTTGTACGATTTGCGCGTTACATGCCCGCTGCGAGCTTTGCAACATGCGCTTGTTGGGATCATGCCAACCGTGGTCAGGCAATCTAATATCTAAAATACCGTGACATTTGGCAGCAGTTCTATCTAAGGTTTATAGTTCTTCGGCTTCGCGTTGTTTAGTGTTTCAACTCCGGGCGGTTTGTGTCAAGTTTAAGCTTGTTAAGATTTCCAAGCGCTTGCGAGTGTGTGAAAGCGAGAGAGAGAGAGAGAGATGTTTATAACTTTCGGCTTGGGATTCTTGAGTGCTCTGTTTATAAGTTTACAGTTATCAGCTTGGGCTTGGTTCTGGTCTTGGTTGGCCTGTGTTAGAGATGTTTCGGGATGGTAAATTGGGGTCAATTTAACTGAATTAACTTAAGGCTGCTTAAGATTTCTGCATTGCTGGCTGCTTGCACAGCAATTTGGCAATTGTCAGGGTTTCCTGCCTGCTTCTTTAGCCGGACGTTGGAGTCTTTCAGCTTGCAGTGCTGTTTAATCTTTAGCTTTCGGCTTGGGTTTTGTTCGGGGTTGGCCTGTCTTAGAGACGGTAAATTCGGGGCGGTTGGTTCAGATCTGTTGTTGACGTTTGCGAAGGGGTGTCGGTGTCTACGACGCCTGCTTAGGGTTGTTCAGGGTCGCTTGGAGATGTTGAGGGTTCTTGTATAAGGGGCGGTTAGAGAGATGTTTATAACTTTCGGCTTGGGATTCTTGAGTGCTCTGTTTATAAGTTTGTTGTTATCAGCTTGGGCTTGGTTCGGGTCTTGGTTGGCCTGTGTTAGAGATGTTTCGAGATAGTAAATTGGGGTCAATTTAACTGAATTAACTTAAGGCTGCTTAAGATTTCTGCATTGCTGGCTGCTTGCACAGCAACTTGGCAATTGTCAGGGTTTCCTGCCTGCTTCTTTAGCCGGACATTGGAGTCTTTCAGCTTGCAGTGCTGTTTAATCTTTAGCTTTCGGCTTGGGTTTTGTTCAGGGTTGGCTTGTCTTAGAGACGGTAAATTCGGGGCGGTTGGTTCAGATCTGTTGTTGACGTTTGCCAAGGGGTGTCGGTGTCTACGACGCCTGCTTAGGATTGTTCAGGGTCGCTTGGAGATGTTGATGGTTCTTGTATAAGGAGCGGTTAGGGTTCTCATGTCTTCATGCATAAGGGATTTGGGGTTCGTAGGCCAGTTTTCGGAGCTGTGGAATTCTCCTTTGGGAAAGGTTCTGCCTTGCAATTGATTCCTCTAGCAACAGGGTCCAGGGTTCTACACTGTACGAACGAATGACTCTTCCGCATCGTGCTCGTGCGCAAAAACCGCATTCGCGATGCTGCTGCGTCGCAATCCCAATCAATGCGACCAAGTTGCACGTTGTTGCTGCAATATGAAGGACGGGTACATCAGGGCGTAGAGCCGCAGGCAAAAAGAGATAGCAGGGTAGCAATGGCAGTGGTGTATCTGTGTGCATGCATGTATATGTTTTGTCAGAGGGGGATTTTGTTGTTGCGCGACTTGCACATAACATGCCCGCTGCGAGTTTTGCAACATGTGCCCGTTGGGAAACGGCACCCCGGAGTCCAAAATACCATGAGCAACACTTTTCTTCACTTTTCCGAAGGGAAAGGCGTGTTTGGTGTTCGTAGCCTCGAACGGCATTTTAGTCATGAGTGTTGGCTTCACCGAAGCAGCTTGGCGTAAAATGAGTAGGTCAACTATAAGAGTGCGCCCTGTGCATGTGCCACTTGCGATGTCTTGCACGAAGTCATGCCTCGCGTAATGCACCACGCAGATCCGAGACGGAGTGTCAATGTCGACTTGGTCTTGGGACAGGGTCCTTAGGGTTTTTGGTTGAACCCTAACGACCTGTGTTAGAGATTTTGGATGTGGCGCGGTTTAATGTTGGTCAAGGTTTGTAGTTTGTAGACACTGGGCTGCTTATACATCAACTTTGCAATTGCCAGGCTTTCTTGTTTGTTCAGCTGTTGTGGGTCTCACATTTCAGTGCCGGTGCTGTCAGTGCTGTGTAACCGTTTAATGAGTTTAATGTTTGAAATTTAACAGACATCGGCTTCGGGATGTTAATGGTTTCGAGTTGGCCTGGCTGACAGTGAAGCATACTGTTACTGAGGACGAGCAGCCGCTGGATGCGCAGGCGGTCGTCATGACCCAGGTGCTCAGTGTCATGGATGGGGCAGAGGTGCTCCTCGGCTTCAGATTGTTTCTTTATCTGCTGTGTGGGCATGTGTGTGGCATATCCGCGGCCGGCGCGAGCGACTAAGGTTGAAGGACGCCGAGATCCCTCGCCTTCGCAGAAGCCCAATGAACGTGACGCAGTTCAAGGAGATGTGCTCCTGGGCAGCAAGTGACAGTACCGGTGGATGATGGATGTACCGTACCCAACACATTTGCGTCGCTGCATCCATGTGTGACTTAGGCGGCGTCGTGCCCAAAGCAGTCTGCTATCTGAACCACATGTCTGTGAAGTACAAAGACTGCGGACTGAGCACCGGCTTCTTTTCGCTCATGCGGCGGCTGTTGGTGGACGGTGCGATGCCAAGCATGCAGAAAGCCACGCAATTTCCAGAGAAGCCTCCCGACTTGCCGACATGTCCGCTGATTCTTGAAGCTAAGGCGAAGCCGATCTCCGCGAAGCTTTCCTGAGCGGCATGGCGCAGGTCGCCCCTGCCGACAAGAAGTCGCCGGAGCTGCTCGACGTGGCGGGGCACACAGAGTTCGGGATCATTGAGTCCAAGCTTGAAGCGGCTCTCCAGCACCACAAGCAGCAGACTCCCGATCACACGGTTGCACCTGCGCCTTCGGCTGGGGATGCACCGGATGCGACTTCGACAGAAATTGGGAGACATAACATGCAAGTTCAAAGTGTCCGTTGCAGGTATCTTGACATTTCACGCTTTCTGCTGACTTGAAGCAAAGGCAGCGAGCGCTGAGAAAGCAGCGGCCCCAGATGAGAGCATGCAAGAGAAGGTTGGTCTTGACTTTGGCCTTCGTGCAGCCACCCCCGGCAGCGCCAGTGCAAGTGCGGCGGAGAACAGCGAGCTCGAGCGCATCGCAAGCGCGATCCAAGCTGATGTCGCTGTGCAGATGGCAGACTGCCTGAGATCGCACAACGGGCCTTTGCATTCGAGCAACCCGCCGCCAGAGCTGATGATCCCTGCGGAGAAGCACCTCAGACGAGTGGCTTGTCGGCAACATTTCTGTTAATTCTTTCTTTTCAAGAGCAACTGTGTGCGCCTGCACAGGTGTGGGTGGTGCCATCGCCTTCGTCTTCGAGGGGCCGGCCGAGTCGCACCGTGAAGGTGAAGGTCGGCGAAATGGACTGGCTTAAGCTTGTTCAGCCAGGAGATGCCTTGCTCATCGGCCTTGGACACCAGGCTGTTCAGTGGCTTTCAGGTTTCTGGGTTCTCATTCCAAAACAAGAAGCCTAAAAAAGTATGTACTTTTTCCAAGTGGGTTACTCAACAGCCCAGGACACGATGTCGGCATCTGGTCGACCGTCAGAGCGGCGGTGAGGAAGTGGTGCGGGGTGGCAGAACAACTTGTAGTGTAGAGCTGGGCTGTTTCATTGTTTAAAATGAAATCTGGAACCTGGCCCCTGGCAGTTCCAGCACGCTCGAGACCTTCATGTGGAAGCGCTGTATCCCGGTACTCCAGCGGCAGGCCAGAGAGGGAGCCGAGGCCCGCCCGAAGACCTGCAAGCTTCGTTGCGCAATGCATCCCCCCTGACTTGCTTGCCCGCCTGCTGCAGGAGTACGTGGAGTATTTCGCCTTCGCCTTGGGGCCGGAGTTTCCAACCGAGCGGTCCGGGTCGTCGGAGCGACAGCAGGGCAAGACGTGGGTGGGCCCTGTGGAAGCTCACCCGGGAACGGCTGAGCGCGTGCAGGTGTCTCGGCATTTGTCGGTATGCATCGGGCAAGGGAAGAATGTGTAAAAATCGAGGTATGTGAGATTGCAAAGGAGGACTTCCACGGCTGCAAACATGCCCAAATGGTGTACAAGGGCCTTCTCACGCTGCCGACGACAAAGGCCCACGGGTAGCCAGTTGCCTCCGGTGCCATTTGCCAGCGTTTAGGAGTTGAACCAGCAAGATTGGAACCAGTGAGATTGGAGCCACCGCATATGGTGGGCACCTGCTGCCGCTGTGGCTCAAAGTGAATCACATGCAAGCCCGGCTACATGGGCAACTTCGTCTTCGACTTCGCAAACTTTGTGGAAGTTTGAGCAATATCGATATCAACCGTCTCACTCGAGATTTTACTGACACGCCTCTTGATAGGATTACAACTGAGACTCAAACACCACGTGCAAGCAACACCATGCTTCAGCCTCCCATCTACCTTCCACCGGTTGAGATCAAAGAAGGCGACCGCTTTGAGTACGGCTTTACGAGTGCACCTCAGCAGCAGATCTCGGTCGCAGTTATATGTCCGCTTGGAAACAGAAGTTGACTGCCCCGATCTGCTCAGGAGTGGCCGACCACTGAAGCACTGCAGGAGCGCAGAACCTTGGTTCCTTGGCAATCTCACTTGGCTCTGTGTTTCGGAGTATTGTGCCGCAAGCCGATCTTGCCCAGGTGCACAGTTGGAAGCTTGCCTCGGCGATCCAGAACGAGCGGGTGCTGGAGTGGGCGCGAAGACCGCTGGAATCTGGCTGGGAAGTCGTATGGCATTGCGACCTCAGCTCCCACGGCTGGTTGTTTTGTCGGCGAAATTCAGAGTTCCTAGCCCAGCTTCCCTTATGTCGGCGCGATATTGTGGTCTGCGGTGTGCAGTATTTGAATGGCCAGCTCCGTCAAGTCAAACTATCGAGGATCAGTGCTTGTGTCCAGTGGCCGAGGTCGTTCGTTTTCCGCCACGTTTGGCATCACGAATTCCTCATCGTTAAGCTGATACAGCTACTTGGTAGGGTTTTCTGCTATGATACCGGTCCTGGTTGTTCAGGACAGGATGTGAGTTTCTTACGGTTGAGGGCCCAGGGTTGTTGACGGCTGAAGGTTTCTGGGTTTTCGGCTTCGGGCTTTCAGTGCTGTTTAGTCTTTGTAGCTTTCGCCTTGGGGTTGAGTGCTGTTTATTGGGTTTAATGTCTATAATTATCGGCTTCGGGTTGTCTAGGGTTTCGTGTTGAGGTTGGCATTGGCTTGTACTAGAGATGGGAAACTCGGGGGGAGGAAGTTGGGGCTTGCTACTGATTTCCTTTAGCATCGGTCTCGATTTCGACTTCCACTTGGTCTTGGGACAGGGTCTTTGAGGTTTTGGGTTGGCCTGTCTTAGACGGAGATGTTCAAGTCGGGGCGGTTTAAGAAGGTTGTGTAAGGTTTGTAGTTTGTAGACGCTTGCGGCTTATACAGATACTGAGTTGGTAGGGTTTCCCAGATTCCTGCTTCTTCAGCCGGTCCTAGGAGTCTTCCAGGGTGTGGGTTTCTTTGGATGGTCTCTCAAAGTGGCATCGGAGTTTCGTCACGCGAGACAGCCCATGTCTTGCTGGAAGTTGGAGAAGCCCCGCAAAGGCGCTTTTCGACAGCGAACTCCTGATCGACGAAAGACGGTTGAAGGCACTGCTGTCTATCACGCCGCACCACACCGGCGGAGCACAGAATGCTCTGCATGAAGCCTGCCGCGGGCAAGGCGAGTGTGGGTTGACAGACGCCCTTTGCGGAATGTCTTTCATCAACGTGCGGCTCCGATTGCTGCTAGACAGCGGAAGCGAACAATTATGCCGCAAGTACCGGCTGTGCCGGCGGCAGCCATCGACGTGGGTCGAGTGTCACGAATCGCGGCACCTGTGCGTGCTCTGTGCGGCACGGCACCGCCGGGGACAGGCATTGCCCTTCAACGACGTTCCCGTACACTGCAGTGACGGTTGGTGCCCTTGGACCAGGTGGACCATCTGGGGTATAGATCCTCTCAACAAGGTCCCTTTTCAGAGAGCCCCAAAACTATCTAAAGACAATCCTCAACCCTGAATTTGTGCCTCCCCTGATAGTGGGTTCAGGGTCTAGGGTTAGGCATTGGGATGAAGCCATCAGGATTGTAGCTAGGGTTTGGAGATTGTGTTTTGCGGGAGCAGGTCATTGACATTAGTATTCTGTGGTGGCACGTGTTGCTTGCGTCTTGCCTCCTGCCTATTCCTAAGCACCCTTCTCAAGCCACTCTAAGCCCTCCAACCCTTCGGAGTCCTGGTGCTCCAGGACGTAATAGTAAGGCTGCCCTGCCCACTTCAAGCTGAAATTTGTCTTGGGTCCTGCCTATTCCTAAGCACCCTTCTCAAGCCACTCTAAGCCCTCCAAAGCTAGCGTGCCTGTTTCATGATTCATGATGTTTCTACCTTTCGGCTTTGTCGTTGAGTGCTGTTTGATTTAGTGTTTATAATTGTCGGCTTCGGATTGCTTGTTTGGGATTATGGGTTTTTCTTGTCTTAGAGATGGTAGTTTCGGGCCGGGGCTGTTTAAGGTCGGTTAAGGTTTGTTGACGCTTGCTAAGGGGTGTCTAGGGCTGCTTAGTGTTGTTCAGGGATGCTTGGGGATGTTGAGGCTTCATATATATATATATATGTATACTCATGTTGGGAAAGCACCAACATGCAGTATATCGCAATTCGAATTATCATGAACAAAACACAGTATTGTGTACACTTTGTCGAAGGGGCAGGTGTGCAGGTGTGGCCAGGGTTGGGTGTTGATAGCCTCGAACGGACTCGAACGGCAGTCTGGTCATAAGTGTTGCCGCCTTGGCCGTCTGGAGCTTGGCAGCATAAAACTAGACTGTGCAGGTGAACTAAGCTAGAGCGTTCCCCGCTTGTGTGCCACTTGGACTGTACTGCGCGAAGTCATGCTTGACATTCATGGATGTGCCTCGCCACTTGCAATATGTTGCCCGTCCTCTTATGCCTTGCACAATGACCCTGGTCGAACCACACCCTAGGCAGATCAAAGTCGGAGTCACGATATCGCCTACGACGAGCTGGTTTCCGCACCGCATGGTCGACATGAAGATCAAAATGGACGGAACAGAATTGTGCACCCGGCGCAACAAGATCTTTCATTGTTGCTGTTTTCGCCACTGCTTCTCGTGGTTCTCATGTTTTGATTTAGACCTATCCTCCTATCCTCATGACTCGCGAGTCCTGAGGTTCACGACAGAGACGGTCTCTGCAACACTTCCTGCTCGACAGGTTCTGGACTTCGTCAGGATTTACCTGCGACGTTTTCCAGGCATCAGCCCTGAAGAGATCGCACAGGCCCAGATTTACTCGGTCACGGAGGTCGACTGAGGCATTTATTTTCTGTGAGTGTCCGTGCGCGGTGCCTGCCGGCCGGTTTCCGTGGCATGAAAAGTTGATAGTTACTGTTAGTTACATGGCTCAGACTTCCTTGCTTTACAGGCTTTGTCAGGTGCCACGGCTTGTGCACGGTCCGGCGTGGGCTTGGCGGCCGGGCAAGGTCCCATCTTCCAATCCCAAAGATTCCTCCTTCGTCTTCGGTTTGCTTGGAAATCAAAAAAAGTTGCAGCCAGACTGCTTGCGCTGTGCCGAAGGCCCCGACCCGAAAGCTTCTCCTCCACCCTCTGCTTGGCATGCAGGCGATGGTAAGGGAGCTCACGGAGGAGATGCTGCTCCTGCTTTCTTGACACTGCAGTGAGGCCTGGTCTTTTGCAAAATGAGTCTTGCCAGCCCGATGCGAGGATGAGAAACTCATGGGTCTCACGATGCCCGCGGAGACGAACAAGACGGCTCAGGAGGCGGAAGGCGAAGAAGACTCCGCCAGCGAGGAGTCCATAACAGACCAGGCGGTCGACCCCAAGAAATGGGCTGTGGCTTGGAGGCGGGATGCGATGTATGATTTCTCTACCTTACATCCTTCTCTCATCTCACCTCTCTCTCTCTCTCTCTCTCTCTCTCTCTCTCTCTCTCTCTCCTTCCATGTCGGTCTGTGCATGTGCAGCCTGCCTGTCTGTCGGCTAGCACACTCTGGCCGTCCTGCTATAAGGCGGTGCTTAGGACATTGAAAAGCTTGAAAAGAAGCGATTCAGGTTTCGGGGATTCAAGGCAAGCAGTCCTGCTTCTTGCGGTAGCATGAGGCAGGGCATGTCGTCTTCGGCTTGGATGGACCTCCTGGACTATGCGGACTGTGCGGTCTTCACCGCCACTGGGCTGCCAGCAAGCCAGCAAGTGCCGTGCATGTTCGGTCTCAGCTTGCAGTACAGTGCAGGGTTGTGGTCTCAGGCACCGATTCAGTTCCACGTGGGGTGGATCTTGGGCGCTTTGAGGATCGCGGACAAACGCTACGGGGTGAGCCAGTTCACGACCCACATCTTCTTCCCCACGGCGACGCCCCGAGACGAGCCGTCGGGCGGCTCGTTTACCTTGAGAAGGGAATGGTCGGTCTAGGGATGCGGGATACTTTCGGTGTGTGTTTTTCAGCTTGTAACTACCGGTAACTACCGTACCATAGTAGAAAGTATATTGGGGTAGCACCCTGTGAGGTAGTGTCGGTGTCCTCCTGTATGATGAACCTTGCGTAATCAGCGGGTTAGGTGGCAAAAGCTCCGCGATCGTCGGGTGTCTCGCTCATACAAAGCGAAGCTTAATCCAAGTGTTTCGGGGTTCGGAGCGCAAGATATAGTAGTTTGTGGTCAACATGCAATAGCAGTTTTTTCTCAAGGCAAGGTTGCGTCCCAAAGTGGTCCCAAAGAGTTTGGGTACATAGTAGATAGAATCTTGCAATCAAGACACCCGAGGCCTCTGGCGTCGGCGGATTTAAGGGCAAGTTATCTGGGAAATTGGTACGCTCTACTCTCACATTTCGTCATGGGTTCAAAACGGATTCAGGGATTCTCCGAGGGATGACGTGCTGGAACGCAGCGGCTTTCGGGATGATTCTGATGCGGAGTACAAGCTTTCGACAGGCGCTGCCGAATCCAAGAAATGGCAAAGGCAAAATCGGCGGTGCCATGCCGCGGCTCATACCGTGCTCCAAGGCCGCAATGCTTACATGGCGCTGAGGACGGAGGGTGGTTAGTCCTGCAGTAACAGTTCCAGGGCTGCCTGCCCTGTTCTTTGCGATAGCTCCACCTGCCACCAGGACAGAAGTTGCGAAGACGCTTGTGCAAAAGGCAGCGCCGAAGGCATCCACCGTTCCGTTAGGAAAACGCCTCATTCGCTCCCTCATGAAGCGCAAGTCCGAGCCGGATGAGGACCCGACCCAGCAAGGCCAGAAGCCGACCTCGGGCCTGGCACTCCAGCTCCAGCCCGCACGTGTCCTGAACGAAGTGGCCGTTCCGGTGAAGGACAACGAGCCAGAGTCCGAGGCAGGAGGGATTGCCAACTGGGGTTTTACGCTGCGCCACCATCAGAAGTAAGAGGCAACAGTACTCAGAACATGCCCGATCATCGCTCCATCTAACTTCATAGAAGCACCGGTGGCCCTTTCCCCTTTCCCCCTAGCCAACGTAACGTGTCAGAGCATGGTTTAGGGTTTCGGTTTCGGGCTCCGTGCCACGGTAGGTTTTGGGTATGAGGTCTTGGAATTGAGGGCTGAGGCTTTGTGAGCTCTGGGTTCAGGGTCTAGTCCAGAGGATGCCAAGGTTGATGCCCAATTTCAGCAGTTGGACCGTTTCCCCTTAGCCAATGTAACGCACTTTTGTTTTAGATCTTCTCCTTTGGTTCAGGCCCGTGTGTCAGAGTCAGAGGATTATGGTTTAGGGTTTCGGGCTCCGTGGGGTAGGTTTTGGGTACAGAGGTTTGGAATTGAGCGTTTAGGCTTTCAGGGTTCCCGTTCCGGGAATGCCACCAATTCCAGCAGTTTCGCCCATCCCCCCCTAGCCAACGTAACACACTTGTTTAGATCTTCTCTGTTGCTGCAAGCCTGTGTGTCGGAGGATCATGTGTAGAGAGACAGAGAGAGCGAGAGAGAGAGAGAGAGAGAGAGAGAGAGAGAGAGAGAGAGCGAGCGAGCGATCAAGCGAGCGAGAGAGATATTGATTTGAACGCTTGGATTTTTTTTGCCGTCAGATGCTCGCATGGGTCAGATCTGATCGCAATCAACAGCGACTGGGAGACTGGACGTTTTGCATGCGACGCGATGCTGCGATATGCGATCTACAATGCACGATTTAATGAATTGGCTAGCTCCGAACATCGTCTTTGTCAACCTCTTCGCAGCGAGAACACCAAGAACGCGTGCACGATTGATTTGGCGGTCCGGCGATCTGTGACTTAACAAATGTGAGAGATCGGCCGAGTGCATGGTTAAACATGGTTGGGTCATAAGTGCCAAACGCGGAAACCAGTGAGTCATATCTATAGTATTAGGGGTGTTAGGTTCCTAGCGTGATGCTCTCTCATGAGTCGGAAGCTTTTGTTTTTAGTCGCTCTTTAGCATGCCGTAAACGGAGCTGGCGGCATTAGCGGATTTGCGTCTGATGATGCTACTGCGCATGCAGCACGCAGGACACATGACATGTCGAGAGTCTGAACTTCACTAGTTCACATGGACGAGTCCATCCCACTTGAGATCTCTTGCATCTTGCGTTTAGCTCCATCATTCGCCCGCAGTGTCACGTCACGGGCCATGCGGCGCATGCGAGTAAAGCAGGAAGTGTGAGCACTTAGATATATGCGGAAATGCTGTGTTGGAGAGAGACATACACAAGAACCAAACACCAGCGACAGTCCATGCTACATATACTCATAGAGATCTAGTATATCCGTATATACACAGACTGGCATGTGTTCAAGTGGCTCCTGGGTGAGCTTATCAGAATCTTTAAATGTTTACTCGTATATGCTCGAACTACTACACAACAGCACCATGCCATTACGCCTCCTCATTTGCCAGGGACAGAAGCTTAGCAGTTGCAATCGGCACCGCCCCATGAAGGACGATGACATCATGTCCCTCAACAAGGAGTATCTGGGCAAGTTCAATGCCAAGATATTCCACAAGTACAGCCTCAAGGCACGATGAGCATGCATGATCGGGTAGCAACTGCCGCCCTGTCGGTTTGAACATTTGATGCATGATTGATTGAGGTCGGCTCGGCAGGCATGAAAAAGGGAATGGGCCTCTTTGCAAACGCCGACCTCCGCGAGGGGATGAAAATCCGCGTGAAAGGCCCCTGGTTCCAGTCCCCACAGGAGATCATCACCCATGTTGGACCGCACCAGGAGCTGAGTTTGAAAGAGGTTTTGCTGGTTGCCCCTGAGCCCTGAGCACCAGACCCTATAAACCGCAAAACCCATCAGGTGCACTTGGAAGCCACAGAAATCATGACCTGATGCATTGCGACAGTTTGGTAACCGGCAGATAAAATGTAAAATATTGGGCATCGCGCGGCTTCGTCTTTGGTGACCTCCGACTCAGGCTCAGGGGTTTGCTGGCTTCCAATTTTGTTCCGACTGCCGTCCGTCAGGACCTTTTGAGCCGCGTCATCCAGGTCAGCTTCGCTGAGGACAAAGGTGTGAAGTACATGCTGAATCACACGGCCTTGGGCCTTGTGCGGGAGCAGAGCCGTAACGGCAACAGCGCCTTGGTCTTCGACTCCTCTCGCGATCTGGCTCATGCCATGCACATCGTGCTCAAGAAGGCCCGGGCGGATACTTGCGGCCTTGCTCACTGCTCACAGCTCTTGTTCACATGCAGGACGTGGCTGCCGGAAAGGAGATCATTCTCGTCCCTGCCCCGAAGGCACAGGGACCGTGATTCAACCAAGGAGGTCCAAACCAAAGAGTTCATTTTCCCAATGTTGCGAGGCCAGAGGAAGGCCGAACAAGCAGGGCAAGACGGAGAAGTAGTGAGCGGCAACATTTTGAGAGATGGGGTTCAGGTCTCTTATCACTATTATCCTGCTGACATCGGACATGACATAACGCAAGCAAGAATAAGATGGTCTTCGCCATCGCCTTAGTTATCGCTGGAGACATACCCGGACCTCATAAAGTTGCCACCAAGGACTGCTCACTGCTTACATGTGCAGGGATGTGCTGCTGCTTCTTTTCTCCAGCATGCTGCGGCATTGTTTGCGGCAGAATGTTTCCGCGGGACTTCGACAGGGGAGGCAAAGGCAAAGAGGTGAAGGCAGTGCAGAGTGATGAAGCACACCATAGTGAGCCGCAGCCACAGCCTCTGTCGATGTCGCCTTCGGACTCGGACATAAAGACACGTAGACTTTCTTCGAGCTTGGCACGGGCATGCAGAGATTTTTGCCTTGGTGCCTTGGTTTCGTCTTGGATCCTGTGTAGCTGGCTAGCGCAGGAGCTGCAAAACGGATGAATTTCATGCTGTCTGGCGGTTTGGCTTTCGTCTTGGAGCTCAAGCACGGCAGAACGGATGAATGCCACGCTGCCAGCCGGTTTCTTGCAGCCCGGACAGTCACCATGTCGCGCAGTTGGCCCGGGATGAGCAGATGTGTCATGCAACATTGCGATAGCGATCATGCGAAATAATGGGTTCAGCTTCCATGCAATGGCAGTCGGTGTATGGAATTCGCCACTAGACTAGACCTTTGCATAGGCAGGCTTTCTTTCGGATGCTTCCATGGATTCCATGGGCCCACGGTGAGCTCCGTTCTTCTCTCAAGCGGGAGTTTGGGCGCTGTAGCTACTGATTCTGCCTTGGTCTTGGTCTTGGTGCTGTTCTGAAGAGGCCGAGCACCTTGCCGGACGAATTTGTCGCCTTGAAACTCGGCTGCAAGACTTGCCACTGGTTGCTGAGAACCTTGCACTTGCATGACTCCGCTGCAGTCGCTTGTTGGCTAAGCCTGCCCATGGTAGTAGTAGCCGACCCCAGTGGCATGGTAGGCATGAGAAGTCCGCCAGTCCAGCTTGCCAGGCTGGGTAGTAGTAGTAGTAGTAGTAGTAGTAGTAGTAGTAGTAGTAGTAGTAGTAGTAGTAGTAGTAGCAGTAGCAGTAGCAGTAGCAGTAGCAGTAGTAGTAGCAGTAGCAGTAGCAGTAGCAGCAAGAGGAGAAGGAGGATTGGTAGAGGCTTAGAAAAAGTCGACTTCGTAGCCTGTGGATTTGTAGAGGCTTTCTCAAAGTCGACTTCGTTTTCGTAGCCTGCTACTGCGCCGGCGCCGATAGCTATTGCTAGTAGCAAGCATGGCCCTCGGCGTGTGCGGCTGTTTCCTGCCAGACTGTGCGCGATGCAGAGCGCAATGTGTGCCAGTGCTGCCAGACTCCGAGCGTGCAGTTCCAGCCACTGCCACAGTCGCCTTCGTCTCCTGCGGCTGCTTCCTGCCGGATTGTGGTGTGTGCAACGTGGTTCCGCTGGGTCCAGACGCAGAAGTACACGCCAGACATCGTCTTCCCATTGCCGCCGAGTCCGCTGCAGCAGCTGTACCGCGTGCCATGCCTGAAAAGACGGGTTGGCCATAAACCCTAAACCCGAAACCCCTAAACCCCTAAACCCGAAACCCCTAAACCCCTAAACCCGAAACCCCTAAACCCCTAAACCCCTAAACCCTCAACCCTAAACCCTGAACCCAGCCAGCACAGGTTGCTACTGTTTCTTGCCGGACTGTGCGGTTTGCAGCGCCCAGTCCACGACTGGGGAGCCGCTCAGCAAGCTCATCGGCTCTGGGACGCAGCTGACAGCAGAAATTCTGCAGCTTATTGCAAAGGTCGACTTCGAGGTGTCCAGGGCTATGGCGGAGCACATCCTGGACAAGGGTGAGTCCTACAAGGACCTCCCTTGCGGCTTGGTGGTGATTCAGCAGGACAAATCGTTGAACCTGTTGAACACGTACTTTCAGCTCTGTTGACAAGTTGTACTTAGCATTGCTTGCGCGAGCCGTTTTGAGCCATCCTTCGGACGTGCAGCTGAGGTTGGTCGCAGGATGGCGGGCAAGGCTCCCGCCACGACTATCTGGTGGCAAGGCTGTGCGGCTGTGGGGTGTGGGCCGTCAGATCTGCTCGCAATCACCAGAAACAGGGAGACTGGACCGTTCGCAAGCGCGGCGGCAAGCGGAAGGAGCCAGAGTCTGGGCTTTGGAGTACCATCTTTAATTGCTTTTTGGGAACTGTTAGTTACAGGGAACCATTCAGAAGTAAAATAAGATAAGGGTCCATACTTTTTTCTCCCTGGTAACTTCAAAGCACAGGATACTGGTGATCTTCGGCCATCTCCTGGGCAAGCAGATTGCGCAACAGACGATCGACCAGCAGCTGGGTTCTTCTTAAGGAATTCTATTTAAGAGACCATGGTAGGGATCTATAGCTAGTAAACAATATGGCAATATGGGTTCCCGGCGTGCTGCAGAGGATGATGTCGACCTGGGCCTTGGTCTTGGTGGCGAGGTTGGCCTTGGTCTTGGTAGCAGTGGCGACGTTGGCCTTGGTCTTGGTAGCAGTGGCGGCGGCGGGCTTGGCCTTGGTCTTGGCAGCATTGGCGGGCTTACGCAAGTCCACGGAGTGTGTCTCAGCTGCAGCATCCGTGTCGGTTTGTGTAGTCCCGTTTGGAGTTCTTTGTGATTTTCGCCCACCTTGCTGGAATGCTCAGGGCCGGCAAATTTCTGCAGACGTCCACTCGGAAAAGTCGTGCCAGATCCCACGCCATCGGGGTGACAATCGGCCGACTTGTGCTTTTCTTCTTGCTGCACCTGGGCTTTGAAGTACCATACTTTAGTCTTTTTTCGTTAAAGGAACCCTTATGCAATATAAGTTTATGCTTTTTTCTCCCTGGTTACTTCAAAGCCCAGGCACAGCATACCAGAATATCTGTTCCCTCCTCTTCTGGCACAGATGTCTTTGTCAGGTGCTTGGGCAGCCTTCAGTGTAGGCAGCTGTTAAGTTAATTAGGGGTCGTTGCTAGGCGAAATAAGCCCTTCTGTCTGCACATAGGCAATAACAGATTAGGGCCTTAGTCCGGTTTGTGTTTGGATGTATTTCGTCCAAAGTTAGGCGTCGACATCGGCCACCTGCAGCACTCGAAGCACGTCGTGGACTCATGGGCAGCTGCAGCCATGCACGTCACAGATGCCGTGCTGAAGGATGAGTTCTGGCAAAGGGCGCCCAACCTCCCTTGTCCTTCGTCTTGGCGGCTCATTTGGGATGGCATCACGCTGCAAAGCGGAGTGACAGCCCTCGTCGTGCTCGCCGTTTTCACGAAGCAGCTTGGCGTTCTTCTGGTTGGCTCTTAGTACCTTAGCTTTTGGGTTTCTATATGACTATATGTACTATATTAAGGAAGCTAAAAGTTTAAGTTTAAGGATGGTTCCTCAGACAGCCAAGGTACAACGGGGAAGTTGTCTGTCGGCTTCTTGATGCGGAGCCGGTCGGCTCGTCGGCCAGCGGCAGTGCGACTGCAGCCAAGGTGAAAGCAATTGTCGCACGCGTCTTGGGGGAGGAAGAGTTGCAGGCGAGTCACTTCGCACATCTGGAGTCGCTGCCGCTGCGCATGGACCGTTCGACTTCGGCTTCGAGTTCGACTTCGGCTTCGACTTCGACTTCGAAGCCGAGACGTGCAATGATGCTGGCATGCTGTCCACTGGACCGTGCGTACTGCGGCAATACTGGCACCAAAGCAGACTTGCACCTCAGCCAGCTTCTTTCTCTGCCGCGTCGTCTTGGAATTGCTGATGGGATTCACGTTTACGATTCTTGTGGAAGGCGCACGTGGGAGGCGGAAAGAGACGAAGGTCGTGCCTCGGTTCATGGTTGGGTAACGTTTTACAGCTAAAGGGGGAACTTGAACCGAATAAGGAAAATGTACATTTTCAGTCCTATCCCAACAATGAATTAGGTGCGAGTGACTCTGCTGGTGCTCTGCCGCAGACTGAAGCTGGCAGCGGCAGCGAGACGGACAGCAGCAGCAGCAGCACAAGCTCGGCATCAACAGGGATTGGCGAGAAATTCCAGAGCCGACTTTTCCCAGAGCTGAACCAATGGACGTGGCTGTGCAAGCGTTTTAGGGCCAGGTTTCGCAGAGGCCTCGGCCGGTCGCTACTGTCCAAAGCCTTCAAACAGGCCGGCCTGAAGCAAGAGACTCAAGTCCTCGGCCCCAGTGCCACGCGCTTCTTTGTGCATAGCGTCAGATCCTTGCCTTGAAGCGAATCTTGAAGATTTTCATGTGTCCAAGTCGAGGGAGATAAGTTAAGCCGGTTTGGATCTGTATACGTTTCCGAACTTTGGAGTCCAAGATCGCTGATTATTTTGCAGCGCAATTCCTGTAGTTTATTTGTCTGTGCGGAGCAAGTTTATGCGAACTGTACTCGACTCAGGCTTCCTGGAACAAAGCCTTCGGCATTTCAGCGTGCGGTTCTGGACGTTGCAGTGGGCGGTTGACATGCCGGCGGTACGAGCAGACCAGAAGCTGAAGCGTGTAGAGGCCAAGCGAATGTTGCGAATGCACTGTAAGATCACGTCGACCTTTGAATCTTATTTGGCAACCGTTCTTCTTCTTCTGTATTTCAGATGCAGGTAAGAGGAGAGCTGTTCAGGGATAGTGAGAGATGATCGGTTTCCCGCCCCGCGTTTCACTGAGGCTGGCCTTGGTCGTCGCCTTGGTAGCCTTCTTGAAAGAGGGATTTGTGCCCGGATGCCTCGTGGTACAGAAAAGCTGCGCCCCGCTCTTCGAGCAACATCTGGCCATTCTCAGAACATGGGGCTTCCTTCTCTCGGTTGCCTGGGGGTCTTGCGGCTACGCCTTCCGCAAATCTCCCAGCACAAACCGCTGTCAGGGAACGCAAGACAAAAGAAAGACAGGACGACCCCACAGGAACCTGAAAGCAGGCTTTCGATGTAATGTATGCGGCCTCATCAGCCCATACCCTATCACCCTGGAGCATGGCCAAAGACACAGCAACAAGGTCCGACGGAGTTTCACAAAAAAAATCCGTCGATATGCTTTCCTCTTCCACCCATCGTTCCACGAGGGAAAGGCACTTTAGCTAGTCACCTTTCGGACGGGCTTGCCGTTAAACGCAATTATGTTTTGTTTTATCATCCCTCCAGGTTGTGTCTCAAAGCCGCATATACCGAGAACGCTTCGTCGGAGGCCGCGAGCCAGATTCACCGAGCACGGTTGAAGAAACCTTGGTGTCTTGGGTCATTGACACATCCCTGCCGGCTGGTCTCGCCTTGGAGGAGCTTATCGGATGGTCGAGAGTCAGCAGTACCATGGCTGGATTTCTTCCGCCTCAGGACGCTCTGTGTTGGAGCAGCGTGTGGCTTTGCAGGCACATGCTGCTTCTTCGTGTGTCAGTCACTGAAAGTTCAATCATTTCGTCATGTTCAGTTAAGTTCGGTCACCCATGGTTCAGTCAACTTTTCCCCAAGCCTCACAACAGCCAGCAGGCGAGCGCCCAACCGGTCTTCCCAAACCTCGATCTGGTAATCGGCTGTCCCAAGACAAGCTTTATCGCTGCACGAAGAACCAGTTGCTGTTCGCAAACCTAACTGATTGCAACCAACAACAAGGGATGCTCAGGGTAGGGTCATGTAGATTTGTGAGATGCATTCCTCTGGCACCCAAATCCGTGGGCAACCCTGAGGCAGAAATGTATCCGACACGTGCGACATTACCCGAAACTGCTTTCCACTTGCTTGGACCTCATGGTGCGTGGCGAGTTTGATGGCTGCAAGCTTGCAGACTCAGGCACGGGGGAATCAAAGTTGGCGAGCGAGATATTGGAACTTTGCTTGTCGGCGTCCAAAAGCATGGAGTTTCGGGGGTGTAAAGTGAAGCAAATTGAATGTGATGGCCGCTCACAGGTGTGTCCAGAGCCGAGACCCTGCGTGATCGAAGCGAAGACGTGTTGCATGGTCTTCTTCAGTGTCAGAGATTTTTCCTGCGACTGACCCGCGACTTCGAGGAAGTGGTCATTGACTCGCACGGAAATCACATCCCGCGTGTGGTCCGGGACAGCGCATGCTTTCTCTTCATGCGACCCATGTGCTGCACAAATCCGCTTCCGGCACAGGAGGACCTAACCATGCGGGAGTACTTGAACATAAGCAGGTCCCTGCAGACAGTGCGAGACTATGTCGCCAATCAAATCACCTGCTTTGCTTTCCCGTCGGCCGACATCATGCAGCTACAGTACCACCGCATGATGGAAGCTTGGGAATTCATAGTACCCATGGAGGAACACTTCGTATGGGAGCAATGGTGGAAGCGGAGCCATACCGAGGCCGCGTACGTTCCGGAAGGCTGTCATGCTGTCTTTTACCTTTATCACCACACTGGTATGATGGGGTATAGCGAAGCATCTGCTGAAAGTGTTGGCAGCGGGCTCAAGTTTTTTGGTCGAACGCGAACGTTGCAGTTTTCCAAGATCCGAGACAGGGTCAGGCTGCAGAACTTGAAGCTCACAGGCCTGCCCGCAGATGACGCTTTCATTACGCGGGTATGGTGCGCTTATTTCGGCGAACAGACTAAGTTCAGGTTCCTGGTGTCGCACAGAGCGACCAAGCAGCGAAAGCGCAAGTTCGCCTTGGGAGCTGGCTCTGCAGCAGCACATCGGCTGATTGTAAAGAGCTTGAAGAGACTCGGCAAGAAACCGGAACACTGATTGTTGTTTGTTTTATGCATTTGTTTGGGTAATACTTCGGGTTTTAGAATTTACAGGACGCCGAAATCTAGATATTGATAGCCCTTTGATTGTCTTTCTTCAAGTCCAAGTCGAGCTTCACAAATGCACTTTTGTGTTGTTTCATCTTCTGAGAATTTTCCTGGGCCCAGGCAAGAAAGCCTCACAGGCAAGGTCCGCAGGTCCAAGCTGGTATTGCGCGGCGGAGCAGCCTGGGAGCGACGCAGGACTCAAGAACGGCAAGGCCAATGAACGCAAAGATTGGCTTCGGAGTTGGGTTCAGCAGGCCATACTCGAAGGGTTCAAAGTTTAAAGTTTGAGAGTCCTTTCATCCCGGCAGGCTGACAAGCGTTTTCGTGGCCTTGGCATTGGCGTGGCTGGGCAAGGTCTCATGTTCCAAAGATTTGGCCTTCGTGTTCTTCTTCGAGCAAATGTGCGCCAACATCGGGCCTCAGGCTAAGGCGCCTGCCGCCCGAGCATATTACACGTCCTTTGGACTTTGGTGAGTAGTCAGCATAGTCAGTCTGTCGTGTATATGACTACAACGCTACATGCTGGCAGATGTACAAACTCATGCCCTTCTCCAGATGCTGCACTCCGCGCCCTGGGGTACTTACTGGGTTGTTGGGGGTAGTCGTGCAGTGCTTTCTGGAGGAGTGCTAGGTCTCCGAGGCTCGGCGACGATACATACTCCCACCTCTTATGGTTGTTAGCTGCTGCTGGGCTTTTCTGTTGGGAGTATGTACTGTCCCTAGGGCCCTTCTTCTTTCAGTTCACGCTCGGACGAGTTCCCTGCCCTGCTGTGCAACATTGTTCAGCTGGGCGGGTGGCAAACAAGGCAAAGATTCCTTCGTTCGGCTGTGTGGAAGTCACAAAAAAGTTGCAGCCAGTCTGCTATAGCCTGCTTGTGAGTGCATCCTGCTGAAGGCCCCGACCCGAAACCTTCTCCTCCACTCTTAAATTTCCAAACTGAGCACGCCCGTTAGCCTCGACCATTGCCTTGGATTCAGAGACCCCTCATTCTAGAGACCTGATAGAACTCTCTCACTCAAGTACCCCTTACGTTACAGTCTATCAGTCCGATCCCGAACCAGTTTGCATACTGACAGCGCTGCAAACAAAGCCCGGCACCCGGGAGCAAAGCAGAAGACCCCGAAACTCCCAAGCCAATGTGGGTTTGATGGTACTTATTTGGGTTGACAGCTTAGGGTTGAGGTCTTGCTGTCCATGGGCTTCTCACCAGCTTGGTTCCTGAAAGTCGCCTAAGACAGGCAAGGCACAGGCATTTCGCGTCGCTTGCAGCCCCCGCTCTCGTATAAAGGAGTGTGTTATCGTATTTCAAAGCCTTCAACTTCAGGGCCTTCAGGGACTTGAGGATTCAATTAGACCGCTCAGTGCAAGTCATTTGTCTGCCCTCTACGTATGACAGATGACGTGTTTGCGCAACTCAGGATATTAGCCATCGTTACGAAGTGCTGATACGAGCTCGACACAGACGCAGAGTCGAATGAAGAGGCTGGAGATGTGGGGCAGTGAGCAGTGAGCCAACATACATCTGCCGGTTGCCGTTGCTTGTGAGTTGGCGTCCATTGCCCATTGTAGCAAATCCCTTCGGAGTCCAGGTGCCTTTCTTCTGGAAAATCTCCTTCTGCGCAGAAGACAGGGACGACCTGTGGCTGTTTCCTTCCTGGCTGCACCACTTGCTGGCCCCGGAATCCCCAGACAGATGCACGATCCAGCGTCAGTCGGTGCATGTGCCTCCTGCCTGGGTGCAGGGCGTGCTCCGAGGCCCAGGGGTCGGTCCGAGCAAAAGTATCCGGATCGCAAGACCCAGCGTCGTCGCCTTCGGCAACATCGTACTGCAACTGCTTTCAGCCTTCTTGTGCGACGTGCTTCCCAGCCGGCCCAGACACTGATGCTGAAGTGTCAGGGATGAGTACTCGTCGTATTATTGGTCCAAGCAGGCCCGGCTTGGATGGGTGGGCTGAATGGGCTGTGCGTACTCTCGGTGCTGAGGTGCACAATACGTGGAGCATAGGTTCCCTTTGCTCTGGTCTTGGCATGGATGTCATGGTAGTTGATGCCTTGAACAAAGCTCTCGGTGACAGAGGCCTCCATGGCAATGTCAGGCATGTTTTTCAGGCTGAGTTGGACAAGGAGAAGAGGTCATACCTCTTGAAGCAGCTTGGTTTGAATGATTCCCATGCACATGCTAACCGTTGCTCACCTCGATTCCTGTCATTGACGCTGGTGGCCCAGGCACCAACAAGTTCCTGCAGTCTTCGGAGATGTGTGCGAGGTTGCCACCGGGTCGTCATTTGAGCACCGGACGTGTCAGTCTCTGCAAGTACCTGGTTGTGATATTCTTGTGGCAGGGTACTCATGCAAGGATCTGTCCGGCCTGAATAACAAACCAGCTGCGATCCATGATACTTCACGAGGGTCAGGTCAGACTTTGCAAGCCGCTCTGTCATACGTCAGTCGCTATGAACCGGCCATCGTCGTCTTGGAGAATGTCAAGACTATGTACTGCGTCCGCTCCATGGACCAGGGTCAGAAACCTATGGCGTACCTCACAGCGCAGATGAAGTCCAAGGGCTATGTCGGCCCGGCTCCTCAGATGCAGCCAGAGGCACGAGTGAGAGCAGACTGAAATGTCCAGTGGTTTGCGCGTGCACAGATTCGCAGTGCGCGCCTCTGAAATTTAGGAACCGCAAATGTTGCTCAACAGCTTCGACTTCGGGCTTCCTCAGTCGCGGCCACGTGCCTGGATGGTTTTTTTCCACACTGGAAAGGTAAAGGGGGCGGAGACACTGGTGCAACGTCTTCCTGACCGAGTTTGCTCGCTTCGGCATCAACCACGTCCCCTGAAGGAAGTGCTTGCTGACGATGAAATGGATGTCGTGTCCGACTTCGCCTTCGTGACAGCTTCAAGCCCTGAAGTCCAGGATGCTCTACTCCAGGCAAAACACTCAGGGCCCAAGTGGGTGGACCTCCTGGCTGCCTTCATGGAAGAACACCAAATTTCAGAGCAGGAGTTGGGCCAGAAAATTGCTGAACTGTACCGGACACTGACTTCAACCACCTTGACCTCGATGCCAGCATCTTTCCGGCAATTCGTCGGTCGGTAGTGGCACCTTCCAGCACAGTCATTTCAACTTTCAACGGTAGGATTTCGTGCATATCGACTCGGACTGCAGAGGTGCGTGAACTCACTTTGCTGGCGTGCCAGCATATCTTGGTGCGACGTCGGCATGAAGATCCCATGGATTATGTTTTCCAGCTGAACATGTCACTCGAGCCTTGGAGAAAAGAAGTAATCAATCTGTTGTGGTCGACCGGTGGACCATCCTCTGTGTAGACCCATCCAAGGACAGGAATCGTATTGCGAAACATTATTGCCCATGTGTCGTGCCTTTCGGCAAGTTTCTTTGGCGTAGCAAGCTGTTAAATGGCTCTGACTTCCTTGCTTTACAGGGTTTGTCTGCTGCAGATGTACAGCGCCACGGCTTGCACACTGTCAGTTCCCGCATGCAAAAAGACATGGCAGGAAATGCTTTCAGTGCCACTGTATGCGGCTCTGTTTTGTTATCTTGCATCGTCCTTGTAGAGCAAGCTGATAAGAGTTTTGAACTCCAGCGGCTGCGTTGAGGTCAAAAAGGTTGCAGCCAGACTATTTGTGCATCCTATTGAACTCGACCCGAAACCCTCTCCACAACCTTGCAACCCATGGGTTTAACTACTTTGGGGGCACGTCGGTTCCGGCAACCCTGCTTGTCCAAACTCCAAACATCCCCAAAACAATCTGCGCTGACCCCGAAACCCTAAATGCGATGGGTTTAGGGCATCAAGCTTTGTAACACTCTTCTAGCACCCCCCTGCTATAGAGCCCTTATGGACCCCTCTGCCATAGATCCCTTACAGAATCTCTAACCCCAATATCCTTTACTTCAGGAACCTACCTTACTTGCAGGGGGCTTACTTCTGCTGGTGTATAAAGACAATGTAAGAGCCTTTGAGAACGATAGCCGAGCTGATATTCCGTAGCTAAGGGTATTGGGCTTTCTGCGGACCAAGCGACCCCAACAACCCTAAAGGGAACTCCAGAAAGTTGGAATATGGTTTCAGGGTAGGATACCGTATAATTTACCATAAAGGGTTTAGGATAATCATATTCCAACTTGCTGGCTTTTACTTTAAGCCCTTCATGCGACACTCGTGAAAATTCCTTTGGAAGGGCAGGTCTTTCATGGTCCAGGTAAGCCCTAAATCCCAAGCCCTACACCCGAAACACTTCAATCGTATACAACCTTTGTAGATCCAAGCAGCTTACTTTCCTGAGGATACTTATTATGATTTCCTAATCGAGGTCTTCAAAACGTTCTAGATCCCCCCAAAACATCAACCTAAACCTTTAAATCCTCCACAACCCTTATAGACCCTTTAAAGCGACCTGACCCCTTCAATGCAAAACAACATTTATAGATCCCTTTACAGCAACCCTAAACCCTAAACCCCTAAACCTTAAATCCCTAAACCCTAAACGAACCCCTGCTTAAGCCCCTATGCCCTTAAACCCTAAACCCTTAAACTCCTAAACCCGAAACGCACCCCTAATTGAGCCCCTAAACCTCTAAACCTTAAACCCAAAAGGATCCAGTTAAAAAGAAACCCTATTCTGATCATGTAGGCCCCTCTACCATAGAACCCTGCTATAGACCCCTTTAGAAGGAACCCTTTTTACGGGAACCCTAAACGAATCCGAGGCTCGCCAGCTCCGCCCAGCGCCCCCCGGACCAAAGCGCGGCGGCGCGCGGGAGCCGCACAGAGAGGCGTGGAACGTTTGTTTGGGATCTAGAAAAGGGACCTTAACGTTCAGGTATTTAGGGACTTTAGGGTTTAGGGTTCGGGGTTTAGGGTTTAGGGCCTTTGTAAGTAGAATAATTAAGGTTTCGGGCTCCTTTAGAGTATGATTATGGTAGTGAATCCTAAGTAGCAGCTGTAGCAATACTGGTAAGTGTAACCTCTACTGAGGTATTTCTCTAAATCTGGGTCCGTTTTTTAGGGTCCTTTTATGCACCTATTCTGCGGACCTTAGAAGGGGTCCTAGTTTGAAGAACTACCCTTCAGGATTCGTTTTACATATATATATACATATATATATATATATGTAAACTTTTATACACATAAACTTATACATATGCATATACATATACACATGTTACATAAACATATACATACACATATACATACACATATACATATACATATGTGTATATATATACACATAAGATCTCGGATGCTCAGAGATTCCAATCGCCCTTTAATTAAGGAAATTACCGCAACCTATAGAGAGATGTTGTGAGTCTAGCAGGTGTTTGTCGGGATATGATCAATAGACTGTCATTTGTACAGGGATCCTTACTATGATTCAAGGTATATTTCTAACTTAAGGGCTTGTCGGAGTCACTTGAAGGATGGCAGGTTCTCGAAAGTATGGTCCGTTCTTGGGTTCCCTTGATCATACAGCCCCTGGGTAGCTCAGAAAAGGGATCATACCCCCTTACAATACCTCTTGAGCCGACCCTGGGAAAAACCAAGGCGTTGAGAAGGTGGTCACTGCAACGTGCGAAGTGCCTGTACGTCGTGAAGTACTTTTTCGCGACTCCCGAGTAACCTAGGGGCCTAAGCAATTACCAATACTATTTTGGGGGTTCCTTATTGTGAATATAGTAGAATGGGCTCCAAAACCCTATTCTAATTATTATGGCCCCTATATTAGCTGATCCTGGAGGCAAGGTAGCAGCATGGCTTTTGCCAGTGTTGGTGAACGGGGCTTTGTGCTGCAATCTGCTGCATCATATCTTCCAGAGCAGTGCGACGGAGACCTCTGGGAAACTATGTTCAGCACATTGCACGATGGCGAAGTTCGGCCGCGAGATGAACCAGATCCGTCAACTGACAGCAAACGTCGACTCGAGAACAACACCAAAAAGCACGCCTACGGGACGTAGCGGTGCCAGTAGATGTTCAAACCCTAAGCCCAAAACCCCCAACCCCCTAAACCCAGCCCTAAACCCAAAACCCTCAAACCCAAAGCCCTTAAACCCTAAACCCGTAAACCCGAAACCCCAAACACTGAAACCAAAAGCCTTGGGGAAGTAAAAAACAGCCCCAAGCACCCCCTTAACCGGTTTAGGGTAAACCTACGTCCCAAAACCCCATCCCGAAACGCTATCCCTACAGCTCTGAGCCCCTTAATTCCAGCCCTAAACCCGGTCCGGAAGATGATCCTAAACCCTAAACCCTCTACCCCTAAACGCTAAACCCTAAACCCCTAGACCCTATAACCCCAAAGCCCTGGACCCGAAACCCTAGATGGGCGTTTCCGAAAATAGGGGACCCTAATTCAGTACCCCAAATATAAGGACCCCGGCACAAGGTACCCCTGATTTTCGGAAACTCCCTAAATCCCAGGAGCGAAGTTGCAGCACCTCCGCCAGCACCTCTAAGTCCCATCTCTCTGGATGTGACCTTGTCTGGAGCCTTGGCCCACGCAAGGCGTTGTCCTAGTTACAGGTTTGTAGAGTTCCTTTCAGAGCCTTTTTTTTGAAGGGTTCAGGGCGTAGGGTTGAGGACTTCTTTTTGGGGTTCCCTTGAAGGGATTCTTACATGATCCTACTATGTTTCAAAGGGTTAAAATTTTTGGCAGGCTCAGCCCCCGAGGTTGCAGGTTTAGAGTTCCTTTTCAGAGTTCGTATCAGATGGGGGTTGTCAAAATTAGGGTCCCTTTTGGGGCCTTATTATTATAGCACGGCACCTAATATTCAGGGTGCCCAGAAGGGGACCCTCATTTTGACAACTACCCACATATCTATGTCCTTAGGCCGGTGGCTCAGACTTTAACTTTTCGGTTTTGGGCTCTGTTTTTTTGGGCTTTAGGGTTCCGTTTTTGTGTAGCACTGTCTATCATAAACTTCTTTAACGCCCCGTGCAACCGCAAAAGACCCTTGATGACCTTATAAAGGACTTCTCTACAACTCCCAAGGAGTGTCGATTCAGCTGCTGCGCACACGGCTGGCTGCGCGCGAGGGCCGCTCAGAAGAGGCCGCACAAGGGAGTTCTACATGGAGGACCATGGGACATAGTAGGTAAGGCCATAAATGAGGTAGCGAACTATCGTTACAAGTACTTATATCTCAATTCCAGTGCTTATAACTTTTCTTTCTAAGTCCCATGATCCTAAACCTTAAACCTTAAACCCAATCAGCCCTAAACTTAAACCCTAAACCCAACAAACCCAATAAACCCAATAAACCCAATAACCCCAATAAGCCCAATAAGCCCAATAAACCCAATGAATGCTAAACCCTAAACCCAATAAACCCTACACCCTAAACCGTAAACCCTAAACGTGCATAAGGATCGTATACCCGCCTTATACCGACTGAGGGGTTGTTCCCGTGGGCTCCATCGGAGGTATATTCCCTAAGGGTCCATGTACCAGTATAGTAGGTACTTAGGCCTTAAAGGGGTCCCTATTTGGCTACTTTAAGGCCTACATGGAGCCTTTGGGATTAGGGTCTATGCCCTTTTCGGGTTTGGGGGATTTAGGGGTTTGGGGTTTAGCGTTTTGCAGCATGTGTTTATCAACGCCGTGGATCAAAGGGCTTCAAGGGTGGGATGAAGGCAGCTGGGGTAACCCTAAGATAAGAGTCCTCATATAAGGGATCCTTAATCCTACCTACCTTCATCCCACCTTTTGAGGCCTCCAAATGGATTGTTGAGGTGTACATAAGTACACGGAGCCCAGACTTGCTGTTTTATAGAAGAGCCATACTCAACTCATGTTGTCGAAGGTTTTGCTGGCCAGAAGCTGTAATCCCTGTACCCGCAACCCTGAAGCCTATACCCTGCACTTCAAACCCCACTACCTAAGCCACACTAGGGAAAATTGCCTCCTTCAACCTTAGCGCGGGCACAGGTTCCACATCGGATGGATTCAGGGCGGAAAGGTTGAAGGTTTGGGGTTGGGGGCTCAAAGTTGCCAAGGCGGTCTTTTTGCTCACCACAAGCCCTCGAAACCCTAAACCTATATTTATAAAGGTTAGAAGTTAATGAAGGCGCTCGATTGCACATGATGTTTGTTTTTTCCCTCCTGTATCCCCAAGCACTGCCACTTTAAGCGAATGTCTCCAAACATGCATGTATGTATGTAAACATTGTATACATATAAGCATATACACATATATACATACGTACATATACATATTAGAATGAGGAGCCTGGAGAATCCAGGTTGCTGCTGCAGGGTTACGGTAGGGGTTTGGGATTCGTGAGTTGTGCGCTTTGCGTTTTAGGGTTTACCTTAACCCCTAAATAACCGGCTTGTCTTAAGGACTCATATAAGGAAATCATCATAGCGAACCCTTTATATAGGGTCCAGGTAGGGATTCGGGGGACAGGTGGTGGTGGAGCTGGACATCGGCTGTCAACAGCTACGCCTCCTGCAGAGAGCACCTCGACGTTGGTGAAGCTCTGAGAGGGAGTCTTTAAGGGTTCTGTAAGATCTCTTCACATCTCTAAGCGATGTTCTTTAAGGGTTCCATGGATTTCTTTAAGGGTTTCTAGGTTTAGTTTAGGGGCTCTGTCCATGGGGCTATTTCGTTGCTTCTGGTTTTGTGTTGCATTGCAACAGAGTTGAGCAAGCCCCAGGCTACAGAAAAATGTACCCTAAATCCTAAACCTTACACCCCTAAACCCCACACCCCTAAACCGTACACCCCTAAACCCGAAACTCGAAAGTATCCCAAAAAAATATGAACTAACACCCAACCCCAGGGGCCTGGCCCACCTCAATCCCAAACCGCTTAATCCCCTAAACCCTAAACCCCTGGAACAAGTACACCCTAGGAATTCCTGTTCGGGCTTTCGTTTGGAGGATTGGAATTTATACAGTAAACCCCATAAAGTTGGAAACCGGATTAAGGCCAAATAGTGCTGGGATTCCCTATACATTACCCTTAGGGATTGAGGCTATCGGGTTTCCCACCTTTTTGGCTTCTACTGTACACCCTAGTAAACCCTAAGCCCTAAATCTCCTAAACAACCCTAAGCCCCTAAACCCTAAAAGCTCGAAGACTTAGACCCTAAACCCTAACCTCTTAAACAAGCCGAATCTCCCAAACCCCTAAACCCTAAATCGTATTGGTGGTGAGGTGGCGCATCCCATGTCTTGTGGCCTCTCGCCAACTTGCCTTACTCATTTCCGCACTTTGACCTCAAAACCATGCAGAAGTAAAAGCGGTGTCAAAGAAAAGTGAGATTTCCGCGATCTAAAGTCTAGACCCCAATCCCGAGCCCCAAAACCCTGTGCTGAGAACAGGAGGCCGAGTTAGTAAGAATGTTTTGCTTTTTCAAACGTTGCCAGGTTAAAGACCCTTGACCCTTATAAAGACCTTATACATCCGGCAAAACCCCTTTGTAACGTCCCGATTTGTCGTGCAAGGAGTCGTTTCAACAAGTGCACTACCAGCTGCAGCACGTGCGGCTATCGGACGCGCGGCGCGAGGTGGGATGCAATAGGGCGAGGTTTCTCAGGGAGTCTTATGGTGTCGGGGGAAACGAGGGTGTGGAGAAGATGAGAAAGTTCGACAGGGGGCTTGTCAAGGTTTTCAATAGAGTTTTGGTAAGGGTTCATAGGTTTTAGATGAGTTTGGCCTCCAAGAAGGTGTAGCATATTCCTAGAGGTTGCTCAGGCTTTCTCGAGCAGTCGTACGGCACTTGGCCGGTGTCGCTTCTTCCGCATTCTGGAGTTTTGGCAGAAAAATCCGAAGGCCTCATGTTCCGAAATGCTAATACCATAAACCCCAAACCCTCAACCCTAAGCCCTAAATCCTGAAACCCAAAGCCCTGAACCCTCAACATATACATCCATTAGAAGCATCAAACCCTCATAAACCTCGACAACACCGCGGAACACCCTAGTTAACACCAGCCTTATAAGGGTTTAGGGTTTAGGGTTTAGGGGTGTCGGGGTTTAGGCGCTTAGGGTTTCGGCTTTAAGGGCTTAGCGTTATCGAAAGCTTAAACCCTTCTAAAATCTCAGAAGAATCTTACAACCCAAGCCTCGAGAACCTTTGACAACAAGACCCCGTTGCCCCTCCTCGGGTCCATCGTCTAGGACCCTTAACAACAAGACCCCCAAATCCTTAACAGCTCTTCTAGAACCCTTAGGAAATAGCACCCGAAGCATGCTTTTGGGTGCATCTTCACCCCAACCCTTACCCCTAAACCCCGAAAGGACCCTTCGAGAACCCTTTGGGGCCTGAGCCCGGAACGGTAGACCCTAAACCCTAAACCCCTAAACCCGCAACGGACTTAAACAAAAGAAACCCAAAACCCTACCCTAAACCTTTACTAGAGGGGCTCAAATAATTACCAACACAATTTCGGTGGTTTTTTATTATAGTTATAGTATAATGGGCACCCGAACCCTACTCTAGATACTAAGGCCCCTACATTAAGCCACTTGGAGCCTCCCTTTAGGTCCATCTTTTGCAGTGGCTTGGCTCGGGAAGCTCTCGCAACGGCATCTCCGTGCTGCTGACGAAGGCCCTGCAGCTGAGGGTTTAGGGTTCATGGGTTTAGGGTTTAGGGGGCTTTGTATGAGTTTCACGGTTCAGAGTGCAGAGTTTAGGGGTTTAGGGCTGAGGGTTTAGGATTTAGGGGGCTTTTTATGAGTTTTTTCTACACGTGCTTAAGTGTTTACGGCTCAGAGTGCAGAGTTTAGGGGTTTAGGGTTTGGGGATTCTTGACGGAGGTTGATACGGCCTCATTGGGTTTCTGCTTCTGGGTTTTATAGCGTCTTATAGAAGAGGATGTTGACATACAGGGCTTTGCAGGGCTTTCGTGAGATTGTGTATAAATAAGTATGTGCGGCCTGCGTAGCACTTTTAACTTTAGAAAGGTTTCTAAAAGGCCTTATAAAGCTTTTGTAGGATCCTATAGGCTTGGTTCAAGATGTTCCAGGCATTTCCGGCGAAACGCCTTGTATACGAGAGGGTTCTTGTGTCAGGCTATTGGTGGAGAGGATTTGGTTAGTTCGTGTCCGCGCAGCGCATGCTACATTCGTCTTCTTTGCACAATCCCCGCTTGGGCCGCGTCCTCCGTCGCCGTGCGGTGCATGGTACGCATTTTGGACTCACACGGTGCGAAGCCCTGCAGAGCCCAAATCCCAAAGTCCGAAACTCCAACCCGGTCCCCTCTGAGTCCTGGACCAGGGAACCGCCTCAACCTAAACCTTCCGCCATACGGAACCTGCCTGTACAATCAATCACAACACCCTACACCGCAACGGCCAGACTCTCAAAGCAGCCTAGCCGCTACAGCCTCAACCCACAATGCCCTAAAATCGTAAACCTTGAACCCCAAAAGCCTTTAACACCCTACATCCCCTAAGCCCTAAACCCCAAACCCTCAACCCTAGACCCTTTAGATCCCTTATCGAACCCTTTAAGGAACCCTTTAAGGATCTAAGCTCCTAAACTGCTGTGGCCTCTGTGGGGGAAGGACGAAGCGACAGAGCTGAAGCTGCAGCGACTCGGCACAACGACGGTTCTGCAGTAGATGTTAAGCTTTACCTTGACTTATATAAGGAAATCATAAGAAGGAGCCCTAAAAAGGTAGGTTCTTCAGGGTTAAGGTAGGGCCTATAGGGTCAACTTCGAGAGTTTCAAGAAAGATTAGCTCTTAGGGTTTTGGGTGGTTGAAGGTTCAGGGGGTATTGTAGGAACCTGATTAAGAAACCTTGGCCTTTACTAGGCTTCCTGATATGAATCCTACTGTTTTGAGGTTTTGAGCCCAGGGTCTCTTCATGAGGTTCCTGCATTATCATAGTACCCTTATAGATCCCTTATAGTAACCCTTATAGAACCCTTTAAAGTGACCCTTAGGTTCCTACAGTAGGGGTAGGCTTGAAGATTTGGGGTCTTACTGTTGATGGTATATATCCTGCATTACCTTAAGGACCCTAAACTATGGGAATTATGGTATATTCCCTACTATGGGTAATGCAGGATTTATATCATCAGCAGTATTTTGAGGGTTCCTCATTATAAGTTATAAGTAATTGAAGGGCCTAAGATCGACTTGTCGAGGATCTGGGTTTGAGGCTTGGGAGGTTAAGCTTAGATGCAGTTTTGGCGTAGGCTTCGCGGACGATGGGTTCATGACGGGGGCTGCTGATTAAAAAAAATGTTGGTTTAGGATTGAGAGGTCTTGGGGCTCTAGGGTTTACATTCTAAGGTTTGTTTGGGATGAATACATTCTACTTCTGCAGGGCCAGTATGATTCACATGCCAGATTCTCAGAGTCCTACGAGCAAGAGACCCAAGATCCAGAGCGACAACACCATACAGTAGACCCTAAACCCTATATCTTAGAAGGGGCCCCCACCCTGTAATAGTGGTATAAAAGGAATATAATAGGGCCCTACTATAATCCTCATACAGGGTGGGGGCAGCTTCTAACCTATATCCCAACCTCAAACAACACCGAAAGCCCACAGAGACGCCACAAGAACCCTTTCACCGTTGCCAGCCCATCTCGCTGCACAGGAATGGCCCCTTATAGCACCGCAACACTACTGAAACAGGTGACAGCCTTGCCCTACCATCAAGGCCTCTTGATCCCAGTCTGCACTGCAGAACACGAATTAGTTCTGAAAAGGCTTATAGGCTTATAACCCTGGGACAACCATGCCATGCTCTACTTGCTAATATGGGTGGTTGTCAAAATTAGGGTCCCTTTTTGGGTGCCCTAGATATTAGGTGCCGTAATATAATAAGGACACAAAAAGGGACCCTAATTTTGACAACCACCCATATCTTTAAGAGAGACCACTCCAAACCCCAGACCTAAACCCTAAACCCAAAGCCGTCATTATCAAGAGCCACATGTTTTACTGCTGCAATTTCGGTGAGATCTTGAATAGTTAGCAACACTATTCTTCAGGGTTCCTTATCATACTATAACTTACCAGGGCTGCGATATTCAATCATCATCGTTAGCAGAGCGCTACACCCTAAACCCTAAACCGTAAACCCTTAAATCGACATTGCTTGCAGAGCGCTACACCATAAACCCTAAACCCTAAACCCCTTAAATCGTCATTGCGAGCAGAGCGCTACAGGCTCGGTGTGATACTTCTCTTCGCCGACTGGGCTTTGCTGGGCAACCTGGCCCTGACCGTGGCTCAGGTGCTGCAGGTGCCTCCAAAACGTTTGTTTTTAATGAGAATAGTAGTAGTAATAGTAATAGTAATAGTAATACTAGTAATAAGAATAATAGTAATAATAAGTCATAAGTCGTAGTAGTATGGTTTACTGTGCCCTTTGAAGGCTCTAGGCCTTTGGGCTTTAGGCTTTGGGGTTAAGTTTAAGGTGTTTTCGGCCCTATACAGGGATCGTTCGTATGTCTTGGGGTTTGCTAGGCCCTTTACAAACTTTGGGGTTAGGGTGTGCGGAGGCCCCCAAAACGGTTCTTGCATACATGGCTAAGGCCTGGGTTTGGACTAACATACTTGAATACTTTTTTTGGTAGCTGTTCCTTCAATGAACCATTGTGAAAGAAAAGTCTATACTTTTTTCTCCCTGCTTACTTCAAAGTCAGGGAGGGGCTGCCGGTGGCTGTTTTGTTAGGGCTTGGGGTTTTGGGGCTCTGAAGTTTTACGATGTCTAGGGACTTGCAGAGACTAAAACCGGAGCCCCGAACCTTGAACCCTAAACCCCAAACCCAGAGCCACACACACTCAACCCTAGATCCTATACCGTAGGCTTGTGAGTTAGAAAGTTAGGTAATGGGGCAAAGGATATCTTGATTCTATTCCGGAGCACTTATGCTATAGTCTCCTTAGGAAATATCTTTTCATATTGGTTCATATAAAACCCAAGACAGTACTAAACATATTGCTTCTATTGTGGTTCTACGCGGGCTATAATTATCAGAACCTCTTGCCAACCCGTCTAACACCTGCAGAACAACCCTGAAAAAAGCAAGCGGCAAGCCCCAAGCCCTAAACCCAGAATCCTAATCCCTTAAGCTCTCAACCCTAAACCGTAAGTCCTAAACGCTGCACACCCCAAGCTATAAACCCCAAGCCCTAAACCCTAAGGCCCCACGGCTGCCTTTGTAGTGAATCTTGCGGAGGAAGCTGTCGCGCAGATGAGCAGCCACATGGAGATTGCGCACACAGTGCTGAACTTGCTCAATGCAGAGCACATGCAGAGCTACACCTTCGCCCAGTTGACTCACCCCCCAAGTCATTTTCAGCTGAGCAGATTGGTGGACCGAGCGCCATAGGCTTCGAAACTTGTTTTTGTGGTGCCGCTGAGAATGCCTCATGGGTGAACGGCCCCTTGCCGTGGTGGATGTTCACAGGAGTGGTGGCACACACACTCCAGCGAGGAGTGGGATTGGCCGCCGCCTACGTGTGTAAAGTTTCATGCCGAAGACTTCTCCGCGAGGTCAACCAGAACCAGTATGGGTGGCAGTCGATGCTCATCGCCGCCTATTCCGCTGCATGCTAGGATTGCGCATGCTAGTCAGCACGCCCACCCCCGATAATAACAAAACCAAGTATTTAGGATCGATTGGTGACGTGGATAGACCCGACCCTGGAAGCCATTAATCCCCGAATCTCCCCCCATATTGCCTATGGCCAATTGTCGGCCTTCTGGAAAGCTACAGTATCATTCAGATCCTATGTAGTTTCGGTACTACTGTACGGCCTGTCAACCCCTGCCCTCGAAGACAAGCACCTCGAAAAACAGACAGCTGGTACTAGCAATTCCTCCGCAGAGTTATAGGCATCAAATCGTCGTACTGCTCCAGAATCAGTACCAAAGCAGTTTGACTGAGAGCAGAACAACCCACTCTGCCTTTACAGATGCTCCTCTCGGAGCAACTACAGCAGCTTATCACCAGCTTGGCAACTCTGCACAACGATCCCTTCACCATGTCATATACTCTCCCCGGGATATCAAGGGATAGAGTATCGATCCGCGAGAACAGGAAACGTGATCCTCCTCCCGCGCATTGGCTAGGATTAGTATTGGCTATTGAAATTGAGATCTTCCAACAGGACGTCAAGACACAGCCGGGCTACACCTCCCATTTAAGAGTAGACTTTTGGTTTGAAGCAATATCTCTTGGGTACTGCCCCCACTCAGTAACAGTTGGATAATATTCAAAGTATAGATATATTCGGACCTTAGTAGTAGCCCTTTTCTAGACTGTTACTGTATGGGGGCAGTACCCGAAATACCTCCAAAATCACCCAAACTACTCCGCTCGCTTGGCGGCAGCGCCTACGCGCTTTCCACGACGAGTTGCTTTTTGCAGCAGCAGTACTTCTGGCGCTCGGCAGTCGTTAAGAAAAAACCCTAAGGCCTAAACCCTAAACCCTAAAGCGTCACGCTGTTACAGGCCATCTCCTTACCCGGCGCTGGCGATGCACCCCCAGCCAAGGTACAAGAGGAGCGGAGTTGGGAACGGGCTCGGGTCTTATAGGGGCTTCTGCATGAGGGCTCTATACGGCTTTTAGAAAGGGTTACGGGTCTTCGAAGGGGTGGTTTCGGGCTCTCTCAGCGTATCTACACGGTGTTCATACGGGCTCAGGGGTTACTTGGAGGATCATGGGACTTAGTAAGTATGGTTATAAGTACCTTAATTGGGCTTAGAAGTAACTATATGTATACTTATAACCCTAGTTACTAAGTCCCGTGATCCTTTAAGTAGGGGTTTTAGTTTCTTGGGTTTTTCGGGCCTTGCTCTGGGTGACTCTCGGTTTTGGGGTGTCGTTCTGGGCCAGGCGCATTAGTTCAGACAAAAACCTGGGGTTTAGGCTTTTAGGCTTAGAAATACTTCCCCAAAAAATGATACGTACTGCGGAGCTCTTGAGGAAAGTTGAGTGTTATGCTTAATAATCGTGATATGCCACAACCCGAGCATTGAAAATACAAGCGCGAGAGAGGTTAAGGAACAACATGTATAAGTCTTGAGCTGCAAGTCTTCAGCATTTCGCCACCAAACCCTCAAGCCAAATACCACTGCCTCAAAATTCAGTCGTACTATCCCTTTCGCTTCCTTCATATGCTTATACCTAGCCCTATTCTAATTCTTTCGTCCCCGATAGTACACCCTCGGGAACCCCAAACCCTAACCCCAAACCTCAAACAACCAAGCCCGAGCCACAAACCCTAAACTCCACACTCTAAACTGAATCAGTGCGAATAGTCCATTAGGATGCCCAGTAGTACCCTTATTCCCTGTTTGTAGTCCTAGGTTCCTTATAAAGTTACCCAATACCAAAAAGGGAGCCCATTTTATTCCTGGGTTACTGGGCATCCTAGTCCAATTGTGCCTTGTGAGTCTGAGTGAGCGTCGTGTTTTGAGTGTGTGGTTTGCAGAACGTGTGAGCCGCTGCGCACGCCTCGACAGAGGCGCACCCTATGACCCAAGGAAAAGTACATGTCATAAAAGAAGCACCAAACATCAAGCCATAACCCCTAAACCCTAAACCTGAAACCCTAATTAAACCCTAAACCATAACCCTAAAACCCTAAACCCTAAAACCCTAATTTAAACCCCAAACCATACCCCCTAAATTAAAGCCGAAGCCCTACACCATGACCCCTAAAGCCGAAACTCTAAATCTTAAACCCTAAACCCTAAACCCCTAAACCCTAAACCTTAAAGAGCCGCCTAGGAGGCGCCACCGGCTTTCCAGGATCTCACTGTGCGCGGTGGCCTTGACAAGTTGCAGCTCTTCTTCCCTTCGGATCCCGAAGGACATGCACGTAAGTTGGAGTACCATACTTGAATCTTTTTTTGGTACTTGTTCCTTAAAGGAACCATTCTGAAATAGAAGTCTATACTTTTTTCTCCCTGTTTACTCCAAAGTCCAGTGCATGCTATAAGACTTGTTTTTCTTCCCGTATAGTCCCGAATATAGGTATGGCATCGCAAGCCCCAGAGTAATATTTGTCCTTTCTTGTCCCTGGTATAGGTACAGTTGACTCAGTAGACTATTCAACATCTGTAGTATGGAGTCTTTGGGGTGTCAGGGGCAGCACACGAATCCGCAGATCGATTCCCAGTGCTCCTCTTCTTGTTCTCTAGGGCTATGGTTCAGGGGTTCAGGGTTCAGAGTTTTTGTGCAAGTTATATGGGTGGTTGTCAAAATTATGGTCCCTTTTTGGGTCCCTAATAGAATACGGCACCTAATATTTAGGGTACCCAGAAGGAGACCCTAATTTTGACAACCACCCATAGCCCCATACACGACGAGTTGATACCGGTTCTGCAGTTCGCAGCCCGAGGAGGATCCAACAAGTAGATCCCTTAATGGGGGTTCCCATAATGTACCCTTAGTAGTAAAGGGCCCCAAATCAGGGGATCTACTTTCTAGATTCTCCCTAAACCCTAAACCCTAAACCCCTAAACCCCTAAACCCCTATATAAACCCTAAAGCCTTTAAGGGATCTACTTTCTAGATCCTCTCGGGGGTCTGGGCAGTAGATTCAGATCTCTTGGTTTCTCGGTCCCAGGCAGACCTAAATCCAAAGCTCAGGGTTTGGGGCTTGGGGTTTGGGGGTTTAGGGTTTAGGGTTTAGGGTTTAGGGGTTAGGGTTTAGGGGTTAGGGGTTTAGGGCTTTAGGGCTTAGGGTTTAGGGTTTAGGGGTTTAGGGTTCAGGGTTTAGGAAAGCGCAGTGTAACAAGGGACTCCCAAACCCCGAAACTTAAACCCTTAGCATAATGCAATCTCGCAGGGCAGGCACTCCAAACCTCGAGTCGTAAACGGACAAACATAACCTGCACAGGAAGGGGAATTACAGTAAACCCATGTAAACCCCATAAAGTTGGAAACCTGATTAAGGCCAAATAGTAAGTAATTTTTGTCGGTGACCCTGCACATCTTCAATTTCTCACATGCGCCTCGCTGAAGTGTGGCTCGTGTGGCTATGTTCTCAAAGTCAGCGTGATGCCACAGCGCTTTCAAGCTTAAGCACCGGCAATGTACGATGGAGTCGTCCGCGAGCCTTGCACTTGCAGACCTCAGGCTCATAGCACTCGGAGCCGTGAGCCAACTTGAGCTCACTTCCACTCTGCCGAAGGCTTGCAATATGTTCAAAGCATGGATTGCTACTTTTTGGTTCCATGTTGATTGCGTGACAGGGCCACATCTCTGAGTGCACCGGGATTGTGAAGGCTTGGCCAGCAGCTGTTGGAACTCCGGCAGTGACTGGCACAAAGGCATCAAGTCCCCAGGCCATGTCATCACGATGGCAGCTGCGCAACCTCGATGACGAAGGGGCAAGAGCAGCACGCAATTTCTTGAATGATCAGCCAGAGCCCCAAGTCTGTAGGCATCCAAGCCGTCAAGCTCGCATGAAAGTTCAGGCTACATGCGTGCTCAGAGGAGGCTGAGGAGGCTTTGGGAGTTGCAAAAGGGAGTTGCGCGCATGCATTGCGCTTACATCAGCAGCTGCAACGCATCCGGATGGCCCTGGCTTTCAAGTGTGTCGGACTGGCTGCTCGGGCCCCGCGGTCGGATTAGCCACTCTAAAACAGCCATATGTCCGCGAATCATGAATGCTAGCGGAGTGTTCTTTGTTTTGGCAATGGGGGCAGACAAGATCTTGAAAACGGACTTGTTCATGTAATTCTTTCGCAGAGCTGGGACTCCCTGTGCATGACTCTTAAGGATTGAGGCTATAAGGTTTCCAACTTTTTGGGGCTTGTACTGTAATGAAAGCCTGTCAACCCTAGATATGAAGCCTAAACTATAGTCCCTTAGGATTTGTTGTCCCTTAGGATTTTTCTATTTTTGTTCATATAAAACCCAAGAGAATATTACACACAGTATTTACATCATGGTTCTAAGGGGGGTATGGTAAAGACCCTAAACTCTTACACTGTCAGCTCCGAGACCCAGCACCCTCGACACACTTATGCATTGTTTTTGGACAGAACTGAACCCTAGACCTTAAAAGCTGGGTTTTTGTTGAATTTCATTTAAATCACCATACGAGGGATCTACAATAAATAATATGGTTTCCTTGTTATGGTAGCTTAAAATTCAATCCCTTTATAAGCTAAACCCTAAACCTTCAAACCTAAACCCCCGCGCCCTTACACTTAGAGGATCATGGGACTTAGTAATTAGGGTTATAAATCAGGTTGCTATAATTATCATTACTTATAACCCCAATTAAGGTGCTTATAACCTTACTTACTAAGTCCCATGACCCTCCAAGCAGGACTTCAGGGCGCCGAAGGTCTCCTTTTCTCTGGCCACCTGGCACTGCATGGAAATCTCTGTCTCTGGAGATCTGCCCTACACCCTAAGCCCAAGCCCCCCCCAAACTCGAAGCCCTAAGCCCTAAAGCCTTCTCTGGGAGGTTCCGAAAAAAGGGGCCCCTAATACAGTACCCCAAATAGTAGGATCCTTGATATAAGGACCCCAAAGTATGGTACCCCCCCAATGTTCGATGAACCACCCTTCTCTTGGCTTTCGGAACTTGGGAGTTGCGGGTGGGTGTAGGTCTCGGGTTTGGCCAAAGTCTGGAGTACCATACTTGAATATTTTTTTTTTTGATACCTGTTCCTTACAGGAACCATTGTGAAATAGAAGTCTATACTTTTTCTCCCTGTTACTTCAAAGTCCAGTTGGGGCTGCTGGATGTTAGTGTTTGGAGGGCTGAACCCTAAACTCTAAGCACCCTAAGCCCTAAATCCTAAACCTTGAACCCTAAGCCCTAAACCCTACCCGGAAGATAGCGACGACAGTCGCATGCCCGATGCAAGTTCCACGCCGGTCGCAACCGCAGCACCTGCACCCTCTGAGAACAGGTCCGATATGGAGGCAGCCGACGCTCCGGCCGCCAGCGGAGACCACGGCCCAGCACGTCAAAGTCGGAAGACTCGGTTTCTGTGTCCCCGTTGCCACCTATGGACGAGATGACGTCCTACGCCATCAAGACGAGGACAGCGATGGTCCACAATGTGTTCGAAGGACTCCGCGATGAAGCTTTCGAGCTTGCCAGAGACATCGATGTAGAGTCTCTAACCGAGCCAGGCGGAAACCGTAAACCTTAAGCCCTAACCCCTAAACCCTGAGCCCTGTAAACCCTAAACCTTAAACCCTAAGCCCTAAACCCTAAACCCTGAGCCCTATAAACCCTAAACCTTAAACCCAAAGCCCTAAACCCTAAACCCTGAGCCCTATAAACCCTAAACCTTAAACCCTAAGCCCTAAACCCTAAACCCTGAACCCGGATGCGCAGACCAAATTCCAAAGCCAATAGCCTTCCACATCAAAGCCCGCAAGCCATGAGTGCTTTGCCCAAAGCCTTAAAGTGAGTTTGAAACCGAAGCATAGGAGTATATACTACGGTTAATGGTATAAATCTGCATTACCTTGAGCACCCCAAACGATGGGAATAATGGTATACTCCTTATTTTGGGTAATGCAGGATTTATATCATCAGCAGTAGTCCTATCTTCATGGGCCGCAATCAAGGCCCTTAAACCCCAAGCCCCTTAAACCCTAAGCCCTAAACCCTAAACCCTAAAACCCTAAACCCTAAACCCCAAGCCCCTGAATCCCAAAGAAGCCCCTCGCTGAGGCGCGCTGCACATCTTCGGGGGCCCCTGCCAGAGGAGCCGGGACGAGCCAGGTGCGCGCGGTGTTAAAGCCAGCTTAAAGGTTTCAAGGTTTCGGGTTTTTTCGGCACCTTAGGGTTTAGAGTTTAGGGTTGACGGTTTTAGGGTTTAGGGCACCTTAGGGTTTCGAGTTCAGGGTTTCGGGTTTAGGGCACCATAGGGTTCAGGGTTTCGGGTTTCAGTTTAGGGTTTCGGGTTTAGGGCACCTTGATGTAAAGAATCGGACTTTAGAGGATTCGAAAACGATGTTGCAGGATTTCTTTTTGATGGGTGTTTTTCGGGTTTTCCAAGGGTATGGAAGAATTTGATAGTGTTTCCTCAAACACTCATCAAGCATCGTTGTGTTCTTAGTCTGTGCGGGCGGGTTGCCAAGCGGGAACACTTGAATAACCAGGGTTGGATCGTGGCTTTACTGCGACTATGGCTTGTAAGTCGTTATCGACCTCTGCCGAACTCGGCATCCTGATATAGAAGCCTCAACAAGTACCATTAATGGGTTCTTGGCTACCACCATACTATACTATATACTATTTATTTACTATATACTATAGATTCTACGTATCTTTATACACTGAGTACCATGTACTATATACTACACCACACTATACCCCGAAAGCGGATTCTAGTGATTACTTCACCTTCAAGCCTCTGAACCCTTATCCGAGGATTCGAGGCTCTTTCACCTGTTCTCTCCTAAATGGGAGTTTCCGAAAAGAGGGTCGCCTAATATAGTACCCTATATAGTAGATTCTTACTAGAAGGACCCCCCAAAATGAGGTACCCCTAATTTTCGGAAACTCCCAAATACATCCTGCAGCCCCAGGCTTATATGGAGAGAGACGAGCATATGGGAGTTTCCGACAGTTAGGGGGACCTTATTTGGGGGTCCTAATAATCAGGATTCTACCATTTGGGGTAGTATAACAGGGTCCCCCATTTTCGGAAACTCCCATATTCTGCACGCTTGGAAACAAGATCTTGAAGAATCACGGCACCTTATTTGCCGAAGCACCGAAGGGCACAGCTATGGAGCTTCGTGTTGACAGGCTTGAAAGCATGAGCAGTATGTCGTAATAGTATTGCCAAGGGTCCAACACCCTAAACCCTAAACCCTAGACCCTAAACCCTAAACCCCCTGGTCCCAAGCCCACCGAACTCCAATACCCAAAGCCATCACCCCTAGAAAATGCAAGTACGTCTCCCAGTCAGTGATCCAGGCAGCCACCGACGATGGCAATGCCGTGTCAAGGTGCATCCATTCCCGACACCCAAAAGGGGGGGGCAGGGGTAATTCTATTTGTGCCAGAAGGTATCCCTAAAACCCTGTTGTAATAATCAAGGTCAGCAGTGTCTTTTTGCTCACTATTGACAGTGTGAAGCCCCCTTACCCACAGAGCCCCCGTCTAGTTGTAACATTGGGGCTTGCCTGATAAGTAATACCTAGCGTTCCCTGATATATCTGTTTATACTTTTCAGGCCCTTGACCCTGACATGTCATCGCATAAAATCCCCTCGTACAACAAACCCCTCGAACACCCCTGAACCCCAAAAGCCCACTAAAGCTTCTAAACTCCGATAAACCCAGCAGAAGCAGAAGGGCAATGTAGGGGCCTAAATCATAACCTTTACTGTTGTGATTGTGGGGTTCCTTGTTATAATTATAGTATAATAGGCCCCAAAACCCTTTTCTAATTTTTAGGACCCCCTACATTATAGTACCCTTATTGCGACTTATAGTGTCCCTTATAGTCGCCCCTACCTATTCTGATTCTTAAGGCTCCTATACCCAGACCCCCGGGAGGATCCAAAAAGTAGATTTCTTAGTGGGGGTTCCTAAAAGTACCCTTAGTAGTATAGGGCCCCAAATTAGGGGATCTACTTTCTAGATCTTAAGCCCTCAACACTAAACCCTAAAGGATCCCTTAAAGGAGCCCTTTAAGAACCCTACTAAGTCCCATGATCCCCCCGGCGGTCTGGGTAGTAAGCTGCGCGGGAGGCCTCGCAACTTGGATTTTCAGCGGCTTCTGGGACGAGGCTTGCGGAGCTGAGGACAGGCGCTTTTTTTGGGGGGGTTTAGGCGTTAGGGGTTTAGGGTTTAGGGGTTTAGGGGTTTAGGGTTTAGGGGTTAGGGGTTAGGGGTTTAGGGTTTAGGGGTTTAGGGGTTTAGGGTTTAGGGGTTTAGGGTTTAGGGGTTTAGGGTTTTGGGGGGTTTAATTTATAGAAGCTTCAACAATTACCTATACTATTTTGGGGGCTCATTATTATAATTATAGTATACTGGGCCACTGGGCCCCAAAACCCTATTCTAATTATGAAGGCCCCTATAGTAGGGTGTAGCATTTAGGGTTTAGGATTTAGGTTTACGGTTTAAGGTTTTCGGTGTGCGGTTTAGGGTAAGGCCCCTAACCCACAGTAGGGTTTATGCTTTCTTTGTTGAGTTTTGGTGGGCCATCTCAACCCCAGTATGGTACATTTCCAGAATGACCGCAGACCACAAATCCCACACCTTTGACGCCAAAGAACCCCAAACATCGAAGCAGTAAGCCCTAGACTCTTGAACCCTGTAGGTGAATGTTTGGGGCGCTAAACATATGGTTTTCGTTGTTCTTAGGGTCGTGCTTTCATGGATTCCATAGGCAGGAAGGGGGCTGACCCAAACTAAACCCTTTAGGGTTTAGCGTTTGGGCCTTAGGGTTTGGAAGGCTCTGCAAAACCCGAAAAAGCGCCTCATACCATAGGGTGCCATTAAAACTCTACACTGGGCTACAAGCTCCTATGAAGCCTAAAGAAAGTCCAAAAGTCCAGGGATCTGAATCTTGAGGCTGGGGTTCCCCTTCATGTCTTCCGGCTTCTCCTTCTTGCTGGGTCGCGTGCTCCTTTGGATTTTATTCTAAGTGCGGTTTTATCGGATATGGGTCGGTTTTCGTCGGGTGTGCAAGATGCCGCGAGAATTTTAACATGTAACCGGCTTTCGGGTTACAGGGTTTGGAGGTTCACCCCCCAAAAAACCTATTCTAATTGTCAAGGCCCCGACATGAAGACAGTGGGTAGGGACCCGGCCAATGTCTCAAATCCCAGCTTGTTTCATTGTGAGCAAGTGCTGGGCCCCAGCGAAGCCGAAATCCTACACCCTCAACTCTAAGCCCCAAAACATACGTTCTGAACCCCAAACCCAAAAGCATGAGCCCTGAACTCTCCCTCAAAAAGGGCCCTTCAAGAAGGCTCGAGAAGGGCTCTGTAATTGTGTTTTGTAAGGGTGCTACAAAGGTTCTAGAGGGGTTTGTTAGGGTTGGGATTGGGGTTTGGGGGTTCGGGGGTTCGGGTTTGGTTCAAGAATGGGTTTAGAAGGCTGCTGCATTGGCAGGTATTTAGAACTCAGGCCAAGATTTCGATATTCGGAGGCATTTGTGGCCACCTGCGAGAGTGTGCCGTATCCGCAGCCACTTTCGGACGCTCTAGACCCCCTTACAGAATGACAAGGTCGGCTGTGTAGTCCCCCTCAGAAGAAATCCCATTCTAATTGTGGACGCCCCTATCTTAAGGGACAACCCCTTTCAAGCTCTATGTTAGAATCCTGAGCCTGAACCTTATATGTATAAATACCCTTTACCCTAAACCTCAAACGCATTACCCTAGATCCTGCTGACTGTGATCCCCTAGCTTAAACCCGAAGCCCTTCACCCCGAAGCTGAAGCCCCAAAACTCGAAGCTTTATGGAGCGGTAGCCCTAAAGTAAAAGCCAGAAAGTTGGAATATAATTATCCTAAGCCCTTTATGGTAAGTTATAAGGTATCCTACCCTGAAACCATATTCCAACTTTCTGGAGTTCCCTGTAAGCCATAAAGCGTAGTACCCATGTCGACATGACGCCTTGCTCGCTTCTTTTCCCGTGCATTTTTCTGGTCGCGGGCTCGGGGGAGTTTTAGAGTTGCAGCTTCTCATAAGGACCCTTATAGGGGGGGTTTGGGGGTTTAGGGGTTTAGGGTTTTTAGGGGTTTAGGGTTTAGGGGTTTAGGGGTTTAGGGGTTTAGGGTTTAGGGGTTTAGGGTTTAGGGGTTTAGGGTTTAGGGTTTGGAGGCTTTTGGATTTGAGGGCTTGCGGTTTTGGATTTATGGTTCAGGGTTGTGAGGCGTGGTGGCTCGTTTGGTTTGGAGATATCAGAGGGTTGAGTCACACTATAATTGTTAGGGTTTAGGGTTTAGGGTTTCTACTTGTTGGTTTTTTTGTTCTAAGGAGTTTGGGTGTAGCTATGCCACAGTACATATTTAGAAAGCACCAGTCTGCTTCTTGATTTTCTTGTTCTACGGATTTCGGGTGAAGCGCTGGGTCCATGGGGTGCTTTCAAGCCCAGGCGTGGATTTGTTCAAGGTTTGGGGTGCATGGTTAGGGTTTAGGGGTTTAGGGTTCAGGGTTTAAGGTTCGGAGTAATTTGCCTAGGGTTAATGAGGAAGAGTATGCACTAACTATCAAGGCCGCTGCACGCAACTCGTGTGTGTATGCGTTGAGGTTTCACAGGCGTTTCTTCCGTCAGCTTCTTGATGATCTTGCTGCAAGTTTAGGGGCCAGACCGCATTTGCAATCAATCACTGCTCTCGAGTCGTGTCCCACTCATCGATCCAGGAATGTAGCAATCTCCTCTTCCACAAAGCCCCACGACAGGCCGAAAAAACATGCCGTTTGGCGCTTCTAAGCCATAATCTTGAGCCCTGGGCCCTGCAGATCCCAATCCCTAAGTCCTAAAAAACTCCGAAGCCCTAAGCCCCGGAATTTCTCTAAACCCCAAACCCCAAACCCTGAAAAACCCCTAAACCCTAAACCCCTAAACCTTAAACCCTAACTATCCCATCCCATCTGTTACATGCCAGATCGCAAGAATCTCCCGAGGCCCTCCTAGTCGTCGAAGTGGTCGCGGAGCCCTGCCCATCCTCTCAGTACCAGTGCCTTGGCTTTGGAGTTCGCGGTTTTGGGGTTTTGGTGTTTAGGGATTTAGGGGTCAGGGTTTATGGCTTTGGGGCTTTAGGGTTTCAGGGGTTTAGGGTTTTAGGGGCCTTGGCTTGAAGTTCAGGGCTTGGGGTTTCGGGGTTTGTTTAGGGTCGTGAGGAACCTGATGAAGAAACCTTGGGCCATTAGGGTTCCTTGTATGAATCCTAGTACTTTGGGGTTATAGGCCTTTCTTAATCTGGTTCCTACATTAGGTGTTCAGGGTTTAGGGTCAACCCAAAGACTGTTGGGTCTTAGATTTGGCCCATGATTTGTATCTAGGGCTTCGAGTACTGATGCTTTTGGGTTTAGGATTTGAGGGTTGTTCTGCGTCACGCCAGTCCTTAGGCCCCCTTGTTATAGCTGTATACATTACCCGAGAGACCCTAAAAACCCTAATCATAATCTCTTCGCAGGCCTGTCTTGTAAGATCCAGTGCTCGACATAGCCTAGAACAGGCTTGTGTTGTGATTCGTACGGGGCCTTGATAATTAGAATGGGGCTTTGGGGCCCGTTGTACTATACTTATAATAAGGACCCCCCCCCAAAAAAAAAACACAACCGCATAAGCAATTATTTAGGCCCCTATAGTAGTAGCTGCTTTTGGGTTTACATTCCCTTCCATTTCGAATGCTTGGGTGGCTCCAGGCACTTTCATTTTTTCTTGAGCCAACGCTTTGCTTTAAATCCTTGGACTTTCGGGCTCTGAGCTCTAAACTCGGAAGCCCTGCCCCCGCAACAAGACGTTTTGAGTGCAAGCGGAGCCCGCAGAGATGCACCCCCAAACCCTAAACCCTATACCCAAACCCTAAACCCTAACCCTAAACCTTCAATCCTAAATCCTGAACCCTAAGCCCAAACCTTAAACCCTAACCCTAAACCCTAAACCACAGACCCCAAACCCTAAACCCTAAGCCCCAAACCCTAAATCCTAAGTCCTAACCCTGAACCCTAAACCCTAAACCGCAAACCCTGAACTTTAAACCCAAAGCCCAACCGAACCCTTCAACCCTGGTAGTTTCCGCGTGGAAGCAGTGTGGTCCAGGACAAAGCCGCTGGTGTTGGATTGCAGCCCCGGGACTCCTACGGGGGGGGGGCGGGGAAGGGGGTTTCAGGTTTTAGATTTTCAGAATTTTGGGGTTTAGGGTTTAGGGTGTGTCTTTGAGGTTTGGGGGCTTAGGATTCAGACTGTCCGGATTTAGGGTTTTAGGGTTTAGGATTTAGATTTAGGCTTTCAGGTTTTAGGTGTTTTACGGTTTTACAGAGTCTTTGGAGTTTGTCATTGTTTTCTTTTTTTTTTACAGGGTTTCTGTTGAACCGGTTGAACCAACCACAAGAGGGCCAGGGCGCCTTTGTCGGTTCTCCGCTGGTACCCTTACGGCTTACGGCCCTTTGCTCGTTTTTTGTCTGGGAACCCGAAACCCTAAACCCTGAACCCTGAACCCTAAACCCTGAACCCTAAACCGTAATAACAGGCAAAGGTGTGCCCTGATGCTTAATATGGAGGGACCCCGAGGTTGAGAGTACTTTTCAGGGATTCTGTTGGGGATAGGGTTTTTGGGGTTAGCACGGTCATGGCATCGGGCTTTTAGGGGCATCTCTTTTCGGGTTTGCAGTTTTCATTTTGTGTGTTCTCAGGCTTTTGTCGCTCGCGGGGCTTCAGAAAGTGCGAGTAGTAGGTAGGGTATTAATTTTAAGTCGCTCGGTTCATGCGTAGGATTCAGGGTTTAAGGTTTAGGGTTCGATGTTTCGGGTTTAAAGGAGGGTTTCCCTTAAGTGGGTTTTCTCAACCAGATTGTAACTAACATGGGATCCTTGTATGCTGGGGGCTCTTGTTGTCTGAAACTCCCAAATCCTAAACCCTAAGCCCTTCCGTTCACATATCCCCAAGCTCTGAATTCACTCGACATCCCTAGACTCCAACTGACCTCACCCCAAACCGAGAGCCTTCAACTCCGCAAATCCCAAAGCCACAACTCCAAATCCGCAACCGCTTAGGATTCCGGGTTTAGAGTTGTGATTGTGTTGTAGAGTAAAGCAGAAACATAGGCTAAAGCAAAGTCACAAAGCCTTCAACACCTGACCTGCATCGACATCCCTTCGCAGACCTGCCAGTGCTGGTGGAGTTTGGGGATTCACGGTCGAGGGGTACCTTATTTTGGGGTCCTTATACCAGAGATCCTACTATTAGGGTCCCCTTTTTTCGGAAACCCTCATGTGAATCGAAAGGGATTGAGGGTCGAGTGCTTCGATCTTACAGCGGAAGACTTTAATTCTTTTAGTGCTGAGGGTTTGGGTATTTATGTGTGTCTTAGTAGCTGAGTAGGTAGCCTTTAACCTGTTGGGGTTTATGTAACCCTACCACAATTGAAACGGTTAACCTTGTTTGGGCTAGGATACTCAGCCCCTACAGTGTGAATTCTAAACCCCTAAACCCCTAACCCCTAAACCCCTAAATCCCTCAACCTAAACACTAATCCCTAAACCTTAGCAGTATCCGACCCACGAACAGGAGTGGCACCTTCCGCCTGGATGTGACGAACACGACATGGAAGGAGTGTCACCCCGGGCCGTTCTTGGAGTAGACGGTAGAAGCCTACCTACTTACCAACATATTTTTCTCTAGGGTTCCCCATTACAGCCATATTATACAGGAGCCCGAAACCTTGTTCTAAATATTAAAGGCCCCTACATCAGACTGTAGAGGTGTAGAATATGTAGGTCTGAATGGTGAAAGTTCCTGTTTTCCGGAAATTGGAAGATCCGGGAAAGCTGCCCAAGATCTGCAACCCCTGAAGCCCACGCCATTATGGCAAGGCCCAGTTTTTTTCTCGGAGGGTGAAAAGGGCACGCAGGCCGAGGCCACCAATTGGAAATTGGAAGCAGGCCAAGAAGACGATGCGCGAAGAGCTACAGGAATTCCTCAACGAAGTGCTTCCTAGCGAGGGCCAGAAGAAGGCTTCGAAGCTCTTGGCGAAGTTTCAGTCATTCAACGAAAAGGTTCAGCACTGCCTGGTGGAGTGGCAGAAGAGCATGGACGCCTTGCTGAAGGATAGCAACGTCGCGGAGCTGTGGACTCGGCTTAAAGCCTTGAGGAAGATTGTGGCCGGCGAGTGCAGGGCAGGATCGAGCATGCAGGAACCGGCCGGGCGACGGATGACGGTAGTTTGTTGGTCAGCTAAGGCGGACGTAACTAGAGCGTGACCCATTCGGCAGAAGCTGCTGGATTACGTAGCCGTTCAGGGCTTCGGGTTTAGGGTTTCGGGTTCAGGGCTTGGGGCTTAGGGTTTAGTTAGGGTTTAGGGTCCAGGGGTCAGGTTATTTTATCCGTATATACGGACCGTACGGGTCTACTCACGTTTGTTAGGGGTTTCCTGTCTGTCAGGGATTGGGCTTTAGGGCTTTAGCATTTTAGGATACAGGGGTTTGGGGCTTTATCCTTTATAGTTCAGGAGCCCAGGGTGTACGGTACGAAACCCTAAACCCTAAGCCCTAAACCCCAAGCCCTAAACCCTAAACTCAAACTCAAAGCCCTCAACTCCAAGCCTTAGGATTTGCCATCAAGTGCTGAAGCAGGAGCTAGGAGAGGTTCCAGCTGGCTATGCAGACGTGCAAGTAGACATGGCCCGCTTGGCTGCAATGGCTAGAAAAACACATTCGGAGGGAACCCGTGAAGGGAACGGTCAGGATTTAGATTTGGAGGTTGTGGCATTTGGGAGTTCGAGAATTTAGAGTTTACTGGACGACCGCTTGACTACTGACGAGGTGTGGGCTTGATATTTGGGCATTTGCAGCACAGCTTTCTGAGCGTTTCTGTTCGAACCCGCGCAAAAGGCTCCGGACCTGCGCATTACTAAGTGTCTGCGTCTCGCGAAAGTTTGATCCAAGAAGCTCAGGGGAAGTGCGTGTTGAAGATTTGATTAAGCGGCATGAAGATGCCGAAGCGCAGTCGAAAGTAAAGAGCAAAATCATCCCAGAATTCCCCAAGGGGGGCGGACGTTTGGATGACGTTTCCTTGAAGTGGTTGGCTTTTGAGTGCTTCTTCACCCTTTCCTCGTGCTTGGACTGGTTCGTTCCTGAGTGCTCTTTCACAGTTTCCACTCTCGAAAGAACAGAAAAGGTGAGATGTCGGTGCTGCGTAATATGCCGCCATGGGCGCAGTGTTTGATCATGGAAAGCCATTGATTTTTCGGGTGCCAATATAAACACAAATCTGAATTTCATGGGGTCGTGCCAGAAAATAAATTCTGGCGTGTCGGTATGTAGATGCAGAGCCCTTAGATAGCAGTACTGCGACCCAGGAACAATCAATATTAAGCCCCATGAACCTGAAATTGTAGGATCTTAATATGAGCACCAACTTTGTCACTTCTACACGTACAATAGAATCCAAATTTGCCTGAACCCTGAACCTTCACCCTTAACCCTTATCCCTCCAAGCTCGCATACTTCCACAGCCCGCTGGAAGGTTTCGTCCTCATCCATGCACCTGGTCGTGCTGGACGCTTGGAAAGAATGAGTTCAGGGTTTAGGGACATGGGGTTTCTGTAGGCACCCTGAACTCCGCACCTTAAAATCCAGCTCTAAAGACGCAATATCAATATCGCGAATAGGATTACGCTTAAAGCGCCGGCAGCATCAAGCCCGAATCTGCACCCACGACAGCAGCACAGATCCACATGGCCCTCCACCCCAACACTCGAAGAGGAGTTTTGTGACTTAGGGTAGTCTTTTTAGCCGGACGTTTTGGCGCTAAGCCCAGACTCCAGCTCAAAGCGCGTAAACCCGAAATTCCATGCCCAACCTCGCATGCAAGATCAGCTCACAAAGAAATCATTCCGGGAGCAGACCCATGTAGGGGCCTCAATAAGTTGAAGGGTCCTGAAAAGGGATCTTAAGTGATCTATAGTAGGTTCTGTCATGTAAGGGCCTCAGTAATTTGAATAGGGTTTTGGGGTATGGTACACACTGAGTGAAATGAGGAGCCCTAAACCCTGGGGGTATGGTACACAATGAGTGAAATGAGGAGCCTTAAATTCTAAACTCTGAACCCGAAGAGCTCTGCAACCCTCATCGAACCCCTGTCAGTCCCCTACAGAACTTGTAGGCCCAATCCCCCAAAATCATCGCCGATTCACCCACAAAAGGCAAACCCAAGACAGACAAAAAGGCTGAACACAACCCTAAAAACCTAAACCCTAAGCCTAAACCCTAACAACCCTAAACTGCCCCCGAACCCAAACCATGAATCCTTTTGAGTGCAGCCCATAAAACTTACCTTGGGTTAGTAGGGAATGGAGGAATAGGGTACAATTATAACTACTACTACTACCTGCCAGTCTTCCATTCCCTACTAACCAAAAGTACGTAAAGCCGAGGATGGCTCCGGCAATTGCATTGCAGGCGACCTGGCACTGGTTGTTTTCGGAGGTTCTGTGTATTCTAAAACCAAGTAGTAGAGTAGGTAAGCTTTAACCTAATTGGGGTAGTGTTACGTAGTCTTCCCTAAAGCCCAAACCTAGTAGTAGAGTAGGTAACCTTTAACCTTCTTGGGGTAGTATAGTACCGAACCTATCTAATTCCCATATAACCAAAACGGTTCACCTTTAATTCCCCATGATACCCGACAAGTAGGAAGGTTCTTAGTAGCTGGGAGCCTTTTCGGGTGTCCTTAAAGGGATCCGTAAGGGTTTCTATAGGGTATTCGCATATGGAAGCTTAGTAGCTGCGTAGGCAACCTTTAACCTTTCGGGGTTTATATGATCCTACCATAATTGACAAGATTAAGCCTTTATTGGGCTAGGGTACTCAGCCCATTTAGGTCTAAAGTCTACAGGTTAGTTCTCTAGAGTGTATGTATGCATGCACATACACATTCATATACACACTTACAAATAAATAAATATATGTATATATATACATACACCCGCATACATATTCAGACGCATGTACGTAGACATACGCAGATATACTTGCATTCATAGCTCGTTAGCCAGCTGGCGACCTTGGTAGGTAGGCAACTAAAAATTGTGGGAGTTTCCGAAAATAGGGGGTCCCAAATTTTTTTTATCCTAAATAGTAGGATTTTTTCATAAGGACCCCCAAAAAGAAGGTACCCCTAATTATAGGCATCGACTCTTCGGAACTGAACCAAGCAGGGCATGCTCCATTCAGGGGTTTAGGGTTTAGGGGTTTCTGGTTTAGGGTTTAGGGAAGGGGGCCGTTGGGCGACTCTGGCAGTGGCAAAGACAAAGCCCTGCTAAACCCCAAGCTCTCACACTCTGAAGTCCCGCAAAGTCCTGAAGTCCAAACCCTCAACCCCAAAGCCTGAGCCTTAAACTCTAAAGCCCCCAAGCCCCTAACCCTAAACCTAAAGCAAGCCCTTAGACTTTCACCCTACACCCTAAAGCCCAAACCCTGAAGGGCCCCAAGCCCTCACGGCCCCAAGAGCCAGAAACACAGAGCCTTCGAAGAGGATACGCCTGCGCTATCTCGACATCCTGTGACAATACCAGCCACTTCTGCCACCAACATGGGACGCTTGACTTGGGTAAAGAGTTTCGGTCAGGTTGGAGATGTTGGAGCCACAGACAAGCCAGATGCCCCAAACCGAATCTGAGAACCCCCAAACCCACAGATTAAGGCTACCAGCTGCATGTGCAGAATCTGGCATATCGGTACATGTATATAAGTGGGAGCACATCCTTGCAGTTCGGAAACTAACGCAACGCCTGAACCTCAAACTCTTCGAGCACCGCTCCTCCTAAAGCCCAAATACCTAGACCCCGGACACATAAGCCCTGAAGCCGAAAGCATGAACTCTCCACCCTGCCAGCCTCAGACCCTTTCGCCTGAGGCCCATGACGTTCTCCTTTGTCTCCTCCCCGTACTTCGGCACAGGGGTGCAAGAGAGCATCGCGGTCATGGGCTTGTGGCTGGGCTGAGTGGGCCTTGGGGGTTCGAGGCGTAAGGTTTAGAAGTCTTGCCTGTCCTAGCATCACCACCTTCTCGAAGCTGAGACCGAATCCTAAACCCTTCATAACACTATTCCCTTGTCCAAACCGCAAGCCAGAAACTGTACCCCTCATTCACAACACCGCCGCCATGTAGTCAGCACCCCAAAGCTTCAAAGGACCTTCGCATCCACAGCCTTCAACATCGCATCATTTGGGGTGTTTCCGAAAACAGGGGGTCCAAATATAGTACCCTAAAGAGTAGCACGCTTATTATAAGGACCTCAAAATATGGTACCCCCCTAATTTTCGGAAACTCCCTTTGGGCTTCCGAAGAGAAATCTGGCTACCGCTCTCCCAGGGAACTGCAGAGATTGCACCAAACACCCCTCAAGCCCTTAATTTGGAGCTTGAAGCAAGAAATCCACCACAACCCGTATTCCTGAAAGCCCCCTATACCCTGGTGTAAGGGTTGGCCAGGAGGCCCTGCTCTATGGGCATTTCTGACAGAAAAAGAGCCGATTATGAAGAACAGCTGGTGTTGACGAGGCTTCCTTTCAACCCTCAAACTGAAGCCTTAAACCCTAAAGCCCCACACCCCCGAGGCTTCCTTTCGACCTCAAACCCTAAACCCTAAAGCCCTAAGCCCCCCAAAGGCTTCCCTGGCTTCCTTTCAACCCCAAACCCCAAAGCCCTAAACCCTAAAGCCCTACACACCCCAAAGGCTTCCTTTCGACCTCACTTTGGCCGCGTCCTTGGCCACGCGACCCAAGGCAGCTGTTTCGGGGACGCGCCGCAGCTGCAGGTAAGGAGTTCCTTAGGGTTTTAGGGGTTTAGGGCTTAGGGAGTTTGGGGTTTAGGGCTTAGGGTTTGGGGCTTTAGGGGTGTAGGGTTTTAGGGTTTGGGTTTAGGGTTTTAGGGGTTTAGGGCTTAGGGGTTTAGTGTTTTTCGGGCTCAGGTTTTTTTTTAGGATTCAGGGTTTGTGGTTTAGCGTCCTGTCTTAAGGGTTCTCTCAGCGTTCTTGTGGTTTTAGGGGTATCGTTTTTTGGTCTGGAACGAGATACGATAGAAGCCTAAATCAGTACCACTATTATTCCTGACGTTACTCTAAGCATTAAGGCCCCTATATTCTAGAACCCTACTATGGATGCCTTAAGGAGCCAAGGAGCCCTTTAAAGGGAACCCTGCTCTAATCTGTAAGGCACCCCAAAAGTACGCCCAGGGTGGGCTTCTCTCACGGTGGCACTGCAGAATGCCCGAAGCCTTTGCCAGGCCCCGGCCGAGGGGTTTCGACGGGGCTCAGAAGGCTTAGCTAATAGGGTTTAGGGTTTACAGGGTTGATAGGGTTTAGGGTTTATAGGGTTGATAGGGTTGAATTGGGCTATTCCTGAAACAGCGTCCGACAGGAGAGCAGTGACCTGCACGGAACGATCTGCCGGGACCTGTGTGGCTGCACTCCTCTCAAGTTTCTAGGGATGGCTGTCTTAGGAGACGTAGCCTTTTTGAGCTGTAGCACAGCCGATGGCCATGTTGGTGTGACGGGCTGGATTGTGGAGCTGCCGGGGACAGACGCCGTAGTTGGTACCATTGCAGATTCCGTGAAGACCTTAGAGCATAAGCTGCAGTGCAAGGAGGGTGGACATTCCTTGGGATTCGTGAGGGCTCCCATTTCGGCTTTGGTTCTTGATAGGCCGAAGGATTGGACAGGACCTCGCTTGAGTGACGTGCCGGGTTGGCGGATCATTGAAGCGGGATGGAAGAAGCTGAGTGCCTCAGACCTGACCAGCAGCGAAGCCGAACAGCCGAGAAGACGATCAGAGGAAGTAGCCAGCGGATCGGGAAATGTGGCACAGGGTTCTTCTGCCAGGAAGTCCAAGCTGACCCCTCACTTGAAGGGATTGGCCGCGATGGATCGGAGGAAGACGAGGAGGCCGAGGACGACGAGTTGGGAAAGGTTCCCCTTCAGAAGGGTTTTCTTCCGCCCGGTGGCAGCGCCCGGAAGGCGAAAAAGGCCGAGGCTCGGGGATCAGAGGAGGCCTTCGACGTGAAGAAGATGATGGCAAAGGCGGTTGCAAGTGGCGCGGACCCGGCCAGTCTGTTACCCATGATGCTCATGGCCCAGATGTTGGAGAAGGACAAGAAGGGGCGACGGTCTCGAAAAAGGTCCGAGGCCCTCCTTGGTGGCTCTTCCTCCGACGAGTCCGGAAGCGAAGAGGATGGCTTGGATCCCAAGGGAATGAAGGCCGTTCATACTTTGCACCGCTTCCACGAGCAGATCTTGAAAAAGCCGAGGCGGGTGATCGCGGCTTTCGAGAAGGAGGTCGTGGAGGAGCTGGGAGTGGTACCAGGGCAGAGCTGGACACTTCGGGATTACGTGAAGAGGCAAAGCTGGGGCCGCTACAAAGGACTATTCAGGTGCGCCATGATGGACGTGGCGACTTACGAATTGATCCGCAATGGTCGCCCCGAAGCGGCCGCAGCTCAGACAATCCAGAACTTGAAGGCGAAGATGCAGGCGGTCATCGAGCAGGGCGACTGGACGACGGCATGGCTATTGACTGGATTGGTCGACCCGGTCCAGAAGAAGGAGTGGGCCGGCAACAAGCAGGAGATGACCATTGTCTCGGGGTACGTCGATGCCATGGCTCGGCTCAAAAAGAAGGTTCGCGAAGCTCACGGAAAAGAAGGCGACGACGAGGACGAGCCCGGACAGGGTTCTTCTCGGAAGTGACGGTCCCTGGAAATCTGCATGCTGGGCTAGGCTGTCTTAGGCACCCGGCCCTTTTAGGACGGAATTCTGATTTTATGAAGTATCTTACTTGGTTCGAAGGCGCCCAAGGTTCTTTGCTGGAGCGGTCTGGCGATTCAATATCACTTTTTCCGTGTGCGCTGCCCTACCCGGAGACCCTCTCGGCGGCGGGTGTGAAGGGTGAGGATGAGGCCAGAGTGTGGTGGGCCAAGTCGTTGATGAACACGTCGCTGTTCTAACTTTGTGGTTCTGGGTTGTCCTCGTTGGGGTGGTAGCGCATACGAGCCACGAGTGGCCTATCGGAGTTGCACGGAGGCGCGGGCCTTCGCCGACAGGTTGCTTGGTGAGATGGAGGAATTTGCTGCCTCGGACTTGGTTTTGGGTCGTCTTGCTTGTGAAGGTAAGAGGGCGACTGTAGAGGATCTCCTCGCGCAAGTCCAGGAAAGTGCAGGTGCAAGCTACTTTGATGGTGTTCAGGCCCCCGCCTCGACATCGTCGCCCGCCTTGGCCGTGACGGCTGACCGCATCGCGGTGCCCAACTCAGCGGGAGGTGTTGATCCAGGAGACTGGCTACCAGAGGATAGAGCAGCTGTTTTCCGGGACCTTGAGTCGATTCGGTTGCCCGAGCATCTTTGGGACGAAGCTCCCCTTGCCTGTCATCGGGTGCCCCAGGCCGAGGAGGCTGATTTGGCTCGAAAGCTGCTCGAGACGAAGATGGCTGTGCTGGTCCCAGAAGACGCTTTGCCTCGTCGTCGTCATGGTCGGATGTTGGTAGGTGGTTTGTTTGCCGTGGCGAAGAATGAGCATGAAGACAGACTAATATATGACCGCCGCCCCGAGAACTCCACTATGCCTTATTTGGACTGGGCTACTCTACCTAGCGCGGCATGCTTCACTCGTCTTCTTTTGCAACCAAACCAATACCTTCGCGGCTCAGGTGATGATCTGCGGAACTTCTACTACAACCTGCGACTTCCTGAAGGCTGGGAGAGGTTTAATCCTGTTGGCCGCAGGGTTGATGCTCGTGTCGTAGAAGAACAAGGGCTTGATCCTCGCATTCACCATCGCCTATGTCTTCGGGTATTGGGAATGGGTGATCGCAACGGGTGTGCAATCGCGCAGGCGACGCACGAGGGGATCCTACGGAAACACGGTGGGTTGGACCCTGAGACAACCTTGCGCTATGGTCAGAGTGCTCCTCGTGGGGATTTGTGGCAGGGGGTTTATCTAGATGACTTGCTCGTTGTGCAGCGCATGACCGTTGGAGCCGCAGTCCCGCTCGATGGCACGTTCGACCCGCCTGAGGCTTCGGCTGAAGATGCGGACATGCAGGAGGTGTCGAAGGCAGAGGGTGCTTATGATGCCGCGGGGTTGCAGAGGGCTTTGCACAAATCGTTTCGTGCGTTGACGAAGTTCAAGGCTTGGGGTGCCGAGATTGACGGTGTCCAAGGCACGATCGCTTCACCGTTGTCGGTGCGCCAGCAAGTGTGGAGGTTGTTGGAGCGTCTTGTTGCGACAGGCTGGGCTACGAAGGAGATCATGCAGAAGGTGCTCGGTTTCCTGGCTTTCGCTTTTCAGTTTAGGCGAGAGTTGTTCTGCTTGCACCACAGGGTTTACAATTTTGTGGCGAAGCTGCCCGAGAAGAAGTGGTGCCGACTCCCGAATCACATCGTTGACGAGCTCCGGAGTGTTGCCTTGCATCTCCCTTTTGCCAGGTGGAATATGCGTCGAAGTTTGCATCCTTCGGTGCTGGCTACTGATGCGACTCCTACCTCAGGGGGCGCTGTGAGGGCCCGAGTTGCTCCAGAGCTGAACGAGGAGTTGTGGCGCCGGTCTGAAATAAGGGGGGCTCCAGTACGGCTAGATCGTGCGGAGGCTTTCACGTGGAAGGCGGAGGAGCCGATCGCGGTGTCCACTTTTGCCAGTGCGATTTCGGAGTGTTTGCAATGGACGGTGACTGCTTCTTATTCTTTCCGCAGTACCAGTCACATAAACTTGCAGGAGGGTCGAGCACTTCGCCGGGAAATTGCTCGTATGGCCAGCGCCCTACGGAACGCCGGCCATGTGCAGGTGTGCCTCAATGACAGCCGCGTGATCGTGGGAGCGGTTGCCAAGGGGCGCTCAAGCTCCTACAAGTTGAATGGTTTGCTAAGGGCTCAGCTTCCGTATCTCATCTTCGCCGACATAGTGTTGGCGCTCCTGTGGGTGGAAACCGAGTCCAACTTGGGCGACCACCCATCCCGCTTCAGGTCGCTGCCGCCTCCAAAGCCTCCGCCTCGCTGGATGTCACGTTTTGGGGTTAGGCGCTTAAGGGCAGGAAGTGGTGTGCAGATTTTCGGTTCAGAGTACTTCACGGAAGCCCATCGTGACAAAGGTCTGATGATGTGGGACCCGGTTGATGTCGGGCACGAGGCAAGCCTACTCCGGACAACACTAGGCTGGCATTCTTGGGTTGCCGAAGCCATCGAGGAGGGGGTGATCACGTGGTTGTGGTTGGCTCCTCCTAAGGGTTGTGGTCCTCGGATTTGGAGTGAGGTGCTAGGTCTGGCGGCAATCATGCTTGAAGGTAATGGCTACGTGTTCATCGAGCACCCGCGGAAAGGGGGGGCACTTCGAGGCCGGGATACGCAGCTTTTCATGTCGAAGCACGAGGGGATCCGCAGATATATTGTCGATTGGAACCTTTATGTCGACCCGGGAAGCCGTGAGGAGGGGGAACTCGAGCAGTCTGTTGTGTTGTCCAATGCGCCGTGGTTGAGTTCAGTAAGCCCGCAGTGTCCGTGCCAACACGCACCGAATCCTCAGCCCCGAAATGGTGCCTTGGTGACCTACCCAAAAGTCTTTTGCGATCTCCTTGCCGATGCCGCCCTCTCGTGGAACCCGTCCTGGGCGTCTGCGTGACACTACCTTGACTCCGGAATATCGGCGCCATCTCCGGGAAGCAGGGTGCTGGATGCTTGGTCTGGTAGTCTCGCTGGGGGGATGTATTACAAAGAAGTCATCGTCAAGGTATGTGGATGCGTGGTTGGAGCGAGCGGTTGAGGCGGCTTTCCAAGGTGGTGAAAAGTTGTACTGGGCTACCCTGGCAGTGCTGAGCATTCAAAAGGAGCTTCGACTGTCCGGGCCTTTGTTGAGGAACACCTGGTCAAACCTTCGAGCGTGGCGGATGTTGCAACCAATCAAGCCGCGGGTGCCAATGACCCATTATGTGATGCAATGTGTCCTTGTCGTCTGCCTGGCCTTTGCGAATCAATCCAGCGGTTCGGCGAAAGCGGAATGGTTTTCAACTATGTTGGGGATCTGGCTAGCGTTTGCGGGAATGCTCCGGCCTGGCGAGGTAGATAACCTCAAATTCTCCGACTTTTGTTTTCCAGAAGTGGCAGAGCTTTGTGAGAATGTGGGGCTGGTCGTTAACATACGTCAAGCTAAGACGCGGAGAGTATGGGCGAACCAATTCATCCTCATACATGATCGGGCTCTGGTGTCCTGGTTACGATGGTGGGCGCAGGATCAAAAACCTTCGCTTCGCTTCTTGCAGGTGGGACGCCGGAAGTGGTCGGAGCGACTACGTGAGGCCCTCAATGCTTTGGATTTGGAGACCTGTCATTTGACGCTAGGGTCACTGCGGGGAGGCGGCGCCTGCCACCACTTTCGCACACAACAAAACCTAGGCCTCTTGCAGTTTGCGGGGCGATGGCGGAGGACGGAAACATTACGGCATTATTTGCAAGATGCCCTGGCCATTCACACGTTGGCCCAGGCTCCCGGCTCTGCTAAGGACAAGCTTGCTGAAGTGTATGATTACTGCGGCTATTTGGGCTCTCCGCCTCCTAAGCCTCGTCGCACTGTCGTGGGTTAGATGTCTCGCTTATCGCGGGCTCTTCGGGAACTTGCGGCTGCACTTGAAGAAGCAGAACAGGAAGGTCCGAGCTCTCCTTCGTCGTCGTCCACCAGGACCGCTGGAGCTACCTCGTCGTGGTCTCGGGTGTCGTTGCCTGGGCGCAGTGAAGCAGCACTTGGTGAGCTCAACGGGCGCGTCTCGCGCGACTCAGTCCTCAGTGACCGAGAAACCGCTACGCCTCCGGTGTGTGGGTCTTCAGTAGCTTACCGACGGGACCTCCGGCACTACATAGTGTTGGAGTCGCCGGAGCGACCGCACCTGCTCGGCCATTGGTCTGGGCCGGGCGCAGACAGATGGAAGATGATCGAAAGGCAGCTCCCTCAAGGCCAACTCTCAGGCTCTCGTACCCGCCTCAGGCGAGTGCAGAGCAAAGACGAAGCGCTGAAGCTGTGGAAGTCCGTTTACCCCGACGTTCAGATGCCAGAGCACCGCCCAATTCCAATGTAAGGCGTCGTGAGGGAGCGGGGGAGGCTGAGGAAGCGACAGAAGGCACCGCTTCTGCTGCAGCTGAGGCGCTGCAGTCGCTGGCTGGGCAAATCAAGCAGCCTTTGGATGGCGGCTTGACGGCAACACAAGTGTTGGAGGACCCGCAGGCGCGGGCAGCGGCTGCCAGGTGGCGTGCGGGAAGCAGTGCTCGCCGTTTAACGGCCGTCCTAGCCCGGGCGAGGCAAGGCCAACTCGTGAGTTGAGCGGGGGGCCGCCTGCCCCTGTCCGGCCTCGGCCACTTCGCCCTGCTTCGCGCGACGGCACACCTGCAGAACCAACCTCGTGGCGAGCCTGGTTGCCGCGTCTTAGTGTGTGGACGGTCTTGCTGCTGGTGTGTGTCTTGGTGTTCCCTCGCATCATCGCCAAGTTCGCCACTTTGATCCTCAGACTGTTGGGCAAGGCCATGTTTAGCCTCATGTCGAATCTGATCCAGGAACTCCTGTCTCAGACTTTGCAGGCAGCGACTGAGATGGAGGATCAGGTCGTGGAGTACCTGAACCTTTACCTGGGTGGCGAGAGCAAACCTGTGGCGTCGCTGCCGCAGTCTGACGCTGTGGCCACACCTCCTGCGCAGCAGCAGGTGGTGGTCGCCCACCCGACCCGCCCGGTCGACTTGCTGATGCTCCTGCTCCTCACCCTCAACCTTCGCCAGCAGCAGGTGGGGGGGGGTGGGGGGGAAGCCAGGATCTAACTATGAGCTGTTCATCGCTGGTGCCCACGTGTTTCCCGAGGGAGGCATCCTTGAAGGTGGCTTCGGGATCCAGTCTGAAGGGCCCCAGGCGATTGAGTGTGGTGCCTTTTTGGCCAAGAAGGCGGCTTTTGTTTGAGGTGGCTGTTGCTAGCTGAAGCCTACCATCAGCCTTTTGACTTCTTATCAACTCGATTGGCGCAGCTCCAAGTAAAAAGTGCGTCTGAGAGGGCCGTCTACAGACAGGCAGGGCAGCTTGGTTGCAGGAATGAATTGGGCTATTCCTGAAACAGCGTCCGACAGGAGAGCAGTGACCTGCACGGAACGATCTGCCGGGACCTGTGTGGCTGCACTCCTCTCAAGTTTCTCCTCCACCATCCCCACCGCCGAAGCCAGGATCTAACTATGAGCTGTTCATCGCTGGTGCCCACGTGTTTCCCGAGGGAGGCATCCTTGAAGGTGGCTTCGGGATCCAGTCTGAAGGGCCCCAGGCGATTGAGTGTGGTGCCTTTTTGGCCAAGAAGGCGGCTTTTGTTTGAGGTGGCTGTTGCTAGCTGAAGCCTACCATCAGCCTTTTGACTTCTTATCAACTCGATTGGCGCAGCTCCAAGTAAAAAGTGCGTCTGAGAGGGCCGTCTACAGACAGGCAGGGCAGCTTGGTTGCAGGAATTAGGGTTTAGGGTTTATAGGGTTTAGGGTTTAGGGTTTAGGGTTTATAGGGTTTAGGGTATAGGGTTTAGGGTTTATAGGGTTTAGGGGTTCTAGGGTTAAGGGTTTAGGGTTCATAGGGTTTAGGGTTTTTTTTTCCGGACATGAGGGGTACCTTATTTGGGTGTTCTAAAAAAGGATCCTGCTATCTAGGGTACTACATTGGGGTCCCCTACAATCGGAAACCCCCATATAGGGGCCTTAGTTAATAATTCGACCCCTGAAAGGGCCCTATAAGGGATCGATAATACTATAGGGTTCCAGGATATAGGGGCCTTGATAATTCGAAGAGGGGCTACCTTTTAAATTAAAGGGGTCTCTAAAGGGCCCGATAAAGGACCTATAGTAGGGTTCCAGGGTATAGTGGCCGAAAAAATTTGAATGGGGCCTTTTAATGGGGTCTTCAAAGGGCTCCAAAAGGGATCTATAGTACGGTTCTAGGATATAGGTGCAGTAAACAATTCGAAGAGGGGTTACCTTTTGAAGGGGTCTTCAAAGGGCTCCATAAGGGATCTATAGTAGGGCTCTTGAAAACAGGGGCCTCAAAGAATTCGAATAGGGTTACCGTTTAAAGGGGTCCTTAGAGGGCACTGTAAATATGGGATCTATAGTAGGGTTCGAGAATATAGGGGCCTAAATTTTTACTTAAAATAGGGCTTTCAGGCCCATCATCTATAATTTGTAATAAGGAGCACTCCCCAGTAATCATTTAGGCCCTTGAAATCAGCCCCCTGAACCCTAAAGGCGCTAAACCATAAACTCCAGGTCGATAAAGAGGCTCTTCAAAAAAAGCATTAAACCCCAAACACAACACCCTGTAGACCCCTTCATAGATCAGGGTTTTGCGAGGCTGCCAAAGATGCCAAGACTTCCTGGGCTGTGAGGTGGGAGAGACACCGGTATGCATCTTGGTCGAATCGTGGTCAAAGGAGGGGCCTTCATAGTTAGAATATGCTTTCGGGGCCATTATACTGTAACTAGACTTAGGAACCCCTAAACCCCAAACCCCAAAGTCGTATTGGTAATCATCTGGGCCCCTATGTTAGGGTTTCGGGCTTGCGGAGCTTCTAGGGTTATCGAATTGAATCTTTATGGCTTCACGTCTAGTTGATTTACTTGAGGGGCCTTGATAATTAGAATAATGATTTTGGGGTATATTATACTTTAATCATAATGACGGACCCCCCATTAAGGCCCCTATATTAGAAGGCACCTTGTAATAGCGGTGTGATCGGAATATAATAGGGCCCGAATATAATCCTTGTAGTCACTATTACAGGGTGGGGGCCCCTTCTAACCATGGAGTTGAGGGGAGAAGGGCTTGGGTTTGTTTCAGGCTGGAGGTCGGGAGGTGGAGTTTTTTTAGCTCGAGGGCTTCAATTCGTTTAGGACTTTGGCTTAGAGCTCTGTCGATTGGCAGGGCAGCAGAGCGAGAAGACAAGCCCAGAGATGTGAATTGATATGAATGCTAGTTCTTGTTCGGGCTCCTGTTTTTATGCTTTGTACTAGACTATATTAGCCCAAAAAACTCTCGTGAACTTTTACGGGCCGTAGATTACGCTTAGATTTTTGGCAGCCACAGTGCATGTGCTCCTGCAAGTAGCTCAAACCCTAAGCCCTAAGCACACCGGTTTCCACTGGGATTTAGGGAGTTGTGGATAGGAAGGGTTGAGGGTGTAGGGTTCCCCCCCATATTCTTTGTTGTTTCGCGGCAGATTCACGACGTCGGTGTTCCATGCACAGGTTCACATGTATGTGTGCTTGGGGGATCTGCGGTGGTGTAACGTATCTCTTCGCTGGTGTCATGACAACTTTTGATATAGCGGCCTGAATAATCTGCACAGGGCTTTGGGGCATCTTCGTTTATGGAGGGACCAGGCGGGATATCAGCACTAGATTCCGAAAGCATTCCAGGCTGTAGGAATCACACCTCTAAACCCTAAACCCTAAACCACTCAAGACTGGGTTGATCTTCGGGTTCCTACAATAAGCCTGCGAAGCGGAAGGCAACGGCACCTTGACGCCGTCGTGTTCGACTGACCCGGCTATCCCAGCCGACGAAACTTCGTTTGAAGTCGAGGCAGAGCATGTCGGCCTAAGGCTTAGGGGTATACGGTTTCAGACTATTCATTTCGTTTCTTTGTCGTTTCTTGGTACATCAACTTCCCATGACAACCGTCGAACTCGAACAGTTGGTGATTTCGGCACGTAGGGTTGCGGGATTGCGGTTAGGTTGGTGATTCTGTCATTTAGGTTGTAGTTCGTTTGGCTTAGGGTTTCAGCTTACTTGTGGCTCAGCGCAAAGCTGAGCTTGGCTGCAGCGCTGATAGTCTTATCCTCGAAATCATCATGGTAAGCGTCGTAGTTCTAGTTCTGATCGTACTAATCTACTTCCTACTACCAACAGTACCAGGACAACCCAAGCAACATCCAAAACCTCAGAAGAAGCCTTACTGACCTGTTACTAGCCGCTATGGTGCCTTTATGAAGCCTATTGAAAACACCGACAGCAGCTTATAAAAACCTTTAAGCACTTGTACCACCATGTTTGACACAAAATCATCAGACCCAAGCCCTTAACCGTAAAACCTTACACCCCCAAACCTTCAAACCGTAAACCCCAAACTCTAAACCCCAAGGCCCTAAACCCTAAACCGTATATCCGGAAACCCGTAAACCATGCAAGCCACAGGCAAACTAAAAGCCCTATGCAAGCTTTTTGCAAGCCTAAACCCTAAACCTTAAACCCTAAACCCTAAAACCCTAAAGCCCTCAAACCCTAAAGCCCTAAACCTTAAACCCTTTAACCCTAAGCCCTAAAACCCTAAACCCTAAACCTTAAACCCTACACCCGAAACCCTAAAACCCTAAGCCCTAAACCTTAAACCTTAAACCCAAAACCCTAAGCTCCCAAGGAAAACTGGTTCGAACTTCACCTTGGCGGTTCGCCTCTGCCTTCGCCGGGCGCCGCGGGCTGCCTGTGCCGCTGGGACGCGGAGACCCCCAAACCCTCTGGGGTTTAGGGGTTTAGGGTTTAGGGGTTTAGGGGTTTAGGAGTTTAGGGTTTAGGGTTCTAGGGGGTTTAGGGGTTTAGGGTTTAGGGTTTACAGAGACCCCCAAAAGTAGGCAAAATAATGGCCCCAAACCACAAAAAGGCCATTATTCTACATACTTTTGGATCCAGGTAAGGGATTACACAGGGCTTGAGGGGTTTGAGGGATTAGGGTTTTAGGGGGATTAGGGTTTTAGGGGTTTAAGGGATTAGGGTTTTAGGGGTTTAAGGGATTAGGGTTTTAGGGGTTGAGGGTTCAGGGTTTAGGGTTTAGGCTCCCTAACTTGGGATTTGGAAGCGTCTTAAGGAGGGCTTTAGAGTGTTTCTCAGGGTTTTACGGTTGATGATATAAATCCTGCATTACCCATAATAGGGAATATACCACAACTCCCATAGTTTAGGGTCCTTAAGGTAATGCAGGATTTATATCATCAACCGTAGTAAGAGCTCACTGGGGCTTTGGGAGACCTTCCCTGGAGGTTTAGAAGCGTCTGTAAACGGGTGTATAGGGTTTCAGTTTATTCAGGTCTATTGTGTCTTTCTTGAAAGGGGGTTTAGGATGCTTTCGTTTGGGGAATTTCGGGGATTGTGTTAGGTTCTCCTGTGTTTATATTGCCCTAATCCCTCAACCCTCATTCGTGGGGAAGAGAGAAAGTCCTGAAGGACCAAATGACCCTTTTGAAAGTAGGGGCCCTATACCCATGTACTATGAATCCCTATATGGTATATGAACCTTAAACCCATTTAGGGTTCATTTCGTCCTTAAGGGTCTGCCCGAGCTCCAAGGCTGCGGGCTGCCGGTTGGCGACACCGTCAGGAGCCTGGGCTTCCTAGGTTTTAGGGTTTGGGGTTTTGGGGCTTTAGGGTTTCAGGGTTTTAGGGTCTTAGGGTTTCAGGGTTTCAGGGTCTTAGGGTCTTAGGGGTTTTAGAGTTTCGGGGATTTATGGTTGTGGAGTTTCAGGGTTTCAGGGTTTTAGGGCTTTCTGGGTTTTAGGGTTTCAGGGTTTCTGGGTTTTAGGGTTTAGGGGTTTTAGGGTTTCGGGGTTTTAGGGTTTCAGGGTCTTAGGGTCTTAGGGTCTCAGGGTTTTAGGGTCTTAGGGTATCAGGGCTTTAGGGTTTCAGGGTTTTAGGGTTTCGGGGTTTTAGGGTTTCGGGGTTTTAGGGTTTCAGGGTCTTAGGGTCTTAGGGTCTTCGGGTTTTAGGGTTTCAGGGTCTTAGGCTTTTAGGGTTTCAGGGTTTTAGAGTTTCGGGGTTTTATGGTTTTAGGATTTTTGGGTTTGGGGTTCTAGGGCTTAGGGTTTAGGGTTTAGGATTCAGGGTTACCCAAAACTCTGAAAACTTTGACCTTCACAACTTTCAGCCTCACATCCCCCACATGAACAAACACCTAATCCCGCAACTCCCTGGTCTTGAAAGAACTGTTTGTAATCTGTTCCGTAAGGGGTTCAGCATAAAATTAATAATGGGTTCCCCTATATTTGTGCACAAATACTAGAACCCCTTCCCCCCGGCCTGCTAATGGATTTAGGGTCTTGTTGTCGGATCTCCGGATTCTTGGGGGTGCTTAGGGCGTTAAGTTTGATGAGGATATGAGGATGTCGATTTTTTGTGAAGCTTTCGCGGCCTTTGGCGTGAGATTAGGGTTGGGGTTGTTGTTTTAGGTTTATGCTGCATGGGCACGTCTTACATGATAAGCAGATTCAGTCTGACATACACACACACACACTGACACAGTGACTGACACATGATCGAAACACCAACCCCGAGGCTTCCCAAATCCCAAAGCCCAAACGAAACCCCGAACAGTAAGTTCCGAGGCCTTCGAAGAACTCCTGCCAAATAGCATCATCCTGGCTTGTTCAGGTTTGGGGATTTGTGGATGCCGGTGAAGGTTTTCGGGCTTTTGTTTGGGGTCAAAGATTTCGAGCCCCGAAGTGATAAACCCCCCCCGGCAACCAACTATAATGGGTAGAGATCCCTTACTTTGTGATCATCTTAACAAGGAGCAAGATTCTAATTAAGAACGCAGTATTCAGACACCTACTATAGGGGCCTTAACAGTTACCTATATATATCTGATTTTTGTTGTTCCTTATTGTAATTATAGTTTAATGGGCGTATTCAGACACCTATAGTATCCGAGGGGGCCTGCCCTGAAGCCCGAAACCCCAGATCCGAGAGGATGGGGCTGGCCTTGCCGCTGTTTGCTTCTGGGGATTTCACAGCCGAGAGAGAAGCTTGGCTCAAGGGACTTGCATGGCCGGTCTTTTTGCTTTTTCTGGGTGTTCTTCATTTTTTTGACAGGGCTCTATAGGCTTTAGGAGGGTTTGGAAGGTTTAAGGGTGTCAGAGTGTTAATGGAGTGTGTGTCTATGTGTTTTCAGCAGTTCTATTTTTCACGTGAGGAGCCGTTTGTTTGGGGCTTCAGGATTGGGGTACAGAGCTTAGAGTTCAGGGATTGGGCTTACGGTTTAGGGCTCATGGTTTGGGGATCTGTTTTTGAACAAATAAAGGCAGGTACCAGCAGTAATGAGAGTACTTGAGAACCATCATCGCAGGGATAATAGGGTTAGTGGCAATTTTGGGGACCCCGAATATAGTACCCCAAATAGTAGGATCCTTGTTATTTGGACACCCAAAATGAGGTATCCTTAATTTTCGGAAACTCCCAATTAGGTTCAGGGCTCTAAAGATGAGACAGTTTCGGGTTTTTCGGCCTTTATCTACATTGGGATCAGCTGCGCGTCCCATGCCCTAAAGCCTTGAAGCGCGAAACCCTGAACCCTAAGCTTCAAGAACCCTAAACCCTAAGCCCTAAACCCTAAGCCCTAAACCCCAAACCCTAAACCCTGGACCCTAAACCCTAAACCCTAAGCCCTGAACCCTAAACTCTGAACCCTAAACTTCAAGAGCCCTCTTCCCTAAACCCCAGCGTCCCAAGCACCGAAGCCGACTAACTTGAACATCGCTAAGCCCATTGTTAGTGTCGGAACCTGATTAAGAAACCCTGGGCCTTTATTAGGGTTCCTTATATGAATCCTACTATTTTGGGGTTATAGGCCCCGGGTTTCTTCATCAGGCTCCTATATTAGTGTCCTGTATGTCACGAACCAATGAAGCTTCTCGGGGTTCCCCTACCGGTAGCACTCAAGTCAAAAAACTTTTAACGCACCAAACCAAAGCCTGAAGCCCTAAACGGGCAGACGCACAAAGAAGGCCGTCAACCTAACTTCAAAAAACCCTGAAGCCCTAAAACCTAAGGGTGTAGGGTTTGAGCCCCGGCCTCAAGCCCTCTGGAACCGATCTATACACCAATCCCTAAGCCCTGGCCCCTAAACCCTAAACCCTAAACTCCAATCCGTGAACCCCTAAACCCCTAAACCCCTAGACCCCTGAACCCCTAAACCCCTAGACCCCTGAACCCCTAAACCCCTAAATCCCTCAACCCTAAACCTATCGTGAGACCCAGGAAGGCCAGCAGACCCTATAGGTCCCTTATAGGAGCCCTTAAAGGAACCCTCATAGATCCCTTTAAAGGAGCCCCTATTTTTCGGAAACGCCTAAACTGCGAGATCCAGGAAGGCCACCAGATACTCTCGGCCCTTCGGTCTCTGCTCCTCGATTCTTTTGGATGGGCTCAGCATTTTACAAGGCTTGGTTTGGGCGGTTTGGGGTTTGGGGTTTAAGGTTTAGGGTTTGGGGTTTAGGGTTTGGGGTTTAGGGTTTAGGGTTTGGGGTTTAGGGTTTGGGGTTTAGGGTTTAGGGTTTGGGGTTAAGGGTTAAGGGTTAAGGGTTTAGGGTTTAGGGGGTTTCGGGCTTAGTGGGTTTAGGGGTTTGGGGTTTTGGGTTTAGGGTCAGAGTTTGGCTGTTGCTTTTCGTCTTTGGCTTAAGAGGGCTCTGGGATTCGGGCGGGCGTTGCAGTGGTCTTCCCACTTTGAGGGTTTAGAGTTTAGAGCTTCATACCGTTGTATTGTCCTATAGCATGTACTGAAGACTTTACATAGTGAATTGTACTAAGGTAGATATACTTTACTTCACTTTACTATAGTATACCATACTACACCATACTACACTATACTACACTATACTAGACGATAAAATACAATGTACTTTAGTCTGCTACGAGGTTCCATTTGTCTTTGGTGCCTGAACAAGGAACCATTGACCTCAAGTGCTGTAGTAAACTCGAAGCTCGAAGCACGGTCAGATCCGTAGAAATCTGAAAAGCTTTTGCAGAAAGTCTCAACACCTTCGCAGAAACCTTAGTACAGAGGTTCCAGCAACTTGTAAATAGATGCCCCTGTGGTCCATAAGTAATGATATCAGAGCAGACCACAAGATCTTTTCTTGTAGTCACTATCCCACCTGTATATCTCTGAGATTCTCCCGAGGTTCCAATGGTTCAACAGCGTCCGCGGCGGACTCTGCGCCTTGACGATGCAAATCTTGAGCTTCACAGGTAGTTGAAAAGACTAAACCGAAAACCGAAACTTCAAAACCTGAAGCCCCAAACCCTTAGTTTCAAAAGCCCGGAACACAAAACCCAAACCTCTGATGTCCTAAACCCTGAGCCCTCCAAATATATTAAATGCTAAGCCCCAAACCTGAAAATCCGCATCCAGCCCCAAACTCCCCCCTAAACCCTAAACACTAAGCCCTAAACCCTGCACAAGGTAGCCTGCTCGCCCCAACCGGGCTTTCGTGACGTGTTGTGCAGACCGAAAAAGAGCCCTTAAAAAAAACCTTAAACCCTAAACCCTACAGCCCTCGCACGGGAGGCCGTACTACTCTCCGGCATCGTGTCGAGCTCTTCGTCCTGGATGCCAGCGCGGCAACGCTGCGCGCGGCGACGCAGCGGCTGGCGTACGACTACGGCCCATGAGACTGTATTCGTAGGGTGGGGTGTGGGAGAGGGGGGAATTAGGGATATGAGTGCTGCGGGTTTACAGCCTAGAGGTCTCGATGTTAAGGCCTTTCCGGCCAGCGTGTTTTTTGGGTGCAGTTAGGGCCTTTTGTTGATGTGGGGGTTTCTGTTAAAGCGTCTTGACGTTCTGGGCGTTTGGAATAAATCCTCAAGTATCATTGAATGAACAGAAACCTGTAGAGAAGGTAAGCCCTGAACCCGAAGCCCACCACCCTAACCTCTAACCCCCAGACCCAACACCCCAAACCCTGAACCCTGAACCCTAAACCCTAAACCCTAAACGCTGAACGCTGAACCCTAATCCTAAACCCTAAGCCCCTAAGCCCTAAACCCAACGCCCCAAACCCTAAACCCTAAATGCCTAAATGCTTAAAACGCCTGCAGCTGCATGACCTTCAGATGGGACTCTCTCGTCCAAGAGAGACCGCTGGGTGGTGCACAACTCAGGGTGCTGTTGCTGCCGTCCTGGTTCAAAATTTCCTGTTTAGGGTTAAGGATTTCGGGTTTAGGGCTTTACTCCAGAAAGTTGGAATATGGTTTCAGGATAGGGTTTAGGATTTAGGGTTTAGGGCTTTAAGGTTTAGGGCTTTGAGGACACCCGAAAGCCTCCGATCAGCTGAGCGGTGTGGGTTCTCAAGCTGGGCAGGGGGGGCATCTTTGCGCAGAGGGCCCGTGGAAGCTAGTGTGAGCACCGTTGACTTACCTTTGGTTAGTAGGGAATGGAGGAATGGGGTACTATTATAACTACTATTACTACCGGTCTTCCATTCCCTACTAATCAGAGCTAAGTTGATCGGGACTCAATCCCTGAATGCACGAAGCACCAAAAAGCGCAGCGGAAGGCAAGCACCGAGTTATTCCAACATAATTGAACCACAACCCTTGACCCTATACACCGCAAACCCTCAACACGAAACCTTGGGCCTTGAGACCTTAACTTCTAGGCCGCACACCCTTAAGTTTAAGCTGTACCTTGACGAACTACCAACTGCGTAAGGGTTTAGGGTTTAGGGCCTTTAGGGCTTAGGGTTTAGTGTTTAGAATAAGCGCCTGCAAAAAAGCTAGCTGATGTTAGTTTGCGGACGAGTCCTACCCTCAGGGAGCCTGTCCGAGAGCCCGGCCCACACCCTTTAATTCACAAACACAGCTTAATGTTCTTAATCATCGGGTGTCCTGTGTCATGCCCTAACCTATTCCTGGTCAAACCCAGGAACGATAAACAATTCTGATAGAAACCCGACAGGAAGTCAATAAACCACAAACCTCCAAACTCTAAAACCCCAAACCGTTGAACCCTAAACCCTTAGACCTGAGCCCTAAACCCCAAGCCCTTCAACTCGAAACTGAAATCAACCCTAACCCTCAGTCCTCAAACCCTACTTGGGATTTGCATGGGTAGTTACCCAGAGGGTCCATATGTACTCCTACTTTGGAATTAGGTCCCCAAAATCATTATTAGGATGGTCTTTTGATGCCTAAATCCATAATGGCAGTGCATATGGACCCTCTTGGTTGTAAGTGGGATTATCAGTAACTGTATATACTTACAACACTTGTAAGGGGACTTATGACCCCACTTACAACTACCCATGAACCTCCAAGCAACCCTGTAGTTCACTATAGATCCCCATTAGTCTATTCGGATAGCCCCAAAAAGATCCTTAGCAAGAACCAGTAACCCTAAACCCTAACCCCCCTAAATCCCTAAACCCTAAACGCTAAGGAGCCCGAACATTCCGAAGCCGAGGCGTGGAATTCTTCCTCGGGCCGCCGAGTTCCTTGGCGCCTGTCGCCGAGTCCCGACTTTGGATGGGCTGTTTTGTGGGGTTCAGGGTTGAGGGCTTTCGGGGTTTAGGGGTTTAGGGTTGAGGGATTTGGCGGTTTAGGGGTTTAGGGTTTAGGGGTTAAGGGGTTTCGGGGTTTAGGGGTTAGGGTTTAGGGGTTTCGGGCGGTTGAGGGGTTAGGGTTTAGGGGTTTAGGGGTTTAGGGGTTTAGGGTTGAGGGATTTAGCGGTTTAGGGGTTTAGGGGTTGGGGGCAGGTAGAAGGGGCTTGGGGGGGCTCCAGTGGTTTGAGGCTTAGGGTTTGTGTGTGAGGGGTCTTCAAGTTGTGGGAGTTTGGGTTTTATGGCTGGTGGGGGGCTGAGAGGCTTTGCCTTTTGACGTTCGGGGTTTGGGGTTCTGTGGTGTTGTGTTTTTTTTTATTGGTTTGGCTTGGGGCTCGCAGGGATCTCTTTATGGGAATAATGGTTGAGGTTTTCGGAGTCCTGGGTTTTTGTGGTATTCAGATTGTGCTGTCGAAACTATCGAGGGTTTCCTTGTTTGTGTTTTGGGGCAAAAAGCCTGTTTCTTCAGAGTTTGAGCTGTTCAGTCGGAGTTGCCGAGGCAACCAAAAAGCTTTCGAAGCTCCTCCAAAGCCTCGAAACATACTGAGCCTTAAGACTGCTAAGCACTGCATACCCTAAACACTCGAACCTGTCAGTCGTAGCTCCTAGACACCAAAACCCTCAACCTTGAAACCCAGACAAGCTTTAAGTTAGTAGCTGGGTAGGAACCTTTAACCTTTTGGGTTTCTATACAATCCTACCATAATTGGAAAGGTTAACCTTTTTTTGGGCAGGGTACTCAGCCCCTAAAGTGTGGATCCGAAACCCCTAAAACCCCTAACCCCTAAACCCCTAAGTCCCTCAACCTGAACACTAATCCCTAAACCCTAGCAGTATCCAACCCGCGAAGAGGAGCGACACCTTAAGTTAATCCTGCACAGCCGAAAGGCGCTGCGCCCTGAAAATCGTACAGGCCCCAAGCCATAAAATCCCTTACAGCCCCGTTTTAGGGTTTAGGGTTTAAGGTTGAGGGCTTGGGGTTTAGGATTCAGGGTTTAAGGTTTAAGGTTTAGGATTCAGGGTTTAAGGTTTAGGGGTTAGGGTGAATTGAACACGGTCTCGCGGGATGTATCATGTAGGGACTATTGCACCAGGAGGTACAGTTGCTAGCTACTCAGATCCCCACATCAGCAACCCTTGCCAACCTGTATACAATGGGTTAAAGCATTGCAAGACACTTTAACTATTTACATGTTTGTGGGTACTTAAACCCAATGAGGAATACAAATCTAGATTTTACATACTAGCCCTAGTTATTCTAAATCCTAAACCCTAAATCCTCAGCCCTAAATTTTAAACCCTGAATCCCTTAGACGTATCCCCGGTCGCTGAACCACAACTGCTCCCAGGAAATGGCCCAGCGGCTCCAGGCGCTCGGGGTCTCAATAGAGCCGTAGGGTGAGTGGTGGCAATAAGGGTTTGGGGTGTAGTGTTGATTTAAGTTTAGGGTTCAGAGTTTTGGTTGATTTAAGTCTGGGGTGTAGTGCTTGGGGACGCAATAAGTATATCATTATCAGCGTGTCGGCGTTGTTTGGGTCGTAAAGCCACAGCGACGACTGCTGCTGTTGCTATTAGCACAACCACTACTAGAGTGATGACGGTCACGACTAGTGACTAGTGCTAACCCCTAAACCCAAGGAAGGCCCTTATAAACCCTAAACCCAAGGCCCTAACCCATACACCCAAGGCCCTAAACTCTAAACCCAATGCCATAAACCCTAAGCTCCAGGCCCTAAGCCCTAAACCCAAGGCCCTAAACCCTACATCACCACAATGCTGCGCTTCGGGAGGCTTTGGTTTTGGCTCCGTCCACGGCGGCAAGCTCCACTTTCCAAGGGCGCCTTTGGCTAGGCTTTAGGGTTTGGGGTTGAGGCTTTAGGGTTCAGGGTTGAGGGTCTGGTGACGTCATGGGTGCTCGCTGGTGTGTGCACATCCAGGCCGCTCGCACCTGTGCGTAGTAGACAGCCCACGCCAAGGCCGCCTTAAGTTCAAACATTTTAGGGTTTAGTTCTGCATCCCCGCAGAGGCTTGGCGTAACCGACAGCCCGCTACTTTCAACGGAGCCCAGGCAGGATTGAAAGCAGCACGGTATGTGCCCAATGTAAACGGCAGATTTTATAAGCAGAATTTGGCAACAGAAAAGCAGCTGTCAGCCTGCTTCCGTGTTTTTTGGAGAGTCGCTCCTTCTTTGGCGGCTTTCCTGCAGTTCTGATATTGAACGCTTACCTGCAGCAGCGACTGCTCAGACACAACAGCGCCCTAGCACTAAGCCCAGCACACCCGAAGTTTGAGGGAGTGTGTCCTTTGGGAAGACGTCCTGGAAACTCTGGAAGGCAAGGCCAGTGTCACGACTGCAAATTGATGCGAAGCGATCAGGCCTCGCTGATCGAGGCTGATGGACGACCATGTTGACGCAGAGCCTTTTCAAGCATGAGCACGAAAAAGAGAAGACAGTCACGGCCTCCGTGGAATTCGTGGCCGGCCTCTGAGCAAGTGACACAAGAGTTGATGCGGGCACAAGCGCGCGCTCGCAGGCAAAGCATGTGTACTGCAGCCGTGCAGCGTTGACGCGGCGCCTCCTGGCCGTGCTGGTCTTCGTGTACCAATGTTACACAGTGAACTGCAACAAGGAACGGAGGCAAGGTTCTTCGACTGAGCTACACTTTATGTTATTTGGTAATCTGAAGAGAACGCTTTCACCTGAAATCGTCGACTCCCGCGATGCCGAGGCCAAAGCCAAAGAGCTGCAACAGCTGCAGCGCGAGGTCGCCAAGCGGCGCGAGGCCCGGACGCGAGGCGGCTACAGCGCGGAAAGCTGCCCACTACCCCTTGCAAGGACGAGAAGCGCTGGCCGGAGACGACCAACACAAACCGCATGAACAAGCGGGCAGAGCTCAAAAGAAGAACGGAAGAAGGAGGTGAAGAGGCTCTCCTGAAAGACAAGTATGGGATTCAATACAGAAGCATGGTTAGGAAATTGCTGATTTTTGCAGGCCAAGAAGAAGCTCCGAGAACTTCGCGATGCCGCCAAAAAACGCCAAAGCAACGGTTTAGGCTTGAGGGTTTATACAGTTTGAACCTTAGGCTCTAAGGTTGAGGGTTTGGGATTTAGGCTTTAGGCTGTAGGGTTTGGGGTTTAGGCTATAGGGTTTAGGGTTTGGGGTTTAGGGTTTGGGGCTTGGGGTTTGGGCTTTAGGGTTCCTTTTCTGGTCTCTTTAGGATCCTACCCTCAGGTGTTGCAAGCCCTGAGTGCCCATGTATTCATTTGTCATATACTTTGGCCGCAATGTCATCCCTGTTTAGCAGCTTTCGGGCCCAAGTTTGTACTATATGAGCACATGGATTTTAAGGGGAGTGTGCTTCATGTTTCGGCTATTTTGGGGCTGTAGAGTCGTGTGTTCTACCAGCTTGCGAGTGAATGCTTGTGCGCGTTAACCGTCGATCTTCATCACCTTACACCTTAAATAGATTCCAAAACACGAAGCACCACCATAGGGGCTTCAATAATTACCTAGAGGGCTCCTTATTAAATTGCACTACAATGGGCCCCAAAACCCTATTCTAATTATTGTTAAGGCCCCTACATTAAGCCCTATATACCCTAAGCCTTAAACCCTGAATTTATATATTGAATTCTCGGACCCTTTCACTTCCAAGGTGCCGCTTTTGCTTCGGCCTTCACCCTCCGGCAGCGCGGATTCTCGAGCCCGCCTTCACGTTGTTGCCCGGTGAATCAAGGGGCCGGAATAATTAACAGTGCTACTTCTGGGGTCGTTATATGTAATAATATACGATACCCCAAAATAATGATTTGATTATGAAAGCCTCCAAGTTTTATTATATAGTGTTGTGTTTTGGACGGTTTCTGAAGTGTTAGCGTTTGGTATTTGGTTTGCTGAGGTGCTGACGAATTTGTCTCAAGGTTAAGGTCTTGAGGGGTCTACGGCTGAGGAAAGCTTAGTACAGAGTTTTGAAAAACTAGACATACGAAATACTACCCTTTAAGTAGTCCTACCCTAACCCCTAAACCCCTGAACCCCTAAACCCCTAAACCCCTGAACCCCTAAACCCCTAAACCCCTAAACCCCTAAACCCCTAAACCCCTAAACCCCTAAACCCCTGAACCCCTCACCACTAAAGAGGTTGTCTCAAGCAGCTGATTCCCGAGCTCTCCGCATCGCCTCGGCAACTGGCTCAGACGAGGCCAGGGCTTCGGGTTGCGGGCTTAGGGTTGTTTATAGACAAGTCTTGGGTTTAAGGTTTAGGGTTCAGGATGTTCGTTCATGAGCTTTCTTGTTTTTCACATGCTATTTTTCAATTTTGCAAGATGGCGCTTCTATATGGTTAGGTTATCGTTTTTGTCACTTTTGTTTCCATCGCTTTGCAGCTCTTTTCCTTTCGGAAGGGTCTTTGGGGTGTTTCGGTTGAGGTTTGAGGTGTCTTAGGTAGGTAGAGGTCAAGATGAGGTCAGGATGTGGTGGGGTGTTGTGCATCAGTACGCAAAGTCGTAGGGGTTGTGTTTGGTTGTTGGTGTTCCTTGAAACGTGCCAAGCCCCACCAAAAACAGCTGAATTTGCCTTCAAGCCCAAATTTTTGTTCGAGGCCCCTTTCGTCTGCTCGTGAAGGCCTTTCGATACTCAACCCCTTTATAATAGAGCCTTAAACCCTAAACCCAAAATCCAAAACCCCAAACCCCGTGTAAAGCCCAGAGCCCTGAACCCCTTTCTGCGCATCTTGCAGGTGTCCGCCGAGATTTGCGGAGCGGTTCCGCTCCTTGCGGCGCAGCATGGCTTGACGCTCCCGGGATGCAACTCAGACGATTGGGGGTTTAAGGGGTAGGGTTCGTTGTTGTTGGAGTTCAGGTTTTGCTTTGGCTTAATTAGGTATAGGTGATGGACGTCTCAAGAAGCGCTCCCCAAAACCGTGAAGCCCTGTCGTCAAAAGGCCTTTAAACCCTGAGACCCTAAACGCCTTAACTTTAACCCGGTAACCCTAAGCCCTGAACCCTAAACCCTAAAACCCTAAACCCTGCTCCCTAGGCCCCCACAACAGCAGGTTCCTGAATTGGACGGTCGACCTCACGACCGCGGCTGCACCAACCGCAGATGCCGTGCCGGCCACGGATGCAATGCGACTCGGGTGTGCGTAGGTTTTGGGGGTATAGGGGTTTGGGTTTAGGGGTGTAGGGTTTGGGGGATTTAGGACCCAGGTTCTATAGGGGTTTTGGGTTTCTGTATGGTTGGGGTTTTGGGCAGGTCTAGGTTTGAGTTGCGGTAGGAATTGAAATCGGGCAGTGTATAATCTGCCTTGGAAAAAGTGTGTGGTGTGCGCTTTGGGTTGAGGCATTCAGTGCAATTTTTAGAGTTTAGGTTTGGGGCTTGTGCGGTTTGGGGTTGAGGGTTGAGGGCTTGGGGTTCAGGGGTCGCACGCGGCCTTTGGGTTGTTGATATGATCGGGATTGAAAACGAAGTCAACAACCCGTGAACCCTAGCCTCCAAAGCCAGTTGCGAATCACTTCGCATTCGCCTGAAGCGTGTTGACCACAGCAACCAAAGCAGCTGCCCGTGTAGGCGAGTAAAACACACCTGAAAATCAGGATCGGTGATGATGTGGTACTTCTGAGATGACTTCCAACGGAGTGCATGAGCTTGTGTTCGAAGCAGAGGCGTTCTCTCTCAACGTGAGATTTTCGTGACAACCGTCGGTACAAACGTCATCCAAGTGGTTTCGAATTTTTCATTGTCTCCAAGATGGCTTCAGAACAGGCCCGTCAGAGCTGTTGTAAACAAGTTGGGGGAACGCGTTGAGCATGGTCGTTTGCATGAGCCCTGCAAAGATACGATACTTAACTCCGTTGCGTGCCCCATGCAGAATGTTGGTCAAACTGTGCGGCTGCCCGCAGCAGCTGCTGCAATTTCATTGCATTGGGGCAAGCGGAGCCCCGTGGCGACTTGAGCAAACATGCAGTTCCTTTGCTTACTACACCCGCTTGCCCCTCCCGGTCCAGTGTGCCCTTGCAGCATTGCATTTGCTGGCATGACTGGTATACGTGTTTTCAAGTAGCCTCGATGGTTTGAGAAGCCCTTTCTCCATCCCCTTCTCCATATCCGTGCCGAGGTGTTGCCGTTGAGCCCCGGTGTTGTTGGTGTTCGCATGGGTTGTGCTGTTAGCATGCTTGAAACATTATGTTGTTAAATGGGCCATGAGAACTTCTAGTCGTTCTGGCATTCACCACATCATGTGCTGCATGAGTGGCATGTACAAGTCATGTATAGTTTTCACAGTGCGAGCATTCATGATGTGGTGCAGTTATTCGTACGAGTATATAGGTTTTCCATTTCGGCGTTCATTTGGACCCCCCTGCCGTCGTTGACGGCATCGGCCCTGCATCGGGATTGTCTAGCAGCCAGATCCTGGAAAAAAGCATTTCAAGCGGATATTGAAGGAGTCGCCAGTTGAATGTTACAGCAAAGCAGTCACGACACAGATTTCTACGATGCTCACATTCATGATGCTTGCTTGAGCTTTCCAGTTGATGCGATTGACGCTCAGGTTTCGCGGCGTTTCGGTGGCTCAAAGCATCAGAATTGTCCATTAACTTGGGTCGCTTCTGCCCGAAAGACTTTTGCCGAAGCAGCTGAGGTTGTTCTTTCCTTTCATCGTTGACAAGTCACGACAGTCTTGCTGACTCGCTTCGGGCAAGGCTCAAAGCTTTGAGTCTACTTTGCAGAGCCTGCCGCAACGGCAGAAGGAGCCAACTTTCGATGATGCTTCCACAAGAAGAAGGCACTCCGAGACAAAAGCGGGCCAGCATTGCAAGTCCCATCGCATCTTAGGTTGCGATCTAATTGCAAACGAGTGACAGCCGTTGTCTTGAGCTATCCGCCCTGTCACGCAGCAGCATTTCGCAGCTCCCCGGTAGTCTTTGGGAAACCTCCGTGACCTATGCCGGCTGTACGTGGTGTTGCTGCGCGTTTGTAAGCGAGAAACTTTTCTCCTGTACTGTCGTGCATTGATGCCAGATCGTCTCTTTGCAGACGGGCAACCCGCAAGGCGCCGGCATGGGTGCTGCTACTTTCGTCTTCCGATTGCATTGTAAACTCACGCCATTCGGGAGCCTGCAGCACTCGCTGCGCTGCGCACTTGTGTGGGCATGATGTGAACTCACATTTTTCCTCCCGGAAGCCCGCAACTTTGTGGGTGCTGGTGTTTTTCTTTTTCATTGCACATCAAAGACCATTCGACAAAACTGGTGGCGGTAATGCCGGAAGCGAGGAGGAAATTAGATTGTTCACGCTATATTCCGGGAGCATGTCCGCAACTTTGTGGGCGTCGGTGCTTTTTGTAGTGACAAAGGGAGGCCCAATGTCATGTGAGACAGCACACTGTGTGTTGGGTGACTAGTGGCAACGGTGGAAAATGTTCTGTGGACGTTTGAACATCACGTTGTTCCTCGCCGAGGCCCGCAACTTCGTGGCAGCTGCTAGTTTCTGTGTCCACTGCCATCTGGAGTGACGCCATTCGATAGCAGGAAAACCTTTTGGTAGCAATGCCGAACAGTTGTGTGGGCATGTGACCATCGCATGGTTGCGCGCGGAAGCCTGCAACTTTGCTGGTGCTGATAGTTTTTGCTTCCATTGCTATTGCTATGTCAAAGAAACCGTCACGTTGTACAACTTCGTGGGTGCTGCTAGTTTCTGTGTCCCATAGCCATGTAAGCTAAAGCCGTTCGATAGCCCACGAAACCTGTTGGTGGCACTGCTTGAAAAGTTGTGTGGGCTGAGCGCCAAGTTGTCGAATACACTGACGCTGAAGGCGGTCGACGACTTTGTGGGTGCCGATGGTTGTTGTGTTGTGGCATGTGACAATTCACAACAGGTCCTCCGCAAAACTGTTTGCCAACACTGCCTGAAGCAAATCGAGGCCTAGGTTTGATGAACTTTCTGGCTGGGTTGGCTCTGCTGGAAACTGTTGACATGGTGTGGGTCTTGATGAAGGCCACGCGAGCCAGGATTGTTGAGGACGGTGCGGAAGGGAGGACACCGCCAACAAGCAACCAGCACACTGACAGAAACCGTGTGCTGGGTGGCAGGAACTTCAGCTACCGGCCTAGGATCCTCAAGGTGCATGTCTTGCCGGGCGTTTTTGGGCTTTTCGTCTGCTTCTGCAGCCTGGGCTAGAAGCCCACCCCACCGGCCCCCTTCGCGAAGGCTTAAAAAGCGCTACCTGGGGCAGATACCCTCTTCTCGAACCCTAAACCCTAAACCCTAAACCTAAAAGGCCCACTGCATTTAAAAAAAAACCCTAAACCTCAAAACCCTAAACCCTAAACCCTTCAAAGTCGTGAAGGCAGCAAAGGAAAGACTCTTTCCCTTGGCCGAGCAGGAGTCGAAAGAGCCGCACCTCCTTGGCGCGCAGATCGGTGGAGTACTGTCTAGCCAGCCCGCAAAACCGATGGTATCCCATATTGGAGTTTCCCAAAATAGGGGACCCTATATAGTAAGGACCCCAAAATAAGGTACAGCCTATTTTCGGAAACTCTGATATATTGATAGGAGAAAAAGTTGGCTTAGAAAGCTTCAACAGCTGGACAAGTCGACGCACATCAGCGAGGCTGCTCTCACCGACCTGCCACTGGACTCTGGACAGCTCAGGCCCCCAGCAGGAACGAAATGCTGATGGTCCTGACGGCTATGGGTGGATCGACGGCCACAAAAGACGCCCAAGCGGCGCTCACCAAGATGCACAGCCGTCTTCATCCCAAAATTCAGAATGGTTCAACGCCAGCTCGCAGATTTGAGGTTGGTGTATGGTTTACCTTCTGTACGGGTCTGTTATAAGGCTTGCAAAAGTTTTTAAGATAAGGCTCGAAGAGAGGTTGCTTGATTTGGCAGGGTTAAAGGTTTTTTTAGATGACTGGCAGGATGAAAGAGTTTAGGTTCAGTGTTTAGGGTTGGGAGGGTCTTCGAGGGGCACTCCTGCTCCGCCTTTCGAGTGTAGGGTTTCGCGCGTTAAGGATTTGCAGTGGAAGTGGGGTAGTAGCATAGGATTATACGCTGAAGGCATAGTAGGAGCGGTAGGGTTAGCATGGGGAGGAGGAGGAGGTGCTAGGGAATGGGAAGTTAAAGTTCTAAACCTTAAATCCCGAAACCGCCAAACCCTAACCCCTAAACTCTCCAAACCGTGAATTTGTGGGGTTCCAGGCCTTGTTTCTTAGTGAGTTGGGATGTTCGCTGTACAAGGGAAAGTCCGGGATTCCCTCCTAAACCCCTAAAAGCTTTGGGGCCCTTGACGGATCCAGGATCTAGGGGCTTGTGGGGTTTGGGGTTTAGGCTTCGGGCTTGGGTTTTCGTGTTGAGGGGTTTAGGGTTTTAGGGTTTAGGCCTTTAGGTTTTAGGGTTTAGGGGTTTACGGGGGGTTTACAGGTTTGGGGGTTTGGGGGTTTTAGGAGTTTTGGGGTTTGGGGGTTTTGGGGTTTAGGAGTTTTGGGGTTTGGGGGTTTGGGGGTTTTAGGAGTTTTGGGGTTTGGGGGTTTTGGGGTTTAGGAGTTTTGGGGTTTGGGGGTTTACAGGTTTAGGAGTTTTGGGGTTTCGGGGTTTAGGGCTTCGGTGCTGGGAGGGGCTCCGTCCACCGAGGATCTTCTGCGCGCAGGACTTCGAGCATCTCGCCGGGTTCTGGAGAATATTAGTGGTGCAAAGTGGCAGCCACACATTAGGGTTTAGGGTTCAGGCACATCTCTATGCCCTAAGCTCGAATCCTTGAAGCGACCTTCGAGAGATCCTTAAGTGAAAGCCCGACTGTGGCTAAAGGCTAAAGTTCCGAAGCCCTAAAGCCCCAGACCCTGAAGCCTAAACCGACCTGCAACGGTGTGGGTGTCGTAGGTGTAGAGTGTAGGGCTTAGGGCTTAGGGTCCCCAAACCTTGAACGCCACAACCCTCCAAAGCCCTAAAGCCCATGAGCCCAAATCGGTAAGGGTCCCGATACCTCCAAAACCACCCAAATCCCCCCACCAAAAAACCCCCCGAAGGCCGAAGCCCTGAGCGCCAAAAGCCCCAAACCCTAGGCCCGAATGTCCCGAAGCCGGAGCAAGGCAATGCTTGGCCTTTGTGGAGTACTGGAATGCCTTGCCTGCAAGCAGCTCGGCAAGATAGTATAGGAGCCTAACGGGGGTTTTGGGTTCCTTTAAGGGGTTCCTTACAGGGATCTTAAGTAAGGTTCTATAGTATAGGAGCTGAAAATAATTACCTAACGCCTTTTTTTGGGGGGGATTCCTTATTATACTTGTAGTTTAATGGGCCCCCAAAACCTATTCTAGCTATTAAGGCCCCTATATTCGCAGCAGCACTGTGAAAGGGCGTCGGGGTTGAGTGCTTTGGGTTTGGGGGTTTTGTGTCAGGGCTTTAGGTCTAGGTTTGAGGGTTTACGATGTGTAACACCAGCAAGTAGAATTCTATGTGTGCAAGATGCAGATCCTGTAGCGACAGCTGACAATCAATGATGGTACCGAATAGCGCTGTTTGTGCATTCTCGTCTGTTGGCAGAAGAACGAAGTCGCTGCGATGTTGGTACCACAGTCAGGGAAGTAGACTGGAAGACATCAAGGGCACGCAGGTAGGGATACGGGGCTGAAGCTCTTATCCCACTAGCATAGACCCCCTACTATGGGGGGCCTTAATATTTGCCAATTCTACTTTGGGGCTCCTTATTATGCTTATAGTAAAATATAATTACCCCCAGTAAAATACAATTACCCCCAAACCCTATTCCAATTATTCAGGCCCCTGTATGACCACTTCTTCCTCATTCTGAAGTTCGTCCCTAAATCCTAAACTCTGCGCGTGTTGCTCATTCTGAAGCTCGTCTTGTCCCTAAGCCTCTAAACCCCAAGCTTACGGTGAAGACCGTCTTGTCCCGAAACCCTAAACCCTCTGCTCATTCGCAACATCATCTTGTCTTGCCGCGTCCCGCCATGGTCGCAAAACCATTAGCCGTGGACATAGACAGCAATGGAAAAATCAGTGCATGAGTTTAGGTTCGGTTTAGGGTTTGGGGTTAAGGGTTTAGGGTTTACAGCAAAAATCCCCATTTGCTGCAAGTTTGGGTGTCTAGTGGGAGCCTGCAGACATCTAAGTTTGGCATGGCCGCACAGTTGCAGCCGTTTTCTTCCGACTGCCTCCTTAGGGCCGCACCTGCGCACCAGCCGCAAGGACGGCAAAGAGGCTTTTAGAGCAGTTTTGTCCGACAATGTCTCGCAGTGCATTGCTCGCATTGTGTGTCTGCTTCGCATGTGCATTGGCAGCGACAGACGACTGTGACGATGGCCCTTGCGAGATTTCTGACCGCCTTGGCGATGGCTTCTACTATAGCTATGAGCTTGGTGATGGCGGTACCCTGTCGGACCACGTGGTTGACGACGGCTTTGCACTCCTCCAGCGCAAGCACCAGGGGGAGACGACCCTGGCCACAAATGCGACCGGGAAGAGCAAATGCAAGTCATGCGTCTGCGGTTACGAGGAGAGGCTCTGAATTCCGATGAAAGGTATGTTTAAGACACCCGCTTTTGTGGGAATCGCAACAGGCTACCTTATCTTGGGGTCCTGATTTTCAGGATCCTACTATTTAGGGTACTACTGTTGATGATGTAAATCCTGCATGACCCATAGTAAGGAATATACCATAATTCCCATAGTTTAGGGTCCTTAAGGTAATGCAGGATTTAGATCATCAACCGTATATTAGGGTCCCTGATCTTCGGAAACTCCCAAATCTTGCACACGGGCGGTTCCGATCCAGGGCTCTGCTCCTGACTGCAACCTAGAGCTTTTCAGACTCAAGTTCTGCTCAACGCTGGATTTTGAGGTTTAGGGTTGAGGGTTTAAGGATTAGGGTTTAGGGTTTAGGGTTTAAGGATTAGGGTTTAGGGTTTAGGGTTTAAGGATTAGGGTTTAGGGTTTAGGGTTTTAGGGTTTTAGGGATTAGGGTTTAGGATTTAGGGATTAGGGTTTAGGGTTTAGGGTCAGCGCTGCCTGGTCCCAAACGTTGAGCCAAAAACCTCCTCAGCCCGAAACTGAGTGAGTTCAATCGTATTGAAGCTCCAGACCAAAGCAGTCGGCTACACAAAGTCCTATCCTAAACCCCTAAACCCCTAAACCCTAAACCTAAAGCCCTAAACCCTAAACCAAAAAAGCACTAAACCCCCAAGTCCCCCTAATTGACCGAACCTTCGAACTTACTGACTCCCAGACGCCGGCCCTAAAAAAACCCAAAGCCGCGACCTCGTACTTGCAGGTCCAAGGGCAGTTCTAAAGAAAATTTTAAGTATGGTAGCTATGCGTATAATTTTGAGTTAGGATACTTATAGCTGTACTTCCCCAACCAGCCCCGGACCTCCAAGTAGCCTAGACCCTAAACCCTAAATCCTAAACCCTCAATGCTTCACCCAAAATGCTAAATCCTAAACCCTAAACCCGAAGCCCCTATACATAATAAACCCTCAAACCCTAAACCGTGTGGCTCAGAATCCGGAATCCGAGCAGGAAGACGTGGCCAAGTGCGGGAAAGAGCTGGTCACCAGTGCAACTCCGACCTCGGGGAGAGGGGGGGGGGATTATCCTCAAAAACTGTAGCAGTTATCTATACCAGGACCCCCCAAGTATGTACCCTTTAAAGGGATCTAATACTTCTCATTAAGAGGTAATGAGGGGCTACAATAAAGGGCGCCTACATCCTACAGCTCAAATCCTAAACCCTGAATCCCTAAATCCCTACAGCCTCTTTGAGGCGTCGTCAGATGTAGCTCCTCCTTGCTCTGGTATCAGCCCTGAGCCTGAACTCCAAAATTAGCAGGCAGGGCTGGCTCGGTTGCCTTTGGGGTTTTGGGTTCAGGGTGAAGGGTGAAGGGTTTAGGGTTGAGGGTTTAGGGTTTAGGCACGGTTTGGGGTTTAGGGTGCTGCCCCATCCCCAAACTGAAGGCCACCTAACAGTCAGATGATGGTCATATGCTCTTCTGTTTTGGGGTTGGGGCCACCAGATGGCCATGTTTAGCACAGACTTAGACCCAAAAGCAAGGATATGGCCATCATTCTCCAAAGTGCCCAGATGCCTACATGGACCCTCTTTCGGGCCCTAAACCCTAAACCCCAAACCCCAAACCCGAAACCCTAAACCCTAAATCCTAGACCCTATAAGCCCTGAACCCAATCAAAGGCAAAGAAGTGCGGGGAGAAGGTGGTGAGCTGCACCTGGGAGGCCTGGTTCCCATGTGCAGGGCGCAAGCCTCAAATCAGGGGTAAAGGGTTCAGGGCTTCCTGTAAGGGCCTAAATAATTACCTCCTTGTTATATTTATAGTATAATGGCACCAAAACCCTATTCTAATTATTATGGCCCCTATATTAGGGGACCCCTAAGTATACGGTTTAGGGTTTAGGGGACCCCTAGGTATAGGGTTTAGCTGCAAATATAGGACTTAGGTATTATTACTACCAGTACCATTACCAGCACCATTACCATTACCATTGCCAGTACCATTGCCAATACTATTGCGATTACTATTGCAAGTGCTATTACTATTACCATTACCATTGCCATGACCATTACCAGGACCATGCACGTTCTCATTCCCATCACCATTACGATGGCAATTACTATACTGCTCGTACCATCACCATTACAATTTCGATGACTAATACTATTACTGTTACTAGTCTTAATAAGTATTGTAATTCTAGTATGTTGTTTGAATTGTTCGGAGCCTGAAACCCCGAACCCCCAAGGGCCCAGCGCCCTTTGCTTTCCAAGCGGCTTAGTGTCTCCTACGCCCTCCGCACCGTGCCTCTAATATTGGGGCTTAAATAGGTACTGATGCTATTTTGGGGGTTCCTTATTGCATTTATATTATAATGGACCCCGAAAACTCCCTTATTAGGGCCCCTATATCACGGGTTTCAAGGTTAATCTGGGGCGTTGTGCAGGTGATCAAGGATGTTGCCAAGTGCGCCACTGGAAAGTGCAAGGTGAAGAAGTGCAAGAAGAAGGCGCGTGGCACGCCTGCTGGGCTTTCGCTCAAAATGACGTCCCGCAAATCATTCCGTAGCCTGTCATTTCCGGCAACCAAGAATCAACAGACAATGGCGTCCGTTTTGTGTGCGGGTCAGATTTTGCAATTATGTGGTTTGTGACGTCCTAAATCCTGAGCTTTTAGCCCCTAGCAGTAGGCGAGTTGGCCGAAGGCTCTGCAGTGCGAAGCACCGAAGAGTTGCTTCAAAGCGATCCCCTTCATGGACGCTTGGCTGCTAAAGGGTTTTAGGGTTTAGAAGGTTTCGGTTTTTGTTGCAGCTGTTCCCTGAACTATTGCAATGCATCCCTACCATTCGTGTGAGTTTCGTTTGGGTGCGGGGCCCTTTTCCCGCTGAGGGAGCTGAAACCGTGCCACGATTCAGCTAACAGCCAATTAAGGACTGCTTGGACAACCTTGCAAAGGACAAGGGCGGCGACGTGAAGGCAGCCATCAATGTCCTGCAGAGTACAGGAGAGACCGGGTAATACATTTATAGTATAATGTACCCAAAAACCCTATTAAGATTCAATAAGGCCCCTATATTACAGGAGAGACCGGGTACAAGGGCATGAAGAACGTGGTGCTGAAGGGAATCCCGAGTGTTAGCAAACAGCTCGGCAAGGGCTTAGCCGACCTCATGCCGAAGGAAGTGGAGAAGATGTTCACAAAGCAGGGTTGGGACAGCCTTTTGGACAGCTTTTTGGGGGCAGCCCAGGACATGGCGTACACAGTCTATGACGGCCTCACCACTGTCGGAGATGTCTTGGACAGCTTCCTTGACAAAGTTGCGAACGGCCCCATCACCCTGCCTCGAAATGCGGAGGATGGGGGCTGGTGCGTGTTCAAGTGGGACTTCACCATGTTCTGGTTCACGGACTGTGGCTACTTCGGCGCCGTGGACACACTCTGGGGGCACGTGGCGCAAGCTTACAACCCCAAGATGTGGGACAAGTTTGACGACGACTACAAGAAGATGGGGAAAGCGCTGGCAGATTGCGCCACCCTCACCACCAAGGTCGACATCGACAAGGGGCAATCCATCCAGATCGCAACTCCCTTTATGAGCCTGCAGAAGATGGACTTCTGCTTGCCTAAGACCGTGGTCTCAGGAGCGGAGGTCATTGCAAATGCTGGGTTCTTGTTCAGGAATTTTATGTAAGTTACCCTAATAAGGGAACCCTCATTATTTACTATAGACCCCTATCGGTAGCTTAAATCAGATTCCGAAACAAGAACCCAGTAACCCTGAACCCTAAACCCCTAAATCCCTAAATCCCTAAGGAGCCCGAAAACCCCTAATCATTAATAAGAAATCCTTAACAAGAGCCCAGCAGGAGTGGAGGTCATTGCAAATGCCCTAGTCCTGGCCTACCAGGCCGCAGGCAAGGCCCTAGATCCAATTCAGAAGGCGCTCGATGATCTCGCTGACTACGTGAAGCTGGGCTTCTGTTAAGGAGCTTATTTGAAGTTACCACAACAAATCTATTGTAAATAGTAAGCCTTCCTTATAAGGTAACTTAACTTACGGTTATCATCATAGGGATCTGTAGATAATAGTATGTGTAGCTTGAACTAAATTCCGTGACCAGAGAACCCAGGACGAGGCTCATCTCCGACAACTCCCTCCTCTTCCAGGAGACCTTCACCCTCCTCCAGACTGACTCCGAAGAAGGAGGCTGCGTTCTTGTTAGGGGGAGTTAAACTTAAGTTACCATAGTAAGGATATATGAGTTCCGAAGAAGGACCCAGAGAGCCCAATACCCCTTAATTAAGGAATATAGCGTAAATCATAATATGAAACCCCTAGTGATTTAAGGTAAGTTCCTTAATTAGCGGGTGTTGGGCTCTCTGGGGAGGCTGGCTTCAAGGATATATGGGGGATCCTTTAAGGGATCTATAAGGGCTCCTTCAGAGGTTAAGGGGGTTTAATGAAGTTATCATAAACAGCAAACCATATCATGTACTATAGATCTCTGAGAGGGTTGAATTTAAGTTACCACCAAGCAAATCCTACATTATTTACTATAGATCCCTTTTTGAGGTAACTTAAGTCAAGCTCCTTCAAACACCCCAGAGGAGGCCTCCAGGGGCTGCGCAGGAGCTTCATGTGCAGCAAGAAGACGCTCTCTCGCCCTTAAGATGTTTTTACATTTATGTTTCTGTTCATTGTAGCAGGAAGAAGCCCCACTGTTCTTTGGAATGGTGTTTTATATTTCCTTTCATTATACATATATCAGGGGTTGTCATAAACATTATGTTTAGATATGGACCCAAGGGGGTTATAGTCAAAGGTTACCTAAGCCCTACACCCTAAACCCTAGCCCCCAGGAGTTTAAATGATAGCTTAACATAGCCGGGCTAGCGGGCCCCAAATCCTAGAGTTTATATGATAATTTTATACAGCCGGGCTTTGGTCCTAAACCATCAAAACCTTAAACCCTAAACCCCTAAACCCTAAACCCTAAGCCCTAAGCCCTAAGCCCTAACCCCTAAACCCCAAACCCTAAGCCCTAAGCCCTAACCCCTAAACCCTAAACCCCTTATAAACCCTAAGCCGCTAGGAAGAACATGGACAACTACGCGTTCATGGCTCGACTTCAATTCCAGGTGGGCGTCAAGTGGAAGCACTTCAAGTTTCTGGGTTACTACTATTGATGATATAAATCCTGCATTACCCAGAATAGGGAATATACCATAATTCCCAAAGTTTAGGTCCTTAAGCTAATGCAGGAATTATATCATCAACCGTATTAAGGATCTTATTTCAAGTCAGTATAAGGGGATGTATACACATATATATATATATACATATACTTGTCTATTTAGCTTTTTGTAATAAGTATAAGCTGCCGGAAAATTAAAGCCGAATGAATCAGTATATATCCACAGTTTATTGTAACTTGAGTTAGGTTCCATGCAGCAACCCAGGTTTGCGGGCCTGAAATCTGCGCAGGCCATCGGCATAGGTCTCTACTTCGGGTGCCTCAAAGCGCAGTTCAAGGCGCCTGAAGAGCCATGCCTGGGGCCGGGCCCTAAACCCTAAACCCTAAACCCGGTATCCTTGAAAGGAGCCTTTATGGGTATACTTTGAACCCCAAACCTGATTTTTAAGGGAATCCTTAAGGGGGCCCCATTCATCGCGGCCCTCAAGCAAGGCTTCTGAAAAGGATATCCTAAACCTTAAACCAGATCTTAAAGGCTTCTGAAAAGGATCCCTGAAGATGCCTCAAAGAAGGTCATGGCCTTCATGAATGTCCGTATCCTGTCCGTGGGCGTTTCCTTGCCTCCAGGCTGGTAAACCCTAAGCCCTATGCCCTAAACCCTAGTTCCCCAAACCCTAAACCCTGGTTCCCTACACCCTAAACCGAGCGAGTACGGCTCGGGGGTCGCCTCTTAGGTTGGACAAAGCTCCTACTTGCAACAGTCCATTGAAGGAGATCAACATGAACCCGGTACATTGTGACATATACATATACACACACTCTATATTTATATATAGATATAGATACAAAGGACTCGAGGCTTGATCCAACTGTTGCAGGATGCTCTCAATCAGTGGGGCTTACGGTTTACGGTTTAGGTCCTGCTGTTTGTGCTATCCCGGGTTGGCGATTCTTGTGCTTACAGCAGCAGCTGTGGCAAGTACTGTAGGGGCCTTTATAGTCAGAATAGGGTTTGGGGGTATACGATACTATACTTTTTATAGGGAACTCACGAAAACCCTATTCTAATGATTAAGGGCCCTACATTACACGGTGCCTGAGGTCTTAACCCTTCGCCAGGCTCCCCTATCGTCTTGGGCATTGTGTTCCTATGGGTTAGGATCTGTCAGGTTTTTGTGGTTTGAAGTTTGTAGAACCATTTCGGGGCCTTCATTAGAGTAGGGTTTTCGGGGTTCCTTATTATACTTATAGTAGAATTTTCCCCCAAACTCTATTCAGGCCCCTATATTAATTTCGGGGCGAAAGTGCAGGGAAAGTGTCGAGTGGTTCAGGTGGCATCGATTCAGTTGGAGACCCGACATGGGCCGGAGACTTCCAGCTGAAATACTACCCGAAGCTGGGCTCTGGTTAAGGAATGTAATTTAAGTTACTGTATTAAAGGGCTCCTTTAAGGGATCTATAAGGGTTCCGTTAATAGGGTTCTTGTTGAGGAATGCATTTGAAGTTACCATAATAAGGAAACTATATTATTTACTATACATCCCTGTTATGGTAGATTCAATTGCTTTCGCTAACAAGAACCCAGGAAGGCGTACCCAAGTTACACCAACAACATGAAGTTCGAGGGTGTCTTCCAGGTGACGGCCGGATTGAAGATTGCGAACTTTAAGGGAACTGGCCGCACCTCCGTCTCCTACTGGTCTCCGGAGGTGTCGGGTAAGGCCAAGGATGCGAGCAACTACAAGTTGGAAAAATTGGAAAAGCCATCGGGTTATGGCTTCACCATTGCTGTAAGCCCGCCGAAGAAGCCAGGCGGGTCCGGGTCGGGGGACTCAGGGTCCACGGACCTCCTCCAGGCCGGGATGGGGCCGGATTTGGCAACAAGCCTTCGTGAGCAGATTCAGGCAGAGGGAATCACCGAGCATGACCTTGTGACTGGACTCCACCAGCTTTCCACAGCGGAGAACATGTCAGGGGTTGTGCCCACTGGGAGCTTCGACGCGCGCTTGCAGCTGTACGTTTGTTTTGACTCTCCGGCTCGCTGCAACAAGGATGGAGTGTGATCGCGAAACTGCGGCCGTCTCCGAATGCGGATGTCAAGCAAGCTTAGCGCAGTACTTGATTTGTGAGTAAGAGCCTGCAATGTGCTACGATGGACCTACGCAGCAGCTCTCACTAGGCAAGGGCTGCAAGACACAGAGAAGAGGAAGCTAGAAGTGCACGGGCCTTGCAAGCTGTAGCTTGACATCAGCGAGTACCGACTCTTGTCATGAAGTTGTGTCTTTCCCACCAGCGGGAGCTCAGCTTTAAGGGCATGCAGAGCTTTTGGCAACGTCGCAACATGTGGGCAACCTGGCAAAAGCATGCGTCCGAGACAAAGGATCGCGCGTTCCTTCCTATTCTCCCTAGGGAGGCTCAGCCACGCTAGGTTAGATGATCAGTCGCGTGGATGGCGGGGAGCTTTTTTGCTGACAGCTGGCCGCCTATTCTAGATTGAGGATAGCTTCAATGGTTCCGGCAAGGTGTAGTTATGCTGAAGAAAGATTGTCTCAAACATCAGCCGAGCAGCAACAATTTGGATGGAATGTAGTCGCATATCGTCGTTGTACTACGCCAGTCTGGAGATGTGCGCAAATCCTTCCCTCAGAGGCTCCTACGGAATGCAGAATCCAACACAGCAAATAATCTGCTTGTTGGTGTTCACATTAATTTTCCGAGGCTCCAGCCCCTCAATCGTGATCCTCGCTGGGAAATGCGCAGCTTGGCTGCAGGGATTCGCCCTCAAGGCGAGGATCCTGGAAGCGAACCTACGGTTGATGATGCAAATCCTTTAGAAGGAACTATAAGTGGAAGGGGTCTATAGGGTTTTCTCCTGGAAGCCAAACTAACAAAAGGGCCTTCATAATTAGAATAGGGGTTCCCTTTGAAAAGGGGCTACAGCGGGGCTTCTTTCAGGGTACTATAATTTAGGGGCATAGTTAGAAGAGGGCATTTGGGGGTTAGATTATACTATACAAAAGCCTGACTACTGTTGATGATACATTCTTCCTGCATTGCCCAGAATACGGAATACACCATCATCCCCGTCGTTAAGGGTCCTTAAGGTAATGCAGGGTTGATATCATCAACCCTAGTGCTCCTTTTGTAGCTCCCCTAGAGCGGGAATGCAAGCTTAGGGTTCAGGGTTCAGGGTTTAGGGGTTCGGGGCTTTGTAGATCCCCCAGAGCGGGAATGCAAGGCCTCGTTGCCCTAAACCTAAGGCCCGAAACCCTAGCCCCCAAACCTAAGGCCCTAAACCCTAGGCCCTAAACCTAAGGCCCTAAACCCTAGGCCCTAAGCCCTAAACCCACAGGGCACATTCATCGCAGGAAGAACATTCAGGGCTCCGATGCCTTCGCGACACCTCTGGAATCTTGTACACTCTAAACCCTAAACCCTAAGCATCCTTCACCTACGTAAGGGTTTGGGTGATCAGATTTGGGGTTTTGAGCTAAGGGTTGGGCCGAGGGCTTCGAGTTTTCGTGTAGGGCTTATGGGTACTTAGAGGATCATGCGACTTAGTAATTAGGGTTATATAAATAAGGGAACTAACTATCATTATGATTACTTATAACTCCAATCAAGTTGCCGATCACCTCACTATGTCCCACGATCCTCCAAGTACTGATCGTAGAAGTTTGTAGAGGCACTGTATGCAGGCCCTGAAAGCCTCTGCAGCGCTACGCAGGGGTGAAGGCTTTGCAATTTCAAACCCACACCACTTAGTGCAGCTTGATAACCAGATTTTAGGACTAAAAGCCCACAAACCTGCCTCAACCCTAAACACGAAGCCCTGAACCCTTAGCCCTGAACCATAAACCCCAAATCCTGAAACGCCCCGAACTGCAGGTTCAGGAGGGACTGCTGTCCTTGCCTGGCTACGGCGGCTTCCTGTGGGCTGTGGCCTCCAAGAACCCTTGGGCACCTCGGTGGCTTTTTGGTTGTGGTGTTTTTGTTCTTACTTGTGTTCTTCCTTCCGTTGGTGAAATATCTATCATTGTCATTATTTTTATCAAGTTCATCATCCGTACAAGAATTCTCCGTGCTGTTCGTATTGCTACTATGGGTAGTCGCTGTATTTGTTGGAATAGGTCTAGAGCACTGCTTAAAGGAGGCTCTAGGGCGACACCACTATTCATTAGTTTTTAGGAGCTATTTGGGTTTTCGAGGTTCTGAATCCGCAGCAGTAGATGCTAAACCTCAGACGCAAAAGTCCCACGCCCTCAACTTTGATCAAGTTCAGGTGTCCCCCCTGAGCCAAAACAGACTTCGAATTTGTTGTGCCTCAGAAGTTTAGAATTGGTGAGGCTTCAGAGTTAGAGCTCGATGTAAGGTTTAGGGTTCAGGGCGTTGGGTTTAGGGTTTGGGGTTCAGGGTTTGGGGTTTAGGGTTTGAGGTTCAGGGTTTACGTCAGAGTTTGGGTCAGGGTTTCCTACCACGACGTCTGCGACAGTCTAACATTTCTACTAGGGTTAAATGTGCATTGATTTCGTCAAGCTGCGGAGGCAATGGCTTCGTCGGAAGCCGCTACCTGACTGCAACCAAGAACCCTAAAGCATGGAGCACGAAACTATATAGTAGAATCCTGAAGAGTAGTGCATAGGGAATCCCAGCAATATTTGGCCTTATTCCGGTTTCCAACTTTTTGGGTTTTACTAGGGCCCTTGACCCCGAAGCGTAACATCCTAGACCCCAAACTCTAGACCCGGAAGACCCCGCCCAATATTGCGTGTTTGCAGTTTCGTTTGCTCGCTCGGCCAGTGAAAAGATGCAGTGGGAAGACGTTTGCTGACTTTAGGCTTCCGGGATTGGGGGCATTTTGGGGCTTAGAGTTTAGGGTTTAGAGTTTAGGGTTTAGGGTTGAAAGGGCGTCTGCCACGTGCCGAGGCAGATGCGGGGTGGCCACTTGGCAACGATGCGACGGTACGGGGTTTTGATGTTAATGTCTTGGGTCTTGGAGTTTATGAGTGAACATGGTTTGGAGGTCGATGGGTACTGTATCGATGTACGTACATCAAGCAAAGCGCCACCCACGAACCTTCCAGCAGGGTCTAGGTCCATGGCAGTGGTTTCGGATTGAGTGATCTGATGCTGGTCATGGTGATGGTGATAAAACTCCGAGGGGCAGGCTAGTCGTTCAATTCCTGTCGAGGTGTGCTTAACGTAGAAGCCTAGAAGCCTGAACGATACCATGATCAGTCTTTCCGGTTCGGTATGATAAGTATACGGTGTTGTACTCCGAGAACCAATTCTACTGTTGATGAGATATATCCTGCATGACCCTTTATAAGGGATATACCATTATTCCCATAGTTTAGTCCTTAAGGTAATGCGAGTTATTAAGGCCCTTCAAGAAGCTTTGTAGGTTGCTGGCCTTTCGGAAGCAACACGGTTTGCACGTAGACTTCTCTACCACCCGTTCATTCAACACCCAGCAGCTGAGATCCAGCACTCAAAGACTAATATGGACGCCGGAATAGTTGCCACAATATCCCGAAACACATTCCAAGTGTTAAGGCCCTTCTATGAAATCCAAAGCAATGCCCAAGATCGCAGCCTTGATCTGTGCACCAGCCATTGAATCCTTGGCAGGTTCGGGGTTTAATCTCCGATGGTTTGGCTTATACGACATTACCTGAACCCGAAGAAACCTAACTTTCCAGGGCTCCGTGATGTTATGATTTCCTAACATAAACCCTCAAAAGGGTGGGAACGTTTAGGATCCAGGTATACGCCGAAATCCTAGTCTAGTTATTGAGGCCCTTCATGGGTACTTCTCTGAATAGTGTACTTTCGGGGTCCTTTGCTATACGCGTGCCGTACTATTTCTGGGATCTTAACATGAACCCAATGTACAGAACTATCCATATCCCTGAGCCCAGACCCTAAACCCTTTGAATCCTGAACCCTAAACTCCCTAAACCCCTTAAATCGTAAACCGCACAACCACCAACAAACTTTGCGGTTGAGGGTTTGATGTACATCTCCGTATGAGAGTACAGAGTCGATGAGGGGATGTGCGTCGAAGCTTTCAGAACCCCAAGTGCCCAAAACCCTTCCAGACTCACATCCGCTTGCTATCTGCAGCAAGATATGGATGATTCGATGATCCATGTTTAGCTTCTGTGTACTTCTCCTATTTACCCCAAACCCTTGGATCATTAGAGCCCCGATAGAGTCCTCGATTCCGAGGTCGGGTGGCTCCACACTTTCCACCTCCGTGTCTTGGTCCCATTGATCTCCTGCAGCCCCCAAAGCGCAAAACCCTATTCAATCTACGTTTGAGCTGTTCTGGACAGGGAGTTGAAATTCATCTGGTGGCTATAGGTTGGCAATTCGCAGCCCTTAATTAGAGTTCTACCAAAGTCGACCCCAGGCCATTGTAGTGAAATTTATTAAGACCCCTAAGGGCCTAGTACTTGGGCTTCTTGAAGGGTGTTTTCAAGGGATTTAGGGCTGAGAGGTTTAGTTACACGAATGTTGAGGGGTTCGGGTTTAGGCGTCTATGAGTCTCCCAGCGCAACATTTTCAAAAATTCACTTGTGGGTTGTTCGAGGAAGTCTTTCATGAAAACTGGGCATTTCGAAAGACTGCCAGTTGGAGGAGGTAGGTTGGTGAGAAGCTGTGTCATCAGTAAGCTCCATAATTTCGTGCTTTGCAGCCCTAGCATTAGTGCACTTAGCAAGTTGCACCCGGATCCTCCAACCATTATAGGGGCCTAAATAATTAATGCTATCTTGGGGGTCCTTATTAAGTACTGTAACTACAGTATAATTAAGGCCTCAAAATAACTTCACCCCAAGTTTGGATCCGGGACTTGAGGATGTGGCCTCCCTCTTGAGCCTCGCGCCGTCAGCGGCGCCTGCGGCCACCGTCTATCCCAGCGTGGCTTTGCTGCCAGAGGGTTACTAAGTACAGGGCTTCCTCTATCGGTTACGACAAGGATCGATAAGGCTTGCGAAACCCTAAACCCTAAACCCTAACCCTAAACCCTACACCCTAATGAAGTATGAGGAGTAAGGGCTTCGACTGGATTGAAATTTGCCGGATTCTCGGGTGTCCGTGTCTTAGAAAGCATCAGGTCAGTTGTGGATCTGGAATATTGGGGTGCAGGGTTTTGTGTTTAGGGTTCAGGGGTCTGGGCTTCGAGCGCCTTTGGAAAGCATAGTTCTTGTTATGTCTTTGCCTACGTGCCCACGCGCCCGCAAAGTGAGTTGCTGCGCACACCACCCCCTCTAGGAAGGCACCTGATGTATTACAAGATCTGATGTACGCCTGCAAACCCGCGTGTAAGCCTAAACCTGAGTGCCAAACCCGAAGCCCTAAACCCCAAACCCTAAGCCCTAAACCCCAAGCCCCATGCCTAAACTTGAACCCCTAGACCGGAGACTTGGGGGTAGCTCTGAGGGCGACTGGCTCAACCAGGAGCGCTTTGCAGAGTTGCAACAGCTGGCCTGGGCCTCATCCCCAGACCCCCCGGGAGGATCCAACAAGTAGATCCCTTAATGGGGGGGGTTCCTTTAGAGGTTCCTTTAAGGGTCCCTTTCGGGGATCTACAGGGTTTTGGGTTTAGGGTAGATCCCCTCATGGGGGTTCCTATAAAGTACTCTTAGTCGTATAGGGCCCCAAATTGGGGGATCTACTTTCTAGATCCTCCCGGGGGTCTGGGTCCTTGGCGTGGGGTAGGCGATCCCTGTCGCGGGCTTGGGCTTAGCTGTTCCTTTTTGCTTGTTGCATGTATGTCCATCTCTAGAATACCCTAAACCCTACTAAACCCTTAAACCCTAAACCCTAAAAGCCTACATCATCCAATTTGAGATTGTGTTTCAGATGCTCGCAGGGGCCCGCCCAGTTCAATTTGCAGCTTCACAAGCTTTAGTCCAACTCCCTAAACCCGAAACCCCCAAACCCTAATCCGTAAACCCCCCAAACCCTAGACCCTAAACCCCAAGCCCTAAACCCCCGAAAAGACACTAAGCCAGCTTTCAGGCAGAGCGGCTTGCCACGGAGTCGGGGAGGCCCCTTCCTGGGCTTTACGGCTTCTTTAAAGCTTTAAAGGTTCTACAGGGTTTCTTTTGGTGGTTCTGGAAAGGCCTCCCTAAAAGGGTTCTACGAATTAGGGCTCTTAAGGGCTTCTAAGGCGCTGTAAGGGTTCCTCAAAGGTTTCGGAAGGGTTCCGCCAGGGTCTATCAGGAATTCTTGAAGGAGTTCGTTGAGGGATGTTGAGGGTCCTGTAAACCGCTTTTGGCCCCCCCCAAACAACCCGTGCTGTCGAAGGAGTGTTATCGTGCTGCTAAGGTAACCCTGAGCCCCTAACCAAGAAAAACCCTAAACCCTGCGACTTCGGGTTGCGGGATACTTCCCAAGACTTATCCAGTCGGCACAGCCCCAAGTTCGCCTCAGGCGGGGAGGTGTCTTAGCCAGCTGGGCAGCTGCGTCAGTGCTGCTTTCGGCGATGGAGGTGGCAGAGAACATCACTGTTCAGGCCAGGGATGCAGGGTTTGGAAGTTATGTCAGGGTTCCTAACAGGATTCCTCGAAGGGTTCGGGGCAGCACCAAATGCACCTCCCTACCAGTACACAGCAAACTGTGCGCTCGTTTCGATCCGAGGCCACTGCGTGACCTCCTGCAACATCTTCCAATCTAGTGTTTGCCCTACCCACTCTTTTGTTCCGGTTTACTGGTTCCAACCTCAGCCCGGAAATCCTAAACGCGATAAGTTCTAAGTTTTCTAAATCTTCACGTGATACGAAATAAGCACCTTACATGCCGCGCCCTCAACCATGTGAAGCATAGGGCTTAGAGTGTTGGGGTGTCTGAGGCTCCTTAGGAATATGCGTGACTGTAGATTTTTGTTGTGCCCTACTTCATCTGGCTGATGACTTGCGTGACATCCTGCGGGTCAAAACGATGTTGCCCGTCATGATTCCTAAACCCTGGGCTTTCAGCCCCAAGCCCTAGGCCAAGAACTTAAACCATGAACCCTAAATCCTAATCCCTAAGTCCTCAACCCGTAAAACCCTGGATCTTTGAACCTTAATTCTAGGGACCCCCAAAAGCACATAAGCATAAGCATTTTACGGGGATATCCCTACCTTATTGGCCTTCATTATAAGGAGTTTTATGGGGCCCTAATTTCATCCCTGAACCCTGACCTCGGGGCTGGTTGAGACCCTTTTGGCTTTGCTATGACCGCTGCATTACATGCGGGTTTCCGATGGTTTCCGATAACAGGGGACCCTAATAAGGCCCTAATATAGTACCCTAAATAGTAGGATCCTTACTATAAGGACCCCGAAATAAGGTACCCCTAATTTTCGGAAACTCCCACATCATACCCTCTCAAGTGCGGAACTCTTGAACAGGCAGTATCTGATGCCCTGGAGCGTTCGGAGGGTCTGTGACTGGGCCCGCAGAATGACGTCGACTTGTATGGTAATCTATGGTGGTTATCGGATCTTCGTTTAAAGCCCGCTGGTGTGTCAGGCAGGCATACCAAAGCTCTAAGCCTTACGCTCTAAACCCTGGACCCTTACCCCGAGACCCCAAACCCTAAACCCTCACGCTTTATCAAACCTATAACCCGAAGCCTGTTTACGGCTTGGCATCTGACCATGACGCCCCAAAGTCTAACGTTGGGTTTTAGACGGGTGTAATATAAGGGCCTTGCTAACTACCTATACCATTTTGGGTGGTTCCTTCTTATAATTATCGTATCATGGGCCCCAAAACCTTATTCTAATTATTAAGGCCCCTATCGTAGAGGATCACAGCCGCAGCTGGAAGTACGATTCAATTGCAGACATGACAAGACAGAGACATGTGAGACATGAGGCCTTTTCGTTTGTACACTTGGATGGTAATTGTAACAGAAACAAGAAACAAGAAATAAGAAACAGGTTGTATATGAGTTATCCGACACCGCTGCATACATCCTAGAACCCTTGTTTCTGAAACCACTAGCAAACCCTCAACCTTTAACCCCCGACTGAACCTGACCTTCTGGAAACCCCTTTACTAAACCCCCATGCTGCCATGCTTCAAACCCTAATTGCCAACCCTAGGCCCTAACTTCCTTATGGTAACCCTTCCAAGAGCCCTTCCAACGAACCCTAAACCCCAAACCCTAAACCCTGAACCCTGCTCCAATAAATAATGATGGCCTTCCAAGAAGCAGAAACGACAAGTAGAACCCAAACCGGCCCAAAACTTTTTCAAGACCATTAACAACACTTATTCTTCTGCTTCTTCTTAGTGTTATTCTTGTTGTGATCATTATTGTTATGCTTCTTCCTGCTATTAGTGTTTGTAGTTTTAATAAAACTATAATCAGTATGTATCTCTGCAAGGCAGACCATCGTCGGTCCCGTCAAATTCGTGGCTCGGCGACACGAAAAGGTGACCTCAGGGTTAGTCAATGTAGCAGCCTTGTAAATTTAGAATAGGGTTTTGGGTTCCTTGATAGTTCATTTGTTGAGGTTTCTCAAGGAACAATACTGGTAATTATTTAGGCTTCTAAAGCAGGGCGTTGGTTCTTGAGAGGGTCTCGGGGGTTTCTGTACAAAGGGTTTCAGGGTTTCCCTTCATCAACCCGAACACAGCCACCGGTTTCTTCCTACCAACCAGAACCTGCGAGGGTTTAGGGTTCAGGGTATTAGGAGTTTAGGGTTCAGTGTTTAGGGTTGCTTGCGGGGCCCCTGTAGGGTCTAGATTAGGGGTAGCCTTTGGGTTTCTGTGGAACTCGCTGACCGGATCCAGCCCAAGGAGTTGCTGGGCTGGGCCCGCAGTCGTTATCAACTCCGCCTGGTGCCACAAGGTCGGGAGGCGTCCGAACAAGATATTGAGACGCGCTGGCGTCTCCAGCACAACTACTCCGAGATGAAGGTTTATGCTCATATGCAACGAGGAAGGGTCGTCCTCGTATATTTGTTCCCAAAGAGATCCAAGGAGGAAGCTACGCAGGGCACTTGGGCATCACACAGATCAGGCGGCTGGGGATGATGCCGGAGCATGCACCAAAGACCCCCTAAACCGTTGGTGTGGAATTTGGAACTCAGGATCTAAGCCCGAAGACACCGGACCCTTGACTTGGAAGCTAAAGCCGAAGCCCTATGGTACCCCAAACCCTCATCCCCAGTCCCAAAGCGCTAAACCCTAATTATCTCCAAACTTCAATCCCCAGACCGCGGCGCCGGCGTAGACGTTTCTTAGAGGGTCCTAACTTACCAGATACGGGCTTTGCATGAAGGTGATGACGGGTTTCTATAAGGGGCTGTGAGGGTCCTTACAGAATGGACAGATCCGTTAAGGTGGGGCGCTGCCTCTTTCCTTGTGTGGATCGCGCTTTCTCCGCCGATCCTCCATTCAGGGTTTGGAGGTTTTGGGGTTTGGGGATTTTGGGAGTTTGGGGGTTCAGGGTTTAGCTTAGGGTTTGGGGTATAGCTTGAGTTTGGGGTCTTTGGGGGTTTAAGGTTTGAGGTTCAATGTTAGGGTTTAAATTTAGCGTAGGGTTGGGGTTTAAAGTTAGGCCAGTTAGGGCTTAGAGGGTGTAGGTGTAGGTTTAGGGCTTGCAGGGCTTATTGGGTTTAGGGTTTTAGGGCTTGGGAGCTCTCAAGTGGGGCCGTGATCATACATACGCACGCCAGCATATGTCCCACGTACTATCCAAATCTTAACCATATCTGTATGTGGCATTTCGTGGGGTCGTGGGGACGTGGAAAATCTCGGGTAGCACATTTTCAAGTCTTTGACTCTTGACTACGGTTGATGATACAGATCCTGCAATACCTGAAGGACCCTAAACTATGGGAATAATGGTATGTTCCTTATGATGGGTAATGCAGGATTTATATCATCGACGGTGGTTTTCACCAGCACCGGGAGCCAAGGATGCATCTCGACAGAGCAGCGTGGGCCGCTAGACAGAACGCCGGGGTCAGGTATCGGGCTTTAGGAATTCGGCATTTGGAAGCCTAGGGGTTAGGCCAGGCACTGTGTAGTAGATATTTGGAGTTCGGAGTAAGGATGCAGGTCCTGAAGGAGAAGCATTGAACATCTTGCATCTTACATCCTCTACATATGAAAGAGCTGAAACAGTTGGAGGATTGGTATGCCCCTTGAAACTAGAAATGTCTCAACTCGATAGCTCCTACGACAAGCCGCGGTGACCCGAACCCACGGTCCTGCAAGCCTCAATTTCACATCCGAGATTGTTTTCGTTCAACCTCGATCCTGCAGCTGGTAATTTGATCATCCTGAACCCAATAGTCTACCCCAAACCCTAAGCCTCAGTTCCTGAACCCCTAACCGCGAAGCCTAAACCCTAGTCCTATGTCAATTGAACTCCACACCCTACCTCTGCTGCCGAGCTTTTACAGCATGAAGTTGGCTACAGGGTCGACGCAATCTACAATTTCTGATCCTCAACCCTCGCTAATCCTAAGCCCAACGCCTACACATTAGAGGGATGATGCCGGAGCATGACGCAAGCAAGCCAAGCTTTCTGTCCCTCAAACAAAAACCTTGATCCCTTAAGCCTAAACCCTAACCACCAAGCCCGAATCCTCACTCCTCAAAACCCGAAACCCTAAAACCCGAAATCCCTACACTCAATCCCTACTCCCTGAACCCCTTGGCCTAAAACCAGTTCAGAGTTTGCGCTCGCGGGTCCGTGAGACACGCACCTAGGTGCGACGGTTCTGCAACAGGCCGGGGGTCGGGTCTCAGTTGAAGTGATGACTGGGTTCCTGTTCAGGGAATCCTATACGAACTCTTATAAGGCACACTATAAGGGTTAGGGGGGTCGGGTCTGACTTGAAATTCCAGAAAGTTCTCAGGGTTTAGGGATTGGAGTTCCTCGAGCGGCTTCCTTTAAAAGGCTTCCTATACGGGCTCTTATAGGGCATACTATAAGGGTTTGGGCCGGGGGGTCTTGATGTCTAGTCTTTTGGTATATTCTAGTACACTTGCATGGGAGACCTTCAGGATCTAAATAGGCAATTCTCCAGCCCGCCGAGTAGGAATTTTGTAGGTAAATAAGGGCTTTACAGGGTTTGAAGGGCTCCAAAACCCGAAACCCCAAACCCTTTGGTGTGTCTTCTTTTTTTTCTGTCTGTCAGTGTGTGATAAGGCCCTTGCGACTAATCCCAAACCGCAACCTTAAGCCACAAACCCCAAAAGTCATTACAGACACCTTTGGTACTTAAACCCAATAAGGAATAAGAATGTATATTTTTGATCCTATCCCAACAATGATCTAGACACCGGGAGCCTCGTACGCAGGTGTCCGGCACAGCTGCCGGCGAGCCGCAGATCGTTGCAGAGTCGACGCTGCAGGTGGTAAATCCCCAAATGGGTTCTTTTTCACACTGGAGTTCAGGGTTTATATAGGGCTTTTCTAGGGCTTATACAGTTAGGGTTTAAAGGATTGATTCCTTTAAGGATGTTCTATCGGTCTGTTAGGGGTCTCTCAAAAGGTGTCGCGGAAATTATGTTTTAGTTTAAGGTTTAAAGTTTAGGGTTGGGTTGATTGCTCAAGAATCTCGCATTCAGACCCCACTGAATTTGTAGGCGTTGAAGGCGCGTGGGCCTGGATCTTATGGGCATCTACACGGGAGCAGCAACAACAGCAGTGATGCCAGCCGCAATCCCAACATTGACGGCAGCCACCAGCAGGGGGTTTAGGATTTAGGGTCCAGGGTTTAGGATTTATGGGTTTAGGGGTTTGGGGTTTAGGGTTTTGTGGCTCTGAGCCGGTTTCTCTGTGTCTTCACGATTCTGCACACTGCTGTCGGCCAGGGCTTCGTTTGCACCTGGCGCGGATGCTCGGCGAATGCCAGAAGCTCGTCTTAACTCCGAAACGACCTCGAGTTTCTCCTAGTGCTCTTATGCCGTTCTTTTTGAACCTGAAACGAAGCAACAAGGGTATGCTTGTTTGAGAGGTAGTATACGGGTCGGAATTAGTACCAAGTTTATTCCTCAGGGTTCCTTACATTCAAATTTCTAGTGTAGTATACCCCGAAACCTTACAAATATTGAGGCCGCCAATTACTGGGGAGCTTAATCTCCGAATCGCGGATCCAGGGTCATTGGGGCTTAATTCTCAAGCCTACCTGCAACCCGATGGGCCGGCTTCGTGACAAGGATCACTACGAAGACAAACCCCAATAGCCAAAACCCAAAACGCTAAACCCCGACAGACGTAGGTCTTTGGCTTCAGGCCAGTATATTATAGGGGCCTTGATAATTACCTTTACTATTTTCGGGGTTCCTTATTACATTTATAGTATAATGGGCCCCAACCCTATTTTTATTATGAAGGCCCTACATCAAAAAGGAGCCAGGGTGCCCGTATTTTCATTGGGCAGCCGTGGAACCTACCTCTTGCTGGTGGCATAAGCGAAGGGTTTGAGCTGGGGGTGTTCATGGTTATGGTTAAGGGTTTAGCGTTAAGGTGGGGTTTAGGGTTTAAGTCCTAGACCCTAGGCCCTTAGGGTTTAGGTTTAGGGTTTAAGGTGGGTTTATGGTCAGGTTGGCGGCTTAGAGCTTAGGTTTATCCTGCATTATCCCCAAGCGAAGAAGGAGTAGACCATAAAGCCCACGTCAGGATGTCGAAACAAGTGCAGGATTTCGTCCATCAATGGTTTGGATCCTTTGAGTGGCCGGGGCGCGTAATACGGGCGTAGGAATGAATCTCAGTACAACTCTTTAGGATCCTCGAAATACAACTTCCATAATGCACACAAACCTAAACCCTAACCCTACACCATATTTCACACCAAAGCCATGTTGTAAGCCTTAAGGCCCGTACAGTTTCCCTCACAACGAGGTGCTGCAGCTGGCAATGGGACAGCCGCCTCGAACATATCACGACCCGCCCCACGGCTGGTCTTCAGGGTTTAGGCCCTTTAGGCTTCAGGGGTTCAGGGTACAGGCTTCGGGAGTTTAGGGTTTAGGGTTTAGGCTTCGGGAGTTTAGAGTTCAGGGTTTAGGCTTCGGGAGTTTAGGGGTTAGGGTTTACGGCTCAATTAGGCTTCAGGATTTTCGGGTTTAGGGTTTGGGCTTCAGGGGGTCAGGGTTAAGCTACAGTTTCATGGCTGGCTGTTCAAAGGCGTAAATCCTTACCCCCACAAGCCTTACATACCAAAACCCGAACTCAAAGCCCTAGACCCTCAACCTCCCTCCCGTAGCCCTAAGTTTCAATTTTTGGAAAGTCCTATACCCTAAAGTCTGCAATTGGTCAGGTTTTCCCTGTGCCGAAGCCCGCATTGGAGCGGCAGTGCTCCTTGGCAGAGCAGGAGGGGAACCCAGGGACCTCTTTTGAGGGCTTTGGGGTTAAGGGTTTGGGGCGGTTTGGGGTTTATGGGTTTTGGGCTTAGGGGTTTAGGGTTTAGGGCGGTTTAGGGTTTATGGGATAGGGCTTAGGGGTTTAGGGTTTAGGGCGGTTTAAGGTTTAGGGTGTATGGGTTTAGGGTTTAGGGTTTAAGGGCGTAGGGTTTAGGGTTCCCTTGAACAGTTATACCACTGGCTTAGGCTTAGGGTTTAGGGGCTTCGACAGTCTTACACAGTTTGTCGGATACCTTCATTCGCCAACATTATGCACCCCTTAAACCCTAAACCCTTCATTTTTCTAGAATATACCTGACGGACACCTACATTCTCCAAAATAGATACCCCCTAAAGCTTTCATTTTCTGAAACTATACCCCCAGCTGAGGCTACCATCGACATGGTGGCTCTTTCGGCTTCCGCACGGCTTCCTTCGGCTTCTTCTGTGCAGAGTGTCCGGTGGATGAGGTCTCCGACTATGCCGGGGACCTGGTATATACATACATGCACACATACATACATACGTGCATACATACATACATACATAAGTATGTAAGTGAGTATAAACAAACAAACAAGTGTGTATATATATACATATATATATATATATGTAGGTACATATGTATATATATATATATAGATAGAGAGAGAAGCTCACTCATAGTTTATGCGAGCTTTCTTGCACATCCACCATCTAGTGTGACTACAGGCCCCAAGCCCCAAATCTTCATCCGATATGCCAAAACATCCCGACCCAACTCCCTAACCCCTGAGCCTGGTCTTCAAACCAGAAGACGGTTCAGGGATTAAGGTTTGGGGGTTTAGGGGTTTAGGGGTTTAGGGGTTTAGGGGTTTAAGGGTTTAGGGGTTTACGGTTCAGGGCCTAGGGTTTAGGGATAGATGCCGAAGCTTGGTCCTCAAGACCAGGACGAGGGCGAGCAGCGTCGCTTCTGTCGCCGGTGTTCCGACAACGAAGCAGAGTCGCATTGGGAGTACCTGGGGGTGGTACTATCTAAAGGTTTGGGGTGTAGCACCAATTTTAGGGTTTAAGATAATCTAAAGGTTCAGGGTTTAGGGCCAAGTCTAGGGTCTAAGATTGTATAAATCGGTGTTGAATGCGTGCTGAAGGCCCAACTCTCTTCACCGACATTCCTGCGAGCGCTATGGTACAGCATTCCTGCCCAGACCTGACGTAGATTATGTGCCCACATGCTTCAGCTGTCAGGGTTCATCGGATATGGGGTGGATCAGCCGGTACCTGAATGATTTAGCAGGTGCCTATGTTGCAGGCATCATTATCCCCTGCTTTCTGCTAGGAGGCATTTAGGTGGAGGCGTGGGAGGGCAGGGCAAAATCGTAAGACGCCGGACCCAGTTTCCGGAACCATGTTGGTAAAGATGCACGTAAGAACACTCCCTTCTGCAATTCACACAAACCTCTGCTGAGAAATCGGACAGCGCAAACAGCTGGGACCTATTCAGCAGCTGCTGCTAGTATTGACTATGACCTGTCTATAAAGCTACGTCCGCACATGCAGTGTAGACTCTACCTTGCAAGGTCATGTTCCAATTCTGTGGGCGGTGTCAAGGTTGCCCACAAACACACTAACGCCCTTCATCAGATGTTTGGCCTCATGCTGACTTTTGTTTCAAACGGATTTGTGGGGAACCTAGGTACACAGCCCTTACCGAACCTATAAAGCCACCATGGGCCCTGATATCACCCTTATAGGAGCCTTTGCAGAGCCCTTGCAAGAAACCCAAACCCCAAAACCCGAAACACCACACCCTAAACCCCGACCGAAAAGCTAAACCTTAAGCATCTCTAAACCCTACCTGTGGCCAAGAAGACCCACCTTTTTGAGGAGCTATATATAGAAACCATAATAAGGAACCCTAAAAAGGTAGGTCTTTTCGGCTACAGGTAAAGCCCAAACTCTAAACCCCTAAACCCCTAAACCCCTAAGCCCCTAAACCCCTAAACCCCTAAACCCTTAAACCCCTAAACCCCAAACCCTTAACCCCCAGACGGCTCCGAGGAATCGGTGCAAGAGCTCTCCAATGGATCCCGTCTCTGCGTGCCTTGCGGGTCATTGACGCCCTTCGTCTTAGATAGTGATCGGGGGAACTTTAAACTTTTTGGCCTTATATATTAGCTGTATCTTAAAAAGTTTTAACTTTTTGGGGCCCGGTTGCTGAAGAAGAGAGTTGGGGTTCCTTAAAGGGCTCTATAAGGGATCTATAGTAGGGTTCTATAATATAGGGGCTTCAATAATTACCTACACTATTTTGGGGGTTCCTTGTTGTAATTATAGTACAATTGGCCGCAAAACCCTCTTCTAATCGTTAAGGCCCCTATATTAAATAACTACAACAAGGTTTGGGGTTAGTAGAGAACTTTTCGGTGGCACTGTGGGTCCTATGGAGGTACCTACTCATAAATACCTTCTACGGGCCCCAAGACCTCAACCCAGTTTCTGGGAATTCAAAGAGCTCTAAGCCAGGTTGTTTGGGGTTTAAGGGTTTAGGGTTTAGTGTTTAAAGGTTTAGGAAGGCTTGGAGTCTATTCAGGGGAGCCCGTGGATGTGACGTTTGGTGTTCATGTTCTCGGAGTCAAGATTGCGAGCCGAGTCCTTGTTTTCCACAGTCATCAAGCAGTTGCATCCTGTCTCTAGAGGGTTAGGATGTTATCGTATTGGGGTCCCGTACTTTGTCAAATTGTTGACAACCTCCAGCCGAATGCAGCAACCAACCCTAAAAATGTGAACCCTAGCACCTTAGACTCGTACACCTGCAAAACACTAGGCACCCCAAAAGTTAAAGGCGACCTCCAGCTATTTCGGGCTCCTTCACGTAAAGAATAGTAGGGCTCTTTTCAGGGATCCCTTAAGGGATCCCTTAGGGGATCCTTTTGTGTTTTACGCTTTTGGGCTCTGGGTTTCTCTGTCGTGGAGTAGGCGCAGAAAACTTTGCCATCAGTTTTCAGAAGATAAATGATGAAATAAATTGTCAGAGTATTCATCCAAAAACATATTTCAGCCATATTGCAGCCTATTTGAGCTGAGATATTTAGGGGTTTGGGTCTGGGATTTGGGGCTTGAAATCTCAGGACTTGAGTACGAGTCGAGGGCTTGGGAACCAGATGTAGGGCCTATCACGGTGTAGGGTTTATAGGGTTTAGGGCTGCGCGGGGTTTAGGGTCAAGGGTTATAGGGTGTCCATGGAAAGTTGCGTCGACAGGGTTTTAGGGTGTCCATGGACAGTTGGGTCGACTGAGGTCTTGCACACCGGGCCAATATCGGAGTAATTGTGGCTGCCAAGACTGCTCCTTGCCCGCCTTGCTTCCGGCTGCCGAAATTGTGACGTTGGGCTTTGCGTGGAATTTTGGACCTGTGCGTAGCCTCTTGTGGTATGGTCCGAATGCTAGGTTTTTGGGTTTGGGGACTATCTAAGTAGCCCCAAAGCTGTACATACACTCACCTGGAGCTTGTCTGAGTTGGCATGGTGAGAAGCTTGGCAGGCGAACCCTTTCAGTTGTTGAGGCAGTCCTCGGTCTCTCAGTGGGTCCTTTTTCACTTTTTTGTGGTCTTCGGTTCTTTGCGAAACTACCAATACCAAATGCGGAGCCCTGTTTCTTACTATATACGTTGCTGGGGATCCCAGAATCTGTACTGTTGTAGGAATCCCGTGTCGTGGGAAGCTCACATAGCAAGCATCCCATTTCCGCTATCTTCGACACTCTGGCTATGATTCAGTCAATTCTGAGAGAGAGCCAACTGATGCCCGTTTTCTCCATCCAGGTAGTCTAGGGCCTGAGACGTTTTGTGACATTCCCGGAATAATTCTCATTGGCTGTTGCTTCTGGTCACGCATCATATGTGAAATGCTGCTAAACTTCATACGCCAGTGGAAGAATCTTCTGTGCAAAGTCACTGCAGTGCATACACTGGCCCTTCTGCGATGCTAAGTATAGCTTCATTCCCAAAGCCTTGCCTCAACGACCTCTCATCCCTCAACCGTTCTTGGCACCCAGACTCCAGAACCTCAGCTTCCTTGACGTTCTAATTCTCAACGATCCTGCTACTACATGACCCGTAACACCAGCCAAAATGTGAGTTTCGGAAAATAGGGAGCCCTAATATGATACCCTAAATAGTAGGATCCTTATTATAAGGACCCCAAAATAAGGTACCTCCCATTTCCGGAAACTCCCAGAATGTCTCGAGGCCCAGAGGGAAGTTTCTCCAACAGCTCTGGTGCTTCCGTCTGCGAGGAGAGGGGCCGCGATTAGAAACTCCGAGGTTTCGAGTATGTCTAAACCCTCAACTCTAAACCCCAAGTATATGTGTATTTATATATATACATATATATCTGTATGTACATGTATCTATATATATGTATATATGTATGTATATCTATATATATATATATATGTATCCCTGCAGCACCGTGCTACGAGCGGAAAGTAAGAAAGGGGCCCCCTGATTTGTCAAACAGATACTGGGCGACCTTGCTTTACCCACCCCAAAGGAGCCTGGGGTAGATTCCTTCGTGCTCCTTGCATATCCCGCCCAGGTTGAACTTGAAAGGGCCCTCGAAAGAGCCTTGAAAGGCCCAGGTATACTTAGGCTTCAAGCTTCAGGGTTTAGGGTGTAAGAGCAGCAGAAGGCCCTAGTAAAGCATCTACAGCCCTACATGGGAACGCCCCAAACCAAAAACCCTAAAACCTAGACCCTAAAACCCTAAACCCAAAACGTAAGCCCTGAACCAATCCTAAACCCTAAGCCCTGAACCAATCCTAAACCTTAAGCCCTAAACCCTGAACCAATCCTACACCTGTTTAAAGGCCCAGTAGAGCCGATCTGATGGCCAGGACTGCCCGGAATCCAAGGGGCCCCTTTTGCAGAACCCTACCCTAAACCTTAAAACCCTTAACTTTAAAACCACACCCTAAACCCTTAAAATCATTAACTTGAAAACCCTAAGCCCTAAACCCTAAAGCCTTAAAATCCTTAACTTTAAAGCCCTAAATCCTAAACCCTAAACCTTACACCCTAATCCAACCCGAAGCCCTGCAGGACTGCCCGGAAGGCTACTTCTCGGCTGCCGGAGGCAGCGCCTGCGAGCCGTGCCCGGCGGGGAAGCCGGGCAGCAGATGATCCCGTCGGTCTTTTCATGGGGTTCCGAGTTCAGGGGTTGTAGGGGTTTAGGGTTTATGGTTTAGGGTTTAGGACTTCGGGTTTAATTAGGATTTAGGGTTGAATTAGGGTTTACGGTCCAGGGTTCAGGGGTTGTAGGGGTTTAGGTTTAGGGTTCATTCTCAGGGTCTTTCTAGGCTTCAGGGTTCAGGGTTTGGAGGGGTTTAGGGGCTTAGGGTTTTGACCTTTAGGGGCCCCAAAAGGGACATAAGCATAAGATTCTGAGGGCCTTTGTGGGCTTCAGGGTTCCGGGTCTATAGGGGTTTGGGGTTCAGGGGCAGATTATCTTCTTTTGTTGTACGGTTGAGAGCTTAGGGTTGCCACGCTTAGGGTATTCGGCCGTGCGTTTGGGTTTGAGTGTCCAGTGCTTCGGCTGTAGGGTTCTGGGTCTCTTTCGGGGATTGGGACTTCTGGGATTGTGCGTCTATTGGCGCGTGCATGAAAGTTTGCGAACGAGGGTTTTTAAACCCTGCATCCTAAAACTCGAATCTTACAAATAGCTCCTCTGAGCACAGTTTTTGGACTCTCTGTTGGTTTGGGCTCTGGTTCAGGCTGGATGTTGGTGTCGGGACAAACTTCACCTACACCCAGGTAAACTCCTACTTATTGGAGTACTGTGCTTAGGGTTGTTTAGGGGTTCAGGGATTCAGGGTGTAGGGCTGCCTCGCAGTAAATAGCCTTAAAGCGCGAAGCCGCTCGGCGAACCCTAAACTGCAAAAGGGGAACCTTGACAGCACACAGCAATCCGAGGACGTCGAGCTACTCCGGCAGCGGGCAATGCGCACCTCAGATGCAGAGAGGATCTTTTTTGTAATCACTGTCACCACTGTTGATGATATAAATCCTGCTTTGCCCATAACAGGGAATACACCATAATTCCCATAGTTCAGGGTCCTGAAGGTAGTGCAGGATTTATATCACAACCGTATTTCCTAGCCCTTTGGCCCTGAACCGTTAAAGTTCAGAGTAATCACCTGAAGCCCAGGCTTCAACCCAAACCTTTGGCCCAGACCCAGCAAGCCAGAACCCAATTCCCTCAAGTTGAAAAAACGTCCAAACTGACAACCCATAACCCATGGGCCCCCAAACCCAAAGCCTATTTAGACCAGCAAAGTAACGAGCAAAACAACCCAAAACCTCTGACCCGCAAAACCTAGAGGCCTAGAGCTTAAAACAGAAAGGTCTGGTGCTGAACCCAAGAACCTGTTTTGCGGCACCGCTATGGGACCTTATGCAACCCTAACCCTATACCCTAAACCTTAAACCCCTAAAGCCTATCATCGCAAGGTCAACTGCACTCTTGGCACCTTTGCCGAGCTGCCAGGTTCCCCCTGCCGCCCATGCTTCTTGGAACGGTTAGGATAGGGGCCTTAATTCACTACGTATACTATTTTGGGGGTTCCTTAGAGGGCTCTATAAGGAATCTATTGTAGGGTTCCATGATATAGGGGCCGTAATGGGGTTAATATAGAAGCCGCCAAGATTATTTCTTCGGGTTACACTATTGTAGTGATACTATAAATGAGCACTAAACCCTGTTCTTATAATTAAGGCCCCTACATTCGTCCTGGATTCGTGTAGCGGGTCGAGAGTGGTGTAATGGGCTTGTAGACGAGGTTTTCTTAGCAGTTAGGAGTATCCTTTATGGGAGGTCTCCTTGCGGTTCAAAGTGAAGACTAAACAACAAGCAGTGTCCTTTGCAAGGGGGCATTGGGGAACCTAGGTGAGTCTCTTTCAGTCTAGAAAGTTGTTGGGTCCACGGCCGTAGGTGTGTGCGAGGTACGCAGCTTGGGGTCCAACGGTTTGTGGGAATGTGATCGCGCTTTTGGTGCTTTTCGTGCACGGCTTTGGATTTAAAGTCCTGGTGATTCTGGTGCCCTTGAAAGTTCATGCTACTGTGTCACATCGTTAATATCTCTATACAGTCCCACCGCAACATGGATCCCCCCAGTCTCTAACGCAAGAAGTCTACTAAGATCCCGTTCCATCTTGGTTTAGGGGAGTGTCTGAAAGAAGAAATCGGAACCACCAGTAAATAGTAATGTTCCACCCTGACACCCCCTACTAGTTAGATGACTATCGTACGAAACAAGACCCTAAGCCCTGAACTCCAAGCCGTAGCATCATTCCGAAGGCCGCTTTAGCCAGCCCCTTAGAGCAACCCACTGTCGCAGGGTTTTACTGGTCGATTCAAGAACATAGGAATGTAGTGGCACTGGTACCTGGAAATGGGTTCCTTTGATGATGGGATCCAAGGTTTGGGTGACGGGATGGGATTGTTTTCTCTCGCCGATCTTACTTATCACAAGGAACAGCATTGATAATTTTCCAGGCCCTTCTTTTAGTTCAGGGTATAGACGCCATAACTCGGGAGTCAGAAGCTACTAGTTTGTCGGATTTGGTGCAGCGGTGCAACAGGTACTCCCAAGCCCTAAACCCCACGAATCGTAAACCTTCAATGCCTAAACCTTAAAAATGTAAAACCCTAAAGCCCTAAAACCCGAAACCCTAAAACCCCAGAGCCTTAAAACCCTAAACCCTTAAAACCCTAAATCCTGAAACCCTAAATTCAGGTTTCGAATTTAAAGAAGCCGCAGCCGATATGCGAGGCCCCGGCGGCAGCCACGCACCGGCGGAAGGCCTCACTGCTTGTGCCTCTCCCAGCATTCAGGGAACTAGTATGATTAACATAAAGAAGAAGAACAGCATATGTGTCATGTTAGTTAATATACACACATGCATCTATACATCTGTTTATGCGCATATATGTACATAGAAATGTAGTGGCAACCAACATATCGGAGTATGTACTGAGCAGACTAGAAGACACTCTCTGGTGTAGGCCTTAGAGTGTTGTTATCGGGGTGGACAGCACAGTAATCGAAGCACTGAACAGTTTAGCTCTAGATATACCCTAAGCCCTAAGCCCTAAACCCTAAACTCTAAACCCTATAAACCTAAATCTGGCCCTACAGCCTCAGAGCCTGAGACCCAAGTCCTGAACGCCACACCGCTGACCTAACCTCCGAAACTCTCCTGAAGGCTGAACTACACCTACCTTTCCCCACCAAAAACTACTTTTTGTGTAGGGTCCCTGTAGAACCTACATAAGGGTTGATCGTGAGAACCTACGAAAATTTAGGTTTTGGTAGGTTGAGGTAAACTCTGTACTCTATGCCCGAAGCATCGAATGGCTCAGGCCTTATCTGCGAGGCGGGATCGCGCAGCAGCTGGGATGGAAGCAGCTGCGATCTCTGTCCTCCAATGACTTACCAGTCGCCTCGGCTAATTCAGCTGGGCTCTCGTTAACCGAGAGGGGCGTCCCCCAAAATAGTATAGGTAATAAAGAGGCCCAATATGCTATAGGGTTTGGGGGGTATATTACCAAGAGGGTCCATATGCACTACCATTATGGAACTAGGCACCAAAAGACCATCCTAATAATGGGTTTGGGGACCTAAACCCATAGTAGGAGTACATATGGATCCTCTGGGTAAGCTTTTGAACTAGTGCGGCACCACTCTGAAATTTAAGGGGTAGGTAGAATGTAACGGGAGGCAGGGTTAAGACTTTGATCGTTTTGAGGGTGACGCACTATCTATGCACAACGGCCTCTGAGGCACCTTCGCAACTCCAGCGTGTGCCTGCCGGCCCAGGACAGGTTGCATTGAATCGTGGAGGATTTTGCGGGAACGTTTTAAGCTTTACGGTTCGGCTTGCGCAGTAGAGCGCAGAAGGTGGAGGGAATTCAAGACTAGAGGGCTCCATTTACATAAACATAGAGGCCTAGATGATTTTTCCTTCCTAAAGTAATGCTATACATGAGCCCAAAACCCTATTCTAATTATTCAAGGCCCCTAGGTTAAACCCAAAGCTCAGCCCTAGAGCACTCCCACCGAAGCCACTGAAAATCCCCTAAACCCGGAATCAGACTAAACTCTAAACTTTGCAGCCCCCTGAACCCTATAAACCCTAAGCTCAAAACCCTAAACCACGACCCTAAGCCTTAACCAAGCGCTAAACCACAACCTCACACCTTCAAGCAATGAAGGAGGGGGCCGAGATGAGCGGCACGGGCATGGCCATCGCCCTGAACCGCGCTGGCTTCTGGATTCGGAAGGTGGGGGTTTCCGGCTGCGGGTTCCGGCTTCACAGGTTCAGGGCTTTGGGATTGGGGTTCAGGGTTTAGGGTTGAGGGTTTAGGGTTGAGGGTTGAGGGTTCGCAGAGATTCAAAACACTTGATTTTGTTCAGCAATGTAGCCTAAAGTTCCCTGCTGCTGAATTCCCTTAATTCCTGAGGAACCCATAATATGATTCCAGGCAAATTCCTGACATGAACCGTTGTTCAATTTCTGGGTATTTGGGATTTACGCTTGGCCTTCGGTCACGATTCCATGTGGGGGTCTTCAGAACATGATGAGCTTCTTCTGAGAGTGCATGTAAGAAGGAGCCTGGTATTGAGGTTTTATCGCATTTACGGTCTAGACTTAGATCCAATGTACAGGGCATCGGCTGGAGGGAGAGATAACACTGCAACTCGCCATAGGGCCATAAGTTTCTGACTTGAAGCCCTAAACCCTATACGCTAAACCCAAACCCCTAGGCACTGTAGCACTGTTACAATCACTAAGCACACATTATTTTCCCATAAACCCTGCACGCGAAGCTCCGAAGTTTCAGCCCAAACCACCCTACGCACTACGCCTCTGCTCAGGTGGGAAGCCATGTTAGCTGGGAGGCCTGTCTAGCCTCCCAGCTGATAGAGGGAACGGCTTTCGCCGGTCTTTACAGAAGGCTTTGTGGTCTTTAGCTATTGCGGTACTATTGCGGCTTGTGGTTTAGAAACTTTCACCACTAGTAGTACGTAGCGGTTGTGCTTCTGGTAGTGGTGGTGGTAGTGGTGGTGGTGGTGGTGGTAGTAGTAGTAGTGGTAGTAGTACTACGCCGACAGTGACGACATTGTAACGACGACGACGACGACAATTGCGATGACGACGAAGACAACGACTACGATTGCGACGACGACGACGACTACGACTATTAATGCTGCTGCTGCTACTACTACTACTACTACTACTAGGCTTGCGCGCCTCCTGGCGCCTGGTAGTTTGCAGGTGTTAGAGGGTCAATAGCATCGGTTTTTACAGGTTTTGTGAGAATTGCAGTTCAGTTACGTTTTCAAAAGCTACTTTGGTTTACTAATAATTACACGATGACGATGATGATGCTAGTGGTGCTACTGATGATGATGACGATGATGATGATGATGCTGAGAATGACAACGATGTGCATGTTATTGGAAGCCACTAGTAGGACTGAGGACTGAGGACTACGGCCACTAGTGCTACTATTAGTGCCAGTGGCACTGGTCCTGGTACTGCTACTGGTGTTAGTGCGACTGCTACTGCCGCTGCTGCACTATTAGTGCCACTGGTGCTGGTACTGCTACTGCCACTGCTACTGCTACTGCCAACACACGAACATCGAGCCACTGTGCGGGCCCCCCCCTCAGTCCGACCCCCCCGCACCAGTGGAAGAAAATCCTTCGAAAACACACGAAAATCGAGCCACACCGTGGGGATTGCGAAACCGGCAAAAATTGCGGTGAAGCATGTCGTGATTGACACCCCCACCATGCCCTCCCCTCCCAGTCGAACAAAAGCCCCCGTAAAACGCTACAAAGTACCGGCATTGCCAGTGTTTTTGGCAACAAGAAGACCATTGCGGTCGACCATGTCGTTATTAACCCCCCCACCCACCCACCCAAAACTTCACCGAAACGCTTGAAAACAGAGGAAAACACCAGGCGCCAGGAGGCGCGCATGGCTACTACTAGTAGTAGTAGTAGTACTACTACTACTACTACTACTACTGCTACTACTACTCCTACTACTACTACTACTACTACTACTACTACTACTAGTAGTACTACGACTACCACTACTACTGCTACTACTGCTACTACTGCTACTACCGCTACGACTACGACTACGACGACGACTACTAACTAGTACGACGAATGCTACCACGATTGCCGCTACTTCTACTGCGACTGCCACTGCGACTGCGACTGCTTTTGGGTTTAGGTTTTATGGTTTAGGGCCACAGCTCCAAAGCCCTACGCCCCAAACCCTAAACCTGAAAAACCTTAAACCACCGAGGCCCGGGAAGCTCTGAAGCACCAGAGCTCGAACCACATCAGAATTAGCCCTAATAGTCCCACGTAAGAAAAAAAGAATATACCATTCTTAGAAGTGTTAAGGCCCCTATACTAAGCCCCGCATAAGTATGAAAGATATACCCGTGTTATAACTGATAAGGCCTCTATACTAAGCCTAGATGCGAAATCCCTTAAAAGCCGGCTGCTCAGGTCCCTGATGCCTGCTTGGCGAATGCAACCTGCGCCGAGGGTTCTACCGGTGTCCAGTGCCCTGTCAGGAGTCTGAAGTTAGGGTTTTGGGTTTAGGGTTGGGGGTTTCTCAGAAACTGCCTGGGGTGTACAGAATCTAGCAGAATTGTGTTTTGGTTTTATAAACCCTACGAGAAACCTGCTATAAATTACAAGGGTTAACCCTCTGGCCGCAAAAGAGCAACGCTATTCCTTACAGGGACTTTAATCGTATGGCCCCCATGTACGATTTGCATTTAGGAGCGTGGACTAGACCTTTCTGGACGGGAAGGTGCGCGCTGAGGAGAGGCTTCCAGCGCTTCGGGCTTGTGCGCACTTATGAATAACCCGCAATCCTAAACCCCTAAGCCCCTAAACCCCTAAACGCTAAGCCCTGCACCCCTAAACCCTAAACCCTGAACCCTAAACCCTGAACCCTAACCCGAGTAATTGGCCCTGAACCCGCAGAAGCCGAGGTGCCTTAGCTGCCTTCCTGGGTATGTTCGCAGTCGACTACCGCTGCAGGATTCCTGCGAGCACTGCGCAGAGCACCTGACGCTTGGCAGACGGCTAAAAAAGTTGGGATTGAGGGTTGAGGGTTTGGGGTTTGGGGTCCAGGGTTTAAGGGTTTAGGGTTTAGGGTCTACTGTTTGGGGTCTAATGTTTAGGGCAGTTTAGGGTTTAGGGTCTGATGTTTAGGGTATGGGGTCTATAGTTTAGGGTTTATTGTTTAGGGTTTAGGGTCTAGTGTTTAGGGTTTAGGGTCTAGTGTGCAGGGTTTAGGGTCCAGGGTCGGGGATTTGGGTTGAGTGTAGTCTTCAGGTCTTCGGGTGAAGGCTCGGTTTGCGGTTTCGGGGGTTGAGGCTGAACCCCTCAAACTCTAAATCCCCTATACAGCCTAAACCCTGCACACCCACGCTGAACCCGTAAACCCCAACCCTCGAAGTTTCACAGCTTCAAGCCCCAGAAGCACTACTATAGGGGCCTCAATAATTACCGATACTATTTTTGGGCTCCTTGTTGTGATTGCAGTATAAGTACCTCAAAACCCTATTCTAGTCTTGAGGCCCCTATATTAGGGCCCTAAATTCTAAATCTCAAAGCTTCAAAGCAGAAAGGGTTGCTGTAAGGGGGTACTACAAAGCTTACTATATGGGTTACTGCCACAGTTACTGTAAGGGTTACTGTAAAGCTAACTATAAGGCTGAATATGAAGCCTACTGTAAGAGTTATATACTTTCAGCATCATTAGAAGAGGCGATGAGGAGATTGCTATTTGGCATTGGATCGAGGCTTGTCCTCGGGGTTCAATGCCATCAGAGGTTTGCGGTTTAAGGTTCGGCTTGGGGTTCACAAGCTGAGGGGTTTAGGGGTTCCTTTAAAGGAGCTATAAGAGTTCCTATAAGGGATTTTCAAGGGTACTATAGGGTTTAGGATTTTAGGGCTTTAGGGTTTCGGGTGTAGGGTTTGAAGGGTTCAGGGTATGGGGTTTGGTCCTAATCATAAGTGAACCCTTCCAACCAAAAGCCAAACCAAACTCACTAGCGTTGCAACCAAAACGAGAAGATCCTTAATACAGGGGCCGTAATATTTACATAAACTGTTTTGGGGGTTCCTTATCATAATTATAGTATAGCGGGCCACAAAAACCCAATTCCAATTATTTTCGCTCCTATATGAAGACACGCAGCAAAACTCGTGACCTCTTAACCTGACACATCAAAGCAAGCAATTCCGAGACGTCCAAGCAACAAAAACAATGCCAAGTTGCTTTAGAAGCCTAGCCCCAGGCAAATAGCAACTCTCAGAGACTTGGCCCAAGAATGGTCCTGAGTATCTAACAGATGTGACATCCAAACGGAGGATCCTGACAATCCTGCATCCAAGAACGATTCTGCGCCAAAGCAAAATGCTCAGGGTGTACATAGGGTTTCTGGACTCTGAAACGAAAAGGGTTTAAAAGAAGAGTTCAGGCTGGGAGGTTTCGGGACTCTAAACCCCACCTACGTCTTAGGATGATGAGGTTTGGGGTTTAGGGTCTAAGATTTAGGGTTTAGGGGGTAGTTAGGGGAACAGGATTTAGGGTTTAGGGTTTGGGTTGAGGAGGTTCAGGGTTCCATTTAGGGTTTAGGGAGGGTTCAGGGTTTAGGGATTCTGAAACCCCTTGAACCCAAGGATGATCCTGAACCTCGTCCTCTTCCTCTCCCTGGTGGCGGCCAGTTTGCATAGCTTCAAAGGTTTAGGATTGAGGGTTTCGGGCTTTCCTCCAGCCACAAGCCTGTTCTAAGGGTTTCTCATCATGGTTTCCTTATACCCTAAACCCTAGACGCTAAACCCCTAAACCCTAGATCATAAACCTAGGGTATCATTCGTCTTTTAGTTGATGGTTTACGGGTTTAGGTTTCTGGCCCTCAGCTTTCGATGCTTCAGCCCAAAACTGAATAAAGAAGACGGAGTACCTACCAACACTATTCCTGAGGCTACTTGATATAACTCATGGATACTCTACCCTGGCTCCGAACCCTGCTTTGATCATGAAAGCCCCTACATCATGGAGCCCTTCTGCCAGCCTTCGCAAGAACCCGTAGCGGAGCCATTTTCTAGCATGACGGTCTCCAAAGGTTACAAGAATTCAGGCTTTCTGAGGTTTGCAAGTTCCCCTCAGGCTCCCTCGTGAAACCGAAGATTTTGGTTTTCGAGTTTAGAACTCAGACTTTCGGGTTCAAGGGATTTAGGGCAGGGCTTTGAGCTCTGCTTGGAGTGGTGTCGGGGGCTCACTGTTGCTTGTTTTGGCGGGCGGGGGGGTGGGGGGGGGGGGGGGCAGGGGCTTAGGGTTCAAAGGTTTCGGGCTCTGTGATGGGGCAGCTTTGCAGGGTTTTCAAGGATTTCTACTTGGGTCTCAAGGTTCAGAGTTGTTGGTTTCGGAGTTGAGGGCTTAGGGCTGTGGTTGGAGCTAACTTACTTGACGGGCGGGTTGCATTTGCAAGACACACAAGCTATGCATCGATCTTCATGGGCTTATGCAACGCAGCAGGTGTGTAATATATTCCTTGGGCTTCCTTGTCATGATTATTATCTTGGTCATTCCTGGTTGCCTTTAGCATTACATATTTCTAGAATCTGCCATTCAAAACACTGTTCAGATGAAGGCATGAAAGGCCCTCGAGAGGCTCCGAAGCCTAACTAAAGACCTAATCGGGTTTGGGGCTTAATTAGGGTTCCGGGATCATGTCGCTGAAGCTTCGAATACCCAGAGTTTCACAAGACCTCGCGAAAACACACAGGTCTTTATCCAATTTCTCTTGAGTCATATTAAGCCTGTGAAGTTAAAAGCAAGCTTACTATCAAAAAGCGAAAACACTATATAGTAAAATCCCAGCAGCATCATCAGGTAGTGATGTCCCTGTGGCTCGCCAAGCTGGGCGTGGAGAGGCGGAACAACCCCAAGGATAACTTGGGCATGACTTGCTGATTACCATAATATCAAGGATTTCAGGTTTAGGCTTTAGGGTTTAGAGAGAGAGAGAGAGAGAGAGAGAGAGAGAGAGAGAGAGAGAGAGAGAGAGAGAGAGAGAGAGAGAGAGAGAGTGTGTTGTTGTCCTGCTGGTGGTGGTGCTGGTGTCTATGTTTCGATGTTTTTCTTCAGTTTATGGTCTGAAATCTTCGTTGACGTCCTTCCTTCGCAGTGCTCTTTGTGCTTGGCGCCTGGGAGCTATGTTTTTCGAGCTCGTTGACTGATTGCGGCAAGGCAACAAGATGACGTGGGCTGGCTGGTTTAGAGATGTTGTTTTTTTTTTGCGGGGGTTTCTCTAGGGTTGAATAATGAGATTTTCGTAGGGATTGTTCTATGGAAAGCCTTTATACCGTTGGTTCAGTCTCTTGATTCTCTCAATCCTGACTTTGCTCGGTCTTTGGCGGCAGGGATAGTGCATGAAACCCTACACCCTGAAACGCCAAAGGCCTAAACCCTAAACCCCTGAACTCAGGCGTTATGGTCCGAGCTGAACGCAGTTTCCCTAGGGTCCGTTCAGCCTCGCCACAACCCCAGCGCGGCCCCGTGGTTAGGGGTGCCCGCGAACAACAAGATCTCCCTGCTCCTCACTTGGTGACTGGAGTGTGGGATTGACACTGTACGCCTTTGCGAGGTGTCTTGCGGCTATATGAAAGCCAGCCTTTTCTTCTGGATTTGGGTTTTTCTACACGTGGAAGCTGCCGAGTGCAGCCACATCCTGTGCCGCGATTCCCGGAGAGCCTGCATGGCACCGCCGGTGCAGGAAAAGGAGAACCAAAGCCAGAACAGTTTTGCGAGCAGCTGCAAGTGGTTGGATTCAACCCCACACACAGCTGCTGAGACGAGCCAAAGTGCTGTTGGCCAACCACCACAGCGCGATGAGGCCTGCAAAAACCAAAGCTCCAGCCTGGCAATGTACCTGTTCCCGGCAGAACCGCGGGAACCAGGACTTTTGCGGCGGGTGTGGAAAGCACTGGTCCAAGACTCGACAGCACTCCGAGTATTGGAGGCCTTCCCCGCAGGTACCTTGGCGTGGACAGCAAGATGCCTGGGACGAAGATCAGACGCCGCGGCCACGCACCCCGTCGCCGAGACGACGTGGCAAGAGCCGAGGTGGAGCCGACAGCAAAGGGAAGGGCAACGGAAAGGCGGCAGGGAGCCAGGACACGGTGCCCAAGCCGCCCAGCATGGAAGGTCTGCCGCCGGCACCCGCCGCGCCGCAGCTTCCCCTGCCCAAGAAGCAAGAGCCGGAGGTCCAGTCGCAAGCCAAGGCGCAACTGGATGCACTATTGGGCGCGCTTGCTGCCTCGTCAACTGCTTTGCCACCGGCTGCTCAACAAATGGTGACAGCCATGAGGGCCAGCAGCGACCAGGACGCCACACGGGCGATGCACAGGGCCGTTGCAGCTCAATCCAAGGCCCGTCAGGCCCTCGGTCGAGTGCAACAGCAACGCTCAGTGTATTTGGCTGCTTGGCACCAGTACGTTTCGCAGCTAGCCGAGCTACTGGAACAACAGATCAGCGAGCAGACCCAGATCCTCGAGGACCTCGATCAGGCAGAGATACAATGGACGTCTGCAGAGCAGCAGGCCACCCAGAACCTGTCGAAGCTCACCAACAAGGAAAAGGATGCCTCGGAGGACTCGGAACGGGACTTCGAGGATGCCGAGGCCTCAGTGGACATGGCTATCGATACGGAAGCCAAGCTACGGTCGGCGACAACGGAGACCCGACAGTCAACACAGAAGCTTGCCACTGCACTTGGAGATCTCAAGAGTACAGCGGCGGAGCTCATGAGCAAGCACCGAGAAGGCTCTCGCACACCCAGAAGGGGTGTCACGCCAGAGTCTGCAGCAGGCGCGGGGGACAAAAATACCCCGCAACCTCACGACGTCGCTGCCAAAGGTGGTGGCAAGCCGCCGGAACCTTCGCAAGTCCCTGGTGGGGCTCGTACATAAGCCCGCGGGTTATGTGCGAGCCGATCGGCGTTTCCTGGGTGGACTATGGGGTCCACTCGGTTGATCACGAAGACAGTTTTATAGGGCCAGGCTCGGCCAAGCTTCTGGGCTACATGCGGCAACTACTAGAGGTTGCCATGTTCGACATGGATGTGGCACAGGCACATACCATCTGGGAAGACCCTCGCGAGGACCCACAGCCAGGAGCATGGATCGTGCCCACTGAGTATGACAAGGCGCTGCGTTCGGTGAAAGATGTTTGTGGGCTTCATCTTCCTCGGTTCGTATGTGTACAGAAGGACGTCGCTAGGAATTTTCCTCAGGCGGCCGGTTGCGCTGATCTAGCGGACTTTTTCTGGGGCCACAGAGGTGCACTTGACCCTGACTTCCGGATTCCAGCTCAGCGCATGGTGCAACAGCTAGCTGTCGAGCCTGATGCGGAAGGGTCATTTGCCCCGAGCGGGCATCAGAAAATTTTCGCTGAGCTCAGCGCCGAATCGGCCTGTTTTCCATGTAGGGCGCAGACACACGGCTATGGGGATCACAGCCTCAGGCGCAAGGCCCACTTTGCCGACGAACCGGTGCAGGCACAGGTCAACCGGCTTGTCTCCCGTTTCCTCGACCACTGCTGGCAGCCATTCCCTCACCTCCGACAGCCTTTGCGTGTGCCGCCCGTTGCGTGCACCGCACTACCTTCTCCTGAGGACAGCCCATCACCATACTTTGGCCCTACCAAGGCCATGCCCACCCTGCTGACCTCCTCAGGAAACCCTTTGTGCTGTCCTCCCTCCGGTGCTTCCAATGCCCGTGAGGTTTCCCATGCAGCTGCAGAAGCCCAACGCATTCAGCATGTGCAGCCTGTTGCTGGCACTGCTCCATGTGCAGAGGAGTGCTACAAGGTCGGTTCCTTGTCGAGCCTTGGCACTCACCCTATGCCGGCCACCGTGCCAGCTCTACCGGCCCTTGGCGTGCCGACCGCGCGTACCATGCCTAAGGCCAGCGCAGTCACTGACCTGCACATGATCTTTGCGGCACAGGTCCAAATCGGACCTGAGTGGTTAGCAGGACCCTTTCTAAATGCAGATGCCAGGAGCCTTGTTCGTCTGCAGCTCGAGCCTGCTGACGGTGACTCCGACACCCGCTACACGATCCTTGACTACCGCAGTGATACCATTGTCCGTCGGTCCATGCCTTCCTGGACCCCGCTTGAGTATGTGGCTCATGCAATCAGACAGGTATCATACCGTGTGCATAGGGCCTTCTTTCTTGAAGTGCCTTTGCTCGGATACCCGTGCCCGCAGATTCTCCTTACCCCTGCTGGCCTGCCACTCGGGCACCGGACCCTGCCGGTCGACTTACGCCCGCTTCAAGGTATGTTGCATGTTGTTAGGGTCCAATGCGGTTTGGAGACCCCAGCACTATGGGAGGCACTGCACGAGAAGGGCATCGAAAATCTCGGCACTCTGGCAGCTGCCACACGTGATGGTCAGCTTAGCCTGGCCGATCACAGCGGCCACGTTGTGCACCACACAAGGCAACTGCCTGAGCAACAATGGCTGATTTCATCAGACGTCGCGGCAGATCTGCTGCCTGACTTTGCTGTACGCTATGTAGGTGGCGGGCCCCTGACTTTCCGGGTCCCTCGACCGCCACAGCCCATCGAGCCGCCCAGGCACGCCACTGTGGCCGACATAGAGGCCTTGCGAGCAGCCGAGCACCCTCATCGTGAATGGCCGACCTCCACCACCACTACCACAGCCATGCACGCCGCGCAACTTGCAGCCAGCACCCTTGACCATGCACCTCTCGGTGTGCCCGCGCCTGAACTTCATCCGCCCTCCTTGCTTCAGCGTCCTCCTGTACCAGCCGAAGACAAGATCGGACGGACGCACTGGTCCAGCGAAGCACCGTCCATCTTGCCTAGCTTTCTTGCGCAGGACTGTGTTCAACAGGAGAGTGTCGATGTCTACTCATGGGGCGCGGCAGCTGGCATGCCCAACCATGCCTTCACCATCTTTGATGTTGTGAGACATGCCACTACCCGCCCACGCCCCAGAGAAGGCACGCTGCCTGCCATCATACGCGCAGCGGTGCTCGAAGCGCCATTCCCTGTTGGCGCCGTGCAGGTATTGATGAAGGGCGCACAGGGCCTGCCACAGCCGCAAATTGTCTTATATCAAAGGAACCTGCCCAGCGGGCATGCCCCCATACCATGGGACTTACGGCCGGTTGGAGGCGACCTGAAACTTTGCAAGACGCGGTGGAAAGGCTCCGACCAGTGCTGCCTGCTGCAACTGCCACTGGAATCTGCGATGCCCTTCTGACAGGACATTATGCGGCCCTCGACGCCACTGGCATTGTTGGACAGGTCCTTCCGCAGGTACTCAGTGAGGTGCAGCACTTTCTTGTTGAGCCAGCATTTTCAGGTTTTGCAAGCATTGGCTTGCCGCCTCCATGGAACGACTTACCCTCTCCGTTCTTTTGGCCGACGGAAGGGCGTCCATCGACCACCTCCACCACGTCCACCAGTCCAGTCGAGCCTCCTAGCTCCTTCAGGTTCACAATGCTCTGTGGCCCGCACTCCCACAGTGCGGTGGTGCAAACTCCATGCTATCAGGCCGACGCCATCCTTGAAAGGTTGATAAGGGAAGTGATAGCCCAGGGATACCCAGTAGGAGGCCCATTTCATGTCATGATGGCAGCTGGCCAGCCGGCACCGGTTGACAACCAACAGGAGGTCATATTCCTCCTTTGCAACTCTGTGCATGACCGCACAGTTGCCATTGTTGTTGACGAGCGGACCGGAGGACACCCGCTCCACGCCTCCCAAGTTGCACCGCATGTCATGTGCGAGAGCCTCATTGCGCCTGAAGCGAGCGGGAGGGGGATTTCTGTTGTTGTCAATGGAGCCCCAGCAAGGCTCACGCCCAAGTGGCCAGTGCAGGGTGATTACATCCAGTTTGATGAAGGCCAAGGTCCCCCTGCCTTCACGCCCACCAGTTGGATCCTGCGTCAACTTGAGGTGCTTCTCCCTTACATCTGGCCCTTGCACGTTGGAGATGGCGTATACTCCCTGGATGTGCCTGCTTACGCCCGTTTGCGCCGCCGTGCGCAAGGCACCTTCCATCCGCCAGAGGGCGGCTGCCTAGTCCTTGGCATACACCACGGACCTGTTGCCTTCAATCTTGGGCAACCGCTCGTCCCGTCCGTGCCGGAAATGCAGGCAGGTCTTGCCCGACTAGAGGACTGTCCCCCAGCAATGCTGGAGACGTACCACACCAGGGCAGTCAGCATCAGCGAAAGGACAGTGTTTGTATCAGCACCCACGCAATATATGTACAGGACGGTGTTGGCACCCAGCCTCCCGCATCCTAATCATTACATTGCGTATGCTGTCCTGCCTGATGCGATCGAACTGCAATTGATATTGCCGCAAGGAGTCGCCTACCGCAGGCCCAGGAGGAGACACCAACACGGGGACATTCTGGACATTTTTCTCCTCGCAAGGTGCGTATGGCCTTATATTCGATTCATCGAATATAGCCTGCCGCTGCCACAAGCTGCACATGCCCCGCGGCAGCAGCGACCGCCCCTCAACGATGGGACAGCACTAGTTCAGATCCTTGATCATGCCAGCCGGGAAAAGAAACGATGCGCACAACTTCAACAACTACACCCCGAGGTTGACTGTCCTTGCATTGAAGGCGCTTTCCGATGTGAGGATGAACCAAACGCCATGCTAGGCAGCACCGATGCCTCGGTACAAGTGCCGACGCCTTTTGGCAGACGTCGCATGCGTCCACAGCCCCAAACTGAACAGGAGCTCAAGACCAGTGAACTTTGGGCTCATAACCATTGTGATCCTGCACCTGGCTCCGAGGCTGCTGCAAAACCTCCTCCTACTGTTTTGCCGCTCGAACGTCTCATTGAGCAGACTGCAGAGCGTAAGGGAGCAGGCGGACTCCTCACTGGAGTATGTGCGGATATGTTTCCTTTCTTGTTCGAACAGTACGGCCTTACGCTCTTCTGTCCAGACTGGCAGTGTGTTCCAGAACTACAGCCCGCCACACGGCAATTTCTCTCCGGTCTCAGGACACTGCCCACGGGTGCCAAGCCAGCAGCCATTCAATTCTTTGTTGACGGGTCCTTTTTCCCTGCTGATCAGGGGCCCATCAGATGTGGATGGGCCATTTGTGCCCTCGCATACTTCCAGCACGAATGGCACTGGGTCGGATGGCTAGCTGCACGCACTGAGCCAGAGGGAGACCACACTTCTCTCCAGGAGCAAGTCAGGTCTTCATACGAGACAGAGCTCTCTGCGCTCTGCTATGCACTGGCGTGCGCCGTAAGCGCACGAGTGCCTTGCCTCTTCGGGTTCGACTCAACATCCGCCGCTGCTACCGCTGCGGCAGACGCAGTTGACAAACAGGGGTCGGCCTTGGCTTTAGCTTGTGGATCCCTGGTGCACCTGTTGCAACTGCAGGGTTGTGCGCCACTATGGCACCACATACGCTCCCACCAGGGTCACCCCCTGAATGAGTTTGTCGACGCTACAGCTAAGTATGCGGCACAGACATTGACAGCTTGCCAAATCCCCACTGCCCTATCTGAGGCACAGCACGACGGCACCCTGCACTGGCTGTGGCTTGCTACCGGGCTCCACCCCTCCGTGCCAAAGGTCGACACGGGCGGGATACTACGGGATGCCGCGCAGCTCCGAGATGATACTCATACCCTGCAAACCGTGCTGCCCAGCCCTGAGACTGTCAAGGGCAAGGTCAAATTTGACTTTCAGGTTGCAACCTACAATTGTTTGACCCTCAGGTCACAGGCGCAGCAAGAAAGCTTAGCTGATCAATTCAATAAGCACCATTGCAGCGTCATAGGACTGCAGGAGACTCGGATCACCCTCACCGAGCGCAAGGCCAATCGTCACTTTTATGTCCTTGGCGGCCCTGCGGAAAACGGTCAGCTCGGCTGCCAATTGTGGCTGGCGCGAAACCGGCCTATTGCATCATGTGACGAGGCCCCTGTCACTTGGGACCCCAATGCTTTCTGTGTCATTCTTGCCACGCCGCGACTCCTGCTAGTTACTGCTCGGGCAGCCGACCAGACCTTTGCATTCCTAGTTGGTCACAGTCCCACTGCCAAAGCCGGGCAAACTGTCTGCGAGCAGTTCTGGCAACAAGTGCACTCCGCCCTTCGGCGAATCCCGACAAACTCCATCCCCATCGTGCTGGTTGATGCCAATGCCAAAGGCTTCGGGACAAGGGGTGATTTAGATGAGATACCAGAGCCCCATCACAATCATGAGGGCCTCGCCAGCATCGTGACAAGCCATGCGTTGACTACATCGGGACACATGACCCACGATGGCCAAGATTTTCAATCCTGGACTGGCCCTGACGGTCAGACAGCATGCATTGACTACGTCATCTGCCCCACAATCCTCGCCCAAGGAATGCGGGTGCTAGGGCCACTGCTAGGCTTCGTTGGTTATCTTGACCACGACCACAAGCCGATAGCCGTACAGATCTGTTGGCACACCACCGGCATTGTCTGCAAATATGGCACACGGCTTAGTGGGGAAGGCCTTCATACAGCCGCTGGGAGGCAAGCCTTACGACAGGTCTATCACGACATGCCACCGATCCCGTGGGAAGTCTCTGTTGACGAGCACTTGCGGCGCATCAACCAACACATTACTGATCATCTCAGGCCAGTGTGTGCGCGCGCAGCCAACAAGCCTCGCGACCGCACTACTTCCGACCACACCTGGGCCCTCATCCGCGATCGCCGCCACCTTCGGCGCGAAATCCACCACACTCGCGGTGCCAGCCTTTCGACAGAGTACCATACCATGCTTGGGGAACAGATCAAAGACCTGGGACGGCTCATCCGAGCAGCGGCCAAAAGCGATGCGGCAGTTGCCCTGCGAAAAGCCTTCCAATCTGCGCGCGAGTCTGGAATTGATACGCTCCACAGGCTCTGCCGCAGCATCACAAAAACTGGTCGAAGGTATCGCTCGCCCAGTCTTTGCCCTGCACTTCGTGCCACAACGGGACAGGTCGAAGAGGACTCTTACAAAGTCCTTGGCGACCACTTTGCTGAGGCTGAGCTAGGACAGCACTGCGCCCCGACTGACATTACCACTCGTGAGCCAGCGTATGCTATGCAAGACATCTTGCTCCCCAGTGCGTTTTCAGTCACCTCTCTCAGCCGCGCGTTCGCGAGCCTGACAGCCAAGCGCGCCTCCGGCGGATCACAGATCCCTGTCGAGGCCTATAAATTCGCACCTCTTGCAGCAGCACATTGTCATGCCCCTTTGTTGCTGAAGTGCTTGCTGCGCCGCCAATGCCCCATCCTATGGCGGGGTGGGATTGCAACAGCCATCCCGAAGCCTCTAAAACCTGCAGACTCTGTCGAAGGATGGCGCAGCATTCTGCTGCTTGAGGCAGGAGCGAAAGGAGTCGCCAAAGCCATTAGGCATGATCTCCTGCAAGGATACAGCAAGCTGCGCCAATCTGGTCAGAGCGGGTCCATGCCAGGACAGCCTCTCCAGATCTCAATGGCTCACGTCAGAGGCCTAGTGAAGCGCATCAAAGCTTCAGGACAGAGTGGCGGCATTTTGTTCGTAGACGGCCGGGCAGCCTTCTACTCAGTGCTCCGCGAAGCCCTTCTAGGCACTGACAGCGCGCAACCTCACCAGTTCGTTGAGCGACTTGCCGAGCTTGTCTTTCATACAAGGGAAAAGCAGACTGCCTTCATCCTTGCTGCCCTCGGCCCCGGGCTCCTACAACAGACTGGAGTCCCACTTGCGGTGAGAAGATATGTCGCAGCAGGCCTGGACCGCACCTGGTTCAGCGTCGGGCATAGGCCGCGACACGTGTACGAAACCCAGTGCGGTTCTGTTCCGGGGGCGCCGCTCGCCGATCTGTATTTTCAGATCATCTTCAGCCAGGTTTTAGCCGACATCTATGCTGGTCTTGAAGACCACGAGCTGACCGCCAGCTGCCCCGGCATTGCAACCTCCCAATCGCATAACCTGCCCATCCCTACATGGATGGACGACATCGCTGTGCCGGTGCTCGCCCCCAAACCTTGCCAACTCCTTGACCGAGCCGCCAACGCAGTACGTGTTGTTGATGATGCAATGCACGCTGCTGGGATTCGGCTTAATTTCTGCCGTGGAAAAACTGAATTCCTTGCGGTCGTTGGAGGAGAGGGCAGCAGAAGGCTACAGCAAGAGTGGTTTTGCGCCAATGGGGCAACCTTTACGGTGCCTTTAGAGACTGGTCCCATCACCGTGCACCTCACAGGAAGCTATGTACACCTGGGGTCCGAGATCACCCTCTCCGGCAAAGACGGACCAGACATTTTCAGACGGCGAAGTCTTGCCCGCCGTCTCACAACTGATCTGAGCAAGCTCATGCACAATGGATGCCTGTCAGCCGAGGAACGGCTCAACATGCTTATTGCGATGCCTCTGGCCCGGCTACGACATGGCGCCGGCCTCTGGTCTCTTGAGTTCACTCAGGACCAGCATGCATACCAGAGTGCTTATATTGAGCCCTTCCGCAAATACTTTCGTGCATTAACAGGCATAACTGCACAAGGACTCGACGACCATCAGATTTGCCTCTGTCTTGGAATCTTGACGGCAACTCAGATGCGAGAGGCCGACTTGACGCGCCACGTTGGATGGCTGGCAATTGATGGCTCTCCAGTCCTTCGCGAGCTCTGGCTTACCTCAGGTTCATGGTTCCGAGAGGCACAGAAGGCAGTCAAGGCTTGCAGTGCACATCTTGGAGTACGCCCCAACTCTGCGTGGGAAACACTCCTTGCCAAGCCGTGCCTGGCCAAACAATGGGCGCGAAGCTATGCCCGATACTGCCGCAAAGCCCAACGCCAACAGCAGCCGGCTGCACTTCGAAGATGGAAGGCGTACCATGATGCACAGCAGCAAGGAGTCTTCTTCCTGCACATCCGAGAACGCACTCGTGCGGCTGGTCTCACATGCCCTGAATGCCAGTGCTGCTTCGATAATCCAGCCGCTTTGGGCTCGCATCGTCGCAAGGTTCACGGCATTGTCGCAAGGGCCACACAGGTCACTTTCGGAACCCGCTGCGACGTATGCTCCACTGAGTATTGGAGCACAAGGCGCCTCCGGGAACACCTTCGCCGCAGCCCCACATGCCTCAAAGTCTGGGAGGCAGCAGATAGGGATGCTGAGGCCCCCACTTGCAATACCGGTTGCGAGTGGATGCCCTCTGCTAAAGCTTACGGGCCACAACCATGGTGGGCAACCTTGCAACCAGAGGACCCGCCAGAGCCACCTACACAAGCGGTTCCACCCAGTACCGCAGTGTTTGCGAAATGGCTCGAAGGCGAGAGCTCCAAGATTTCTGCAAGCCAATTGCTGGATCTTGTTGAGAAGGGAATACGGTTTCGACTTACTGATGATGATCTCCCCCTCGCCTCTTTCAACACTCCAGCTGCCACCCTCAGCCTTCTCCAGCACGCCGTGTGGGTAGCACAAACAATCCTTGCGCAGAGCGCGGGATCGCAAGAAGACTCCTTTTGGCGTGTTTCGGTACAGGGAATGCGCGTGATTTTCTGGCCAAACGGCACGCGTGCCGCAGGCCAAAGCTGGTCGGAGTTACCCACGGAGTGGGCCTTTGACCAGTAAGTCCGTTTGCAAGACTGTGTGCACTCTACGAGTTCAGCCATCATGCCCAAAAAAACCCCTGAACTCTGAACCCTATATAAGCTCTGAAGCCCTAAAACCCTAATCAAACCCTGAAACCATAAAATCCTAAAGCCCTAAAAAATTCCAAAAAAATGTGAAGCCCTAAACCCCTAAAACCCTCTTTGACAGTGTCAGAGCTCCAATCGCTATGCAGGGACAAGATCTTACCCAGACCCTCCAATTGGGTTCTTCCTTACCTTTCGTTAGTAGGGAATGGAAGAATGGTAGTAATAGTAGTTATAATTTTACCCCATTCCTCCATTCCCTACTAACCAATGGTAAGCTTCTTGTGCTGGTAAGTCAAGTACTTCTCCAAACAAGAAGGCTGCAACAAACTGGGACAAGAACTCCATGCGAGCGTTTTTTTTCTCTAAGCCTTAAGTCCTAAAATCCACCTTAAACCCTAGATCCTCAGTTCCCTGAACCCTAAATCCTGAACCCTACCAGCGAAGGACCTTCGGCTCGGCTATCTGAAATTCCTGCTGCTGTACTTGATCATCGAGGCAGATGTGACGGTTTTCGGAGCTTCGGGCTTTTTGGAGTTTCGGGTTTATAGAACTTTTTGTGTTTAGGGACTTTGGGAGTTAGTGTGGGCTTCAGGGTCTGGTGCTTCGGTTGGGTTCGGGGTTTGAGGTTAAGGCGTCAGCAGGGTTTGAGGAAGGACTAAGGCCGATACCGACACTGGTTTAAGGCTTTAGGGTTTCGAGGGTATAAGGTTTTAAGGTGTACGGCTTTGGGATATGACTAAGTTCAGGGGCTAGGGTGTTAGGATATTCGGCTTAAGGCCGAAGGATGGGGTGGAGGGGGCGGGTGAGTTTGCCAGAAACTAACATGAACGTGCAGAGGGTTCAGAACAGGCTACGGGTCTGTTCTATCCGAAGCTCCATGCTAGTCAAGTGTTTACGGCATTTGTGGCGATGGGGATTTGCGGTAGCAGCGGTAGCAGATTCAGGCTTTTGCCCTCAGAGTGTTTGCATGGGTTCTGAATAACCCTGGGCCCCAGGGCCCTTAACCCAAACCCGAACCGCAAAACCCCCAAATCGCAACACTTAAGGAACATTTCTAGAACCTTGATCGCACACTGACAGAACGAAACTCAAGAGCCTTGGGAGCCTTCTTGAAATCCCTGTGGAGCTCGTAGAAGCACCCATCTAATGTCGGTGCCGAGAAGTTTAAAATAGGATTTTAGGCTCCTTTATGGTATTATGTCGGCATGATTATAAGAAGGAACCGTACGGAATGATTTTGGTAAGTATTTCGGCCTCGAAAGTATCATAGGCGCCGTACTAATTACCAATACTATTTTGGGGGGTTATTATCGTTCTAGATGGGCTCTGATTATTGAGGACTCTATACTAGAGCCTTACAGAAACCGCCGCTGCCGCAGGGCGCCCTGGCCCAGACCTGCATTGAAATCCTCAACGACTTTCGCTCAAGCCTTGGCCACTCCGGCAGAATTCGGAGAAAAGCCCTACACCCTAAACCCTAGTTGTGGAGAGCTCTTTAACTGGGCCTTTCAAGGATCCATGCCTAGTATAGGGGCTTCAACTGGGTTCTATTCCCAGACCCCGGACGGATCTTAAAGCGGAACACCGGGACAAGGCCTTGGTGTTGTTGGGAACGCTCAGGGACATCCGCTTGAAGCACCTGTATCCGTGGATTCTTGCTAAACCATACCACGGTGCCTCTTCTTTGTTCAGGCCGAGGTCCCATTGCGTGAGGCCTTGATCATTGGAACAGATGTTTGAGCAGATCGCAGGAAAGCATAGTAAAGCCATGTCGGTACTCTCGCTCTCTGTCTCTCTTTCAAACTCTCTCTGTCCCTCTCTCTGTCTCTCTGTCTCTCTGTCTCTCTGTCTCTCTGTCTCTCTGTCTCTCGCTCTCACTCTCGTTCTCGCTCTCTCTCTCTCTCTCTCTCTCTCTCTCCGTCTTTCTGTCTCTCTCTCTCTGTCTCTCCGCTCTCTCAGCAATTTTCCCCAAAACGCCAACAGAAACGGCCAGGCGACCTTGGGCTACTCCTCAGACAGTTGCTGGCCACCTTCACCTGGTCCCCTCACCTGGCCGGGCCTGCTCCGTTAAAGCGCGTCCTTCACGGGGTCACTTAAGGGCAAGGGACCCTTTCAACGATTTCGGGCTTCGGTCCCGGAGCCAGCCACCGACCATAGTAGACCCTCTGGGCCCCCTCATCTTGAAGCCGAAACCCTAAACCGCAAGCCCTAAACCCCTAAACCCTGAACCGTTGAAGCCTTAAACTTCTACTCTACCAGTACGGTGGATGAGATTAATCCTGCATTACCTTAAAGACCCTAAACTATGGGAATTATGGTATATTCCTTGTGAAGGGTAATGGTACTGCAGGCTTTATATCATCAACCGTATCTATGTGATTCAGAAGGGCTCGAGCGGAGGATGTGCTTCCTGGGTGTCGGGAGAACCCTCACAACTCTGAGGGTTTTTTAGCGGGTTGGAGTTCCGGGCTTAGAGGCTTGGGGTGTAGGGTTTAGGGCTTAGGGTTTAGAGGATTGGGATTTCGTGTTCAGGGTTTAGGCTGAGAGGCTTGGGGTTTCGGGTTGAGGGTATGTCTAATGTTTCGAATTTGCAATGTCGTACCTGACCGAGAAACCTTTCACGGCACTACAGTACTCCGATGGCTTAGATCATGTGCCCAAGCATGCAAAAACCCAACAGCCGCGAACCCCAAACACTTAAAGCCCTGAAACACCAAAGCGAGATGCTTAATACCCCAGCCCCCAACACCCAACAACCACCAGAAACAAACAGCTCATAAAGAGCCCTTAAAGGACCTTATAGGAACCCTTACAGGACCCATAGAAGCCGACTTATCAGTCCTGTCAAACAGGCCTGAGAGGAAACAGGAAATTCCAAAAAGTGGTTTAGGTTTAAGTTTAGGGGTTAGGGTCTCGGTTTGGAGTTTGTAGTTTCGAGCTTTGAGTTAGTGCCAAGCCTTATGTTCCGGGTTTTGGGATTAGCGTTCTTTGGAGGTGGCTGTACGCTGCCTGATGGATCATCTGGCGCATGCTGCTGCTCGATTCACATCCCAGGGTCCCAGGTAACACCAAAGCCCATTAGGGTTTCGGGTTTAGGGTCTAGGGTTTGCGGTTTAGGGTTTTAGGGCTTTTAGGGTATTGGGTGTAGGGTTTAGGGTTGTGTAATAGTAAGGCTTTTGTTTCTTATGTTTGTCAAGTTTTCTTTTTGGTTGAAAGGCCTTTCTATAGTAAAACGGAGTCAGATTTTCAAGGGCTTGTTTTCTTTCGAACTGGCTCTATGTTGGGTGTACAACTTTGTGCTTGATACAGTTTTTTGACATGTTTTGGGCTTGTCTACTGATATAACGCCGGATGTATATTGTGGCCCCAAGTATATACAGTAACCCATGGTTGAGTCTACGTTAATCCTGTGGTCGGTGGAACCCTAAACCAGAATGCCTGTCGAGGATGCATGGGTTTAGGATTGACGGTGTTGACTATAGGGGCTTCAATAAGTACCAATACTAGTGTGGGGCTTAGGCTTGCTGATTATTATACTTATCGTATAATGGGCCCCAAAACCCTATTCTAATCATTAAGGCCTCTATATAGCGGTCTTTTAGGTGAGTACTTGCCGTTTAAGCTTTACTAAGGGTACAGGATTCAGGATTTGGGATCTAGGGTTATTGAGTACTGTCACACAGCGGTTGGTTTTGCTTACGAGGTGTTTGTGGCGCTTCTCTAGGCATGCGAAATAGTCAATCAAGGAGTTTCTTGTGTCGGCCTCCCAAGTGGTTAGAGCGGCCCCGGTGAGAACGCTCTACGATATTGGGGCTTTGCTGCGGATACCCTGCATGGAGGGGCGCCGCCATACTTCAGCTCTAGGATCTTTTCACAGGTCTTCGAGGAACCAATACAATACATAGAGCCCTTCCTTAATCCCTCATAGAAAGGCTCAAATAAACTGCCAATACTATTTTGGCGGTTCCTGTATAGTTATATTGTAATATACCCCAAAACCCTATTCTAATGATTAAGGCCCCTACATTACTGAGGCCGGATACCTGCAGGGCGAGGGAGTCGCCGTGAGCAGCATCGTCGCATCTTGCTCGGATGACGAGTTCTGTGATCTTTGGGTTCCTAACCCTAAACCCTAAACTCTAAACCCTAAACCCTAAACCGTGGCCGAGGCTGCTTGGTTGGTTCCAGATGGAGTTCAGGATTTTTAAGGTTGAGGGCTCTCGCGGGTTTAAGGTCTCTTTGTCGGCTCCATAACGGATGTAGGGTTGCGTGTTTTTTTCAGTTTGGGGTTTCGGGCTTGCATGCAGGACACAGTTTTTTGGGCGCTACAGGAACCACAGTTTAGGGTTTAGGGTTTAGGGTATATACAGAGTTGCTGTGCAATATATCACGCTATGAAGCCATTCTACGGTTTCAACGTCTGTGTGTCTCACAACCGATAGTGATCGATGCCAAATTGCGGGTTGATGTTGCGCTCCAACAAAGATGTGCCCACCATGTCGTGCTTTATGCCAGTCATCTACCCCACGCTGCGCATGGCGGCTAAACGGCTAAAGTGAATAAGCAATCCAGATCAAATGGCCTTATGGTGTGTGTATATACATATATACACACATTGAAGGTGTACTTGTAGCAAAAGCCTTGGGTAAGTTATGCAACCTTGCACGCCGGCAGAGAGTGCAAGAAGCAAAAGCCGTAGCATACCCGAACTTCAACAAGTTCCTGTCTGACCATATATACTACTATTATGGAACCAGGTCCCTGAAACCATTTCTAGGATAGTCGTTTAGGGCCTAATCCCATAATGGTAGTGTATATGGACCCTCTCCGTTTCTGAGGCAGGTTGGTCGTCCGCTGCTACGGACTCCTTGCCAACTCCCGATGTTTTGGCCGAGTCCCTTGCGACGCTGGGTGCGAAAGATTGACGGCGATTGCATGATTCACCATTGTGCGAATCATGACGGGGGAATTTCCAGAAGTCCATCTACTCATAGTGAATTTTTAAACTATACAGTGGAACAGGGAGCTGGGCTTCTACGGCGTGATTAAGGATTCTTCAGTTGTAGCCCGCGATTTTCGTGTGCCCATCATTTACCTGGTTAGCGCCATCTTTACCACATCGTCATCTTCTTTGCGCCATGTCGTTGTCATAGTCCGAAGGAGTTCAAAGTGGTGGCAGCAGCACCACGAAATCCTACAGAGAGTCTCAATCCAAAGATTTTTCGATAAACCATGATAAACCTTAGGTGCTGCCCCCATACAGTAAGAGTCTATAGTAGGGCTACTATTAGGGTCCTAGTATATCTGTATTACAAAATATTATTCAACTATTACTGAGTGGCGGCCGTACCCATGGACCACCCCAACCATGAGATCCAAACCTTAACCACCTAAACCGTCAGATCAACGCCGGACCCCCGAGCCCCAACACTTAATTAGTGTTTAATCCCAAGCCTTGCAGTTTTGAGGTACGGGAGCATCCGCTTGTAGGCTCATGTAGCGAGGTTCCGAAATGGGCACGAACGTCCGAACTGCCCCAAAGTTCCTAAATTCTAAACCCCCCAAATCCCTAAAGCCCTAAACCCTAAACCCTGAACCCGAAACCCGAAGCCCCTAACATCCTAAAGCCCTGAACCACGCTCATCTCAGGAGGCTGAACCACACCAGCTGGTTTTCAGAGGACTCTGGGCCACTTCGTGAGTCCTTGCCTCATGGCTGGAGCTAATATCCGGGGTTCTCTTGTAGGGTTTTGGGGTTTCAGGGTTTAGGGTTTTTAGGGCTTTTAGGGTTTAGGGTTCAGGATTTTTAGGGTTTTAGGATTTCGGGACCATCCGATATCCTGGCAAGTAGGGTTTTTTTGGCTGGAGGCAAGCAGTACCCTTTTGTAATTCTAAAGGCGCCTACAGTATTGCCCAGGTTCAGAAAGGCCAAAAGCATCTTGTTTCACAAAGCCGGAAACTCTAAGCCATATAACTATGCAACATCCCCCAACTGCATGCTCGGAATCTACCAGTTGAGCGGTTTGGGGTTCGAGGTGTCTGTGACATTCAACACACTGGTCGTTACCGCAGGACACTTATCGAAAGACCCTGAAGTGCAGATTGAAGACCTTGCTGAAGACAGTGAATGTAGGAGTGTAGCACTTATGAAGAGCAGCAAAGTACTGAAACCCGAATGCCTCAAGAACCCTTATCATAAAGCCTGCAGACACCATATAAACGCTAAACCTAATGAAACCCCGAAGCAAAGCCATAAGGCCCTCAACAGAAGCCTTATTGCACATAGCCGTAAGCCTATTAGAAACTCCAGGAAAGATTTTCAGTACTCCACAGAGCTCTACGCGCTTGCCTTCTGGGTTTGCTTGCCGCTGGTGCTGTGGCTTCCCGGCGCTCTTGGTTCGTTGGGCGATTGTTTTTATCGGAATGATTGGAATCTTCGCCCAGGACCCTCAACCGTTGAAACTTAAGCCTAACACCAAACAGTAGATCCAAAATCTCAAAACCAGACACGAAACCCACCTTCACACTCCCAAACACCACCGGCTAAACCTTCAACGGTCTACTCTGCATGCAACATGTGCCCCCCAAAGATCCCGGTTTGTATACGCCTCCGGTTCCTAGTAGAGAATGGTGGAGGGGGTTTTTATGATGCAGTCCCTATAATCAATCCATTCCGCTCCCTACTACAACCCAGGGAGGCAAACTCCTAAACCCTTCAACTCAGACACGCCAAACAAAACACCCCAACAAAACCAAAGCACCCTCAACCCTACCGAGAGTCTCCATTGTCGTGCCTTTTTCTGGCTTACATAACCCGTTTCATATGTAGGATCCTACAAGGTAACACAAAAACAAGCTACAAAGGAGACTCTGAAAGTTCCCCCCCCCCCCCCAAGAGATCTTTAGCCCTGAACCCCAGACTCCCAGTCCTAACTTTTCGTAACACCTGAAAATAGTTGAATAATTGCCCTTTGCTATTGCCGGAGGGCTCCTTGTTGTTTATACTTATAGTATAATGGGCCCCAACTTCGTCTTGTAATTATTAATGTCCCTACAGTACCAGGTTCGGCCGATAGGACAGTACCCCATGCGACAAGCTTTTGTGTACGGGGCTTGGGGTGCAGGGCTCAGAGTTGGGCTTCATGCTCATAAAGCTCATTTGGGAGCTTCCGAAAATAAGGGGGGTACCTTATTTTGGGGTCCTTCTAATAGGGATCCTACTATTTAGGGTACTATATCAGGGTCCCCCATTTTGGGAAACTCTCACTTCGGGGCGCCAGACACTGCATTCACGCCTTACGCTTGAAGCCTCCGCGCCGCAACAACTCACCTCAAACCCAAAGCCTTAAACCCTGAATCCAGAACCTCAAACCCTCAACCCCTAACCTGAAGCCCCAAACCCGCAACCCAAAGACCTCAACCCGCAACCCCTCCAAGGAATCCATGCCTTGAGCTCAGGTTACTTCTCTATATCTCCAACTTCCTGTATGTTTGGATCTGCTCCTGATCCGCTTTAGCGTTATGAAGTTCTATTTAGTATTTTCTGGGTAGTACAGAACAATCAACAAAGGTGAAACGAAGGTAAACTAAAGGTGAACGAGGGCTAAGGGTTTGCGGATTACGACTTTCCCAGAGGGCCAGAGGGTCCATAGAGACGTTTAGTGTGGCATCTTGGTCCCCAAGGGTCAATTTCCGTAATGGTAGTGTAAAGGGAACTTCGTGGTTTTGGATTATAGTAAGGTCTTGCATGGGGTTGACCTTTCGGAGCACCGTTCAGGTTGCTTTTCTGGGGTCTTCACAAAAAAGGCTTTCCTTTTCACAGCCTTCCAAACAAGCAATACGCTAAACCCTATAAGCCCGAACCCCCTAGATCCTAAGCGCCTTCAACAGTCGAGTTCAACAACGACCCAAGATCATTAGTAATTAGGAGATATGCTAAGTGGCTTAGGGTTTGGGGGTTTACGGAGGTAGCCTGAAATTTGTGGCTTAAAGTTTAGGTTTGAAGTTGAGAGCTTAGATCTAGCAACTTGCAGCCCTCAATGCCAAACCTTGAACCTGAAAACTTTAGCTTAGCCCTCATGCCCTAAACTTTAAAGCCAAATCCCTAAGCTTTAAAGTCTAAGCCCTGGCCTCTCAGACCTTTCGGGGCACTAAAGAAGAGGAGCTCAAAAAAAAAGTCTAAGCCCGACCTAAATCCCGAAGTGGAAGCCTTCCGCTCTGGCATGGAAGGCTTGATTTGGGACAGCTCCTTCAACAGTCGGGCCATCACCTTCTACCAGGCGCCCCATCGTGATTAGGGTTTCGGGGTTGGGGTGTTGGGGTGAAGCTTTAATCTTGGTTTGAGGTAGCTTTTGTAGATTGTAGAGCTCCGTAACAGTAAGGGCACTATACCCATGAATCCCTATATGGTCTAAGAATTGAACCTTAAACGTTTAATTAGGGCTCATTCCGTGTTTTAAGAGTGACAGCCTTACGTGTAGGTTTTGAGCCCGCGTGGACAATGAATTCATCGCTAGTTGGCCGTCGATCGAACTTGACGCGCTATCTGCGTCGGCTTTGGAAGTTCTTGGGATGTAGCGTTGACTGGGGTGGGCGGAGGTTGGCGATCTAGGTTGGCGTTTGGACTTTGGGATGTCGGTTCCGAGGTCGGCTCCCGGGTTGGGATCGAGGAGAGAAGCAAAAACGAGGGACTTCAAAGATCGCGTGGCTGATCTACACAATACTACAACATGTATACACTCCCAAATTCGCTTTGCAGGAGTTGGTCGAGGACGGGACCAAGGAGACCGCAGTCGAGGGCTTGAGGGTTTGGCGCGTTGGCTTGGGGTCTTACAAAGGTTTGAAGCCTTGGGTTTTGGGCTTGTACATGCTTGGTTGGGACTAGGCGGTGGCCCTTAACTCAGGGGCCTCAAAAGGTAGGATGAAGGTAGGTGGGGTAATCAGTCATCCCAAGTAAGGGTACCTTCATCCCACCTTCTGAGGCTTCCCGCTAGCATCCTTAATGCAAGCGGCTTATTCACTGTGCTGTGTCGGTGTTGAAACCACCTCCGGTCCACGGGTCAATAAGCACAACCTCAGTTCACGGGTGTTTCGGCAAGGCTATAATTTTGTGGACCGAACCCTAAAGCCCTAAACCCGAAACCCGCAAACCCCTAAACCCCTGAGGGTTCCTTTACGGGTGTCTCTAAAGGTTCCCTGACGGGATATTTTGAGGGTTCCTTTACGGGCTCTGAAGCAAACTGGCTCAGCATGCCAAGCTTGTGTGTCTTATGTTGATATCAGAGAGAGAGTTGCGGGTGACTCCAATGTCCCTTAATTAAGGAATATTCCTTAAATCATATTAGGGATCCTACTATCACTTTAAGGAATATTCCTTACTTAAGGGATATTGGAGTCTCTGACTTTCGGGTGATGGCCTTGTTGGGGCTTTCGGCCCTGAACGTTTTCTGCGCGGCCCGGAACCCTCAAGCTCCATTTTAACCCGAGACCCAAGCATCTTTGCCCCTGAAACACAAACCCGGTTCTTTCCCTATTTCGGACCCCAAACCAACATACCTACGAATATACACCTAATATTTCCCCTAAACCCTAATATAAGCCCTGCTAAAACCTAGAGGGTTCCTTTTCAGGGGATCTATAGGGTTCCTTTTAGGGGATCCATAGGGTTTCCTTTTGGGGTCTATGGGGTTCCTTTTAGGGCCCGCGGGGCTTGCAGAACCTAGCCCGAACGGAGGAGACCTTGGCCACCTACGACGCAGAGGCCGCTGGTGTGAGCTTACTCGTGGAGCTTGCTTTGTGCGGTGCGGAGTTCGGGTTTAGGTCATAGGAGGCCAAAAGGGGGTTTTCGCCTATGGGGGTTTAGTAGGGATGAGGGTTCCCATAACAGGGTTCATATTATGGAATCCCTACCCCAAGAATCTTAAACCCCCCTTTTGGCCTCCCATTATTAGGGTTTAGGGTTTAGGGTTTATGAGGTGCCAGTTTTGTGGGTTTCAGAGTTTGGTGTTTCATGTGTAGGGTTGGTAGGTTTTGCACGGCCAGGTAGTGGCTTTGTGTAGGAACCTGATTAGGAAACCCCGGCTTTTCATTGGGTGCTTTATAATAGTCCTCGTATTTGGGGATGATATGGCCAGGGTTTCTGAAGCAGGCTCCTATATTGGTAAAGATGCCCCAAACCTTGAAGCCTAAAACCCTAAAACCCTAAACCCCCCCTGTTTTCGGAAAGCCCCAGATCGTAAAGCCGATGAGGCTAGGAACCGCTTTTCTTTCTGCCTGGCCCTGAGACCTAACTCGCCAGCGCCTTAAGCTGTGAACTCTGAATCTTCAAAGCTTTGTGTTCTGCTTCAGGTTCCATGATGTTTTAAAGGCCTCCTCAGCCTTTGCAGCTCTAGTTTGGGGCTGTGCGTTTAGGGATGCAAACATCGGTTTTGAGTGCAGGATTTAAGCTTCATTGAACTTTATTGTTTGTGGTTTCAGCCCGAACCCCTACAACGAAAGTCTTCCAGGCACCAAAGCAGAAGCGAGATTGCCTATATTGTTGAGATTTGGAGGTCCGGGTCTTTCGTTTTGAATCACTGGAGGACTGGCTGGCCTTCATCCAGGCCTACTTCCAGCAACTCGACCCTGCTAGCAATACTATTCTTCAGGGTGCCTTAAAGGGGTTTCTTTATAGAAGGGTTACTATAAGGGTCACTACAACGGTTATTATACCGGTTCTATATAATATGCAGGTCGCATGCAATGGTACTATGTGTTATTCTTCCTTGTTATCATCGGAAGACATACCTCGCAGTCTTATTTTCATCGTCACATATCGCCATCGAGCACCTGAAGCACCCAAGCTCAGGCTCAGATACCTTACATAAGCCCTACAAACCCTAATCCCCAGCCCCGAAAGCCCTAAACAGCGCAAGGAAGTGGGGCTTTTTCGGCCTTTGGTCCTGGGATCTCGCGGAAGCCCGGGCCTCAGCGACACTTTGAAAACCACCCCCCTCCCAAAAAAAAAAAAAAACATAGATTTAGGGTTTAGGGTTTAGGGACACCATGATCCCCTGGGCCATAAACAGGCCCCAATTAAAACGGGATACCATGGTCCCTGGCGGCCTAAACCCAAAACACCCCAAATCCTTAGAAGCCCGCAAACAAGCCCCAGTACTTAACCCCTACAACAAAACCTATCAGATACCCGCTAAACACCCCAAACAACCTCTAACACAGTTTTTGTTGCATCCTTCCAAACCCCCCCAACCCCTGAACCCCTAAACTCTAACCCCCTAAACCCTAAATCCCTTAACTCTAAACCCTTAAACCCTAAACCCGAAGCCCTAAACCAAAGCGAGTGCTGAGGCACGGGCCGAGGGCTTTTGCGCTTGGGCTCGCGTCTTCACGAAACAGAGCCGGCCGCTGCAACTGGGCGCTTCAGGTGGGATGAAGGTAGGTCTAGATGTGGTCTTCCCAAATAAGAGTCCGTATATAAGGGATCCTTAATCCTACCTACCTTCATCCCACCTTTTGGGGCCTCCGATTAAAGGAGCCCTAAACCCTAAACTTCAAGTGAGTAGTGTGAACATGTTGACAGACACTGCTGAGATCAGTGCAACTGTCCCTTTTGTGTAAGCCGACTTGCTGGCAGACGAAAAGACACGACACTACACATTAAAAAAAAACTTCAAGTGAGCGAGGGTTGAGGGTTTAGGGATTCCCGTGAAGGGCTTCTTGCAAGGCCTCCTTTAAGGGAGCGAGGGTTTAGGATTCTAGGCTTTTAGGGTTTTAGGGTTCAGGGCTTTTTGGGTTCCCTGTAAAGGGCTCCTTTGACGTGTGGGATTTAATTTATGAGCGAGTGAGGGTTTAAGGTTGTAAGGTTTATCGGTTTATTTGGGCATAGGGTTTAATTTGGGGTATAGGGCTTAAGGCTTAGAGACTCCTGAAAGGTGCTTTGCGGGTTCTTGTTAAGGGTTTCAGGGCTCTTTGGGGTTTCGTGTCAGAGATTGGGGTTTGACCTTGCCTGTTCGGTTTCTTCAGAGCGGCCTGATAGACGCGAAACGAAGCGGGATTTCAACAGGTGTATGTAAAGATCAGCGACAAAAACAGGGACAGCTCAGCCCAAAAAGAACCTACCCGGAAGGCCCAAAACCCTGATGCTCTAGCCACCCAGATCATACCCCGAAAAACCGCTACCAGGGCTTCATTAAGCATACCTTGCATGGTCTTGGTAAATCGAGTTCCTCAACCCGTAAATCCTAAACCCGCATGCTGCAGAAACCCACTACATGGCTATAGATACCCTGTAAAGCCTAATCGCAACCACGAAACAACCTCCTTATCACATTTATGTTTCTCGTACCTCCCAAACCCATTCAAAGACACTGATCCTTAATCCCAAGCCCTATACCCTAAACCCTTTCGTGTAGAGCCAAGGCTCATCTCCCTCATCCTCGTCCTCTATGGCAGCGTACTGGACGGCCTCCTACAGTTCGTGCGCTGTGGGGAGGTCCGTTGGATTTTGGGGGTCCTTGGAGTTACGTAAAAGATCATGGGTCCCTTTCGAAGTCCTCAAAATAGTACGGCACCTTTCTGAGATTGGACTTAGTGACTGATATATACTCAGAACGAATGGTTACTTCTAGCCCAGACTAAAGTACTTATAACCTGACTTGCTCAGTCCCATGATCCTCCAAGTACGGAGCCCAACAAATCTAGGTTTTGAGGCTCCCGTGTTCGTTTGGATTTCCTTAACATCCCGGGTGTTGGAGGATGGGGTAGGGTTTTGAAGTGTTGTTAGGGCCCCTTTCAAGGCTTCAGGGTGTAGAGTGCAGGGGGAGGGCTCAAGGTTTGGGGTGTTGAGGCTTCGGCTTTTGTCGGATTATTGTAGGGTGTTTGGGGTTGAGGTCTCAGGTTTAGGTCTTTGGGTTTTCAGGGCGGCTAGGGCTCAGGATGTGCACTAGTCAGGGATTCGCGAGTTTAGGGCGATGTTTTCTAGATGTGTAGTAGCCTAGCTTAACCCTTGAATCGTGAACCGTGAACTTTGGCCCTAACCTCCAGCCTAATCCAGGGAATAGAGCTTGCGACTTCAGAAGGTTTCTGAGCAAAGCATACACGGGACGGAAGAAGACGCCTGCCTTAATCCTGGGAGTTTCCTAGGGGTATGGGTTTGAGGTTTAGGATGAAGGTTTTAAAGGGCCAACACCCCTGAACCATCCTAAGACCCTCAAGCATAAGCCCCTAAAGCCCCCAAACCCCAAAGCACCGCTGGGCACTGGAGGTCCCCGACGAAGATGTTCGCCGGAGCCTCTATGCTCAAGAGGCCGGGATAGAATGATTTGCAGTCTGCAGTGGTCTTCTGTAGAGGGCAGTATAGGGTTATGGGTTTCATGTTTTAATATTTATGGTTTGGGCTTAGGGTGCAATAAAAAAGTCCAACCGTAAGAGGCCTCGTGAAAAATCCTGCAAAAGCACCTTCAACTTCTTTTGGGCCACCCAAGGCGGCAAAAGCTGAAATCCATGCCCAGCCCAAGAAGTGCTGAGCCCTTTTCCAATTTTTGGGGCTTCTACTGTATACTACACAGACCCTAAACCCACCTGAAGCCCTAAACCTAAGTCAACCTACGCCTGCCCCAGGTGGAGTGCCAAAACTGGGACACGCACCTCGCCAGGCTTTCCGCGGCCACTGCTGCATGCTGGCTTTTCGGTGTTCCGATGGCTCCTGGATCCCAATTTAGACGTCTGAAGGGTTTAGGGTTCAGGGTTGTTCAAGGTTTCTCAGGGATTTGAGATTTCTTAGTTTTTCGTCAGGGTTTCTTAAGCTTCATCTGGTGTCTCAGGGTGTTGCTAAGATTTCTCAAGGTTTCTTCGAGTTTTGTGTGGGTTTGCGAGATTTCCTAATTTGGGATTTTAAGGTTCAGAGATTTAGAGGTTTATGGGGCTTTGGGCTTCATGGGCTTAGGATCAACGACGGTACGATTTATAAAACTTCTTCCGACCCTCAGTCGGTAAGACTCAGCGGGTTTAGGGTTTTGGGAAGTCTACCTTTTCAGGACCATGGATGAGAAGCAGGATGTAGCCCTAAAGCCCTACGGTTGATGATATAGATCCTTCATTACCTTAAGGACCCTAAACTATGGGAGTTATGGTATATTCCCTATTATGGGTAATGCAGGCTTTGCATCATCAACAGTATGTCAAGGCGGCCCAAGGCCATCCCCATGCAATTGAGGAACACCTTGAAGCCGCTCAGCGAAGCTTCTGGACCCATTGATGAACCAATTTAGGGTTTAGGATCGTGGCGTGCGGTAACTTCCAACATAGCCCACAAGGCGACGAAGATTTGAGAACACAGAACGTGGACATGTCAATTCCTCGGGCGATATGCAAGGAAACCGCATGGAGACCATCTTGGATCTTGGGAGCAGGTGACATCAGCGCAGCGTTTTCAAACACCTTCTTGGGTGGAAAGGACTTGGTCATGTTGGAACCCCCGGCAGCGCTGAAACGTCTTGGACTGGTGGCAGAAGGTGTCCAGTATGTCCCGATTCGGGCCATTTATGGTTTGAGACCGTCCCCTTTGGACTGGAGCAAAGATCGTGGCAGTAAGATTTCCATTCAGGTTTTGACCGATGACCAAGGTCGAAAGATTCGCTGCGTACCCTAAACACGAAACCCCGAACCCTAACCTCGAGGTTCTTGGTTGCCACCGACAAAAACCGCCATAAACCACATTACAAGAACCGTATGCAGACCCAGTTCAGAACGCCTTACAACCCCAATCACCGCTTCTGTTCATTAAGGCCCCTAGATCGACGTGGTCCTTGGCTACCCTTAGCATGCTCCTATATCACCCTCAGACTGACTCGAAAGCCATTACGCAACTCTATGCAACCCTGCAAAGTTCCTTGCTTACCTGCTTCTCTCCCCCCTCAACCCAAACTCCTAAACAAAGAAGGTTCTTGGCTACCTGCTTCTCCCCCCTACGCCCTAAATCCTAAACAAGCCTTAAAAAGAAGGTTCTTAAATCCTACACCCCCAAACAAGTTTTTGGGCTTCTCTTCCCCCTAAACCCAAATTCCTTAACCCTAAAGAAGGTTCTCGGCTACCTGCTTCATCGCGCACGGAACAATCTCTCCGACGACTTCGAGTTCCCGGTGGAAGTCTCGGTGCTGAGCCTCCCGGAGCAGATTGAACTTTGTAATGTAGGGGCCTTAAGAATTAGACTAGGGTTCCCGTTTAAGGAGTCCTTATAGGGGCTACTATAAGGGATAGGAAAGGGGAACTGTAATGTCGGGGCCTTTGATAATGATTAGAATGGGGTTTTGGTGTCCCTTATTACAGTTATACCATGATATACCCCCCCACCGGTATTCTAATTATTGAGGCCTCTACATTAGGAGCCTAGAGTCAGTCGCCGCATGTGTTTATGATGCAAGCAATCGTGGCTACAAGGCCCAACATTTCCACATCATCACCGCTGCTGTTTTCACCGGCGACACTATCGCCGGCATTTCTTTGTTTGTGATCCCTGACTATGTTCCCCCGGAAATGTCCCCAAGCAAAAAACACACATCACCGAAACTCGTCGCGCAAAAAGCCCTGCAAACCCTATAAGCCCCGCAGTAAGCCCCGACTCCAAAATCCAATCCTGCAAGTGGAGTCCTTGCATTAGGGCCCTTATAGTAGAACCGAAACCCTACACCCTAAACTCCTAAACCGAAAGCTCCTAAACCCTCTAATCCTAAACTCCCAAACCCCAAACCCTAAACCCTAAACCGAAAACCCCTAAGCTCCAAACCCTTACACTCTAATCTCCAAGACCAAAACCCAAAAAACCCTAAGTTCAAACCCCCATAGCTTCCCGAGCCATCCGTCCGCCCAGAACCAATGAAGAGATACTGTAAGGCCAAGGATTTAGGGCTTTGGGTTCACGGCTCAGTCTTGGGCATCGGTAAGGCGTTTAGGATTTAGAGGTTTACTAGGGTTTAGGAGTTTTTGGTTTAGGTCTTTATATCATTCTAATGCTACAGTTTTTAGCAGTACTACAATAACCCTGTAATAGTTCTAAGCTCTACACCCCAAGAGCTCTGAACCCTAAACCCCAAACCCCACGTCCTAAACCCTTGATGGGTTGAGGCTTCGGCTACCGACTGGGTTGCTGGGGATGGGAGCGCCTTGGCTTTTAGTTCCGTTTATGGGGGGGCTTATGGTTTAGGGGTTTTGGGTTTTAGGATTAAGGGCTTGTGGTGAGCAGGGCAGAATATTGCAGCGTGCGTTTGATTCCGTGAGGGTTTTGATTGTAATTTTGTGCTATCGTCTATTGCCTTTTTTTGGGGAGGGGTGCCTGCAGCGACGTGTCGCCGAAGTTGCTTGAGCAGGATAAGGTCTGAAGGCATCGTGGTGCTTTGATGGTAAAGCTTGAGCCCCAGGAGCCCCCTAAAACCGTGAGTTAAGGATTCCACTATAGTTCAAGGTCGATTCCATCAATAAAGATTGCTTGGGCCTGCTATCACCCCCCCAGCCCCCCGAAACCACTAAATCCCAAATCCTGAACCTCAAAGCCCCAAGCCATGCAACACCCTGAAACCTTGTTTTAGGGTTCAGGTTCCCTTATAAGCCCCTTTAACCCAAAAAGGGCATCCTTTTTATTCCTAGGTTACTCCTAAATCTAGAATTAGCCAATACCCAACCCCCGAGTGAGCTCTTCGCTAACTTTGAATGCCCCGTGAGGGAACACACAGCCAGCCATAAGAGAGTGCCAAAAAATCCTGTTCCACGCACGTTTAAACTCTTCAGTCGGAAAGCCAAAACTCTTTATAGAGCCTAAGCCCTTAAGCCGAAATTCCTTATCGACCCCTCAAGAACACACAAAAACTAGTCAGGGAGCCTCTGGATCAACCCTAAACCGAATCCTTGCTGAGGAGCTACCTTTTCCTGCTTAAGGGCTTTGTCATTTCTGGGAACCACCTGCTGAGCCCAACGCCCTCAGGCAGCAACATGCGGGATGTCGTGTAGGCTTTAGGGTTCAGAGGGTTTTAGGATTTGAGCTCAGGGTTTTAGCGTGTAAGGTTTGCAGTGTTTAAGGTTTGGGGACACACTCTTCGATTTAGCCTTCATGAACGGTTTGACTCATATGAACGTTTAAGGTATACTCATGTGAATGGTAGCTCACCTGAAACGTATCGCGTTTTGTGATGGAGAGCTTGGGGTTTAGGGCTTTGGACTTTAGGGTTTGAGGAGCTTTGGAGGTGTGGGCTTGGGGGCCTCAGAGTTAATCAGTCGGGGTCTTAGACTCAAGGTTTAGGAGGCTTAGGGTTAAGGGTTTCAGGTTCAGAGTGCAGGGTGCCGGGTGTGGGGTTTGGCAAAAAGGCCCAGAATCTAATTCCCGATCCTTCATGGTGGTTGGGGCTTGGTAGGCGTTGAGGGCAGTTTGCAGTTTGCCTTATTTAGGCCTGAGAGGATCTTTAACGTCTAAAATCCCCAACCCTTCATGCTTTAAGTGTTCCTGTGAAAGCATTACAATGGTTTCTGTAAGGGTTCGGGTTTGTAGGGTTTGACAGAAGACCTTTGTAGGGCTTGGCTGAAGACCGCAGACTGCAAGCCTTCAATGGCCTTGCGCAGGGTACCGTTAAGCAGAGCACCCCAAACTCCAGACCATAAGCCCCAAACCCCAGACCCTTCAACCAAGCAGTTCTTGCAAAAATTCAGCACGATGTACTCGACACGACCGTGTCACAAGATACTGTCGCTTGGACGGCAGACTCTAAAGAAGCTTAAAGCAGCCTAAATCCTAAACACGAAGCCCACGCGCCTGCAGATCTTAGGAACCGGAGCAGTTTCCTCTTCCTTCTGGCCGTGATTCATGGCCCCTCATGCAGAACGGTGATAGAAGGGCGTCATCGCCGGGATTAGGATTCAGAGGTTCAGAGTTTTGGGTTTTTTGGCTAATGCTGCTGGGTTCAAGCTTCGGTTCAAGTCCGGTTTGTGGTTGGTTTTGTAGGGCTTGCAGAGTTTCAGACTGTAAAGCCGCCACTTTTACAGTTCAGAGCCAACAGCCACCTGCGCCGCCAGCACTGCAAAACGCCACTGTCCCCCAAAACGAGGGCTGAGGTTTTCGGGGTTTGGAGCTTGGCAAATGTCGGCCTTGCCTGGATTTCTGCATCGAATTCCTGGCAGGTCTTGCTGGGGGCGGCTTCTTAAGACATATTCTACAAACTCCGCGATCTTGGCATCGACGGATCCCTAAACCCTAAACCTTGTGGTTTGGGGCTTTAGGGCTTGGGGTTTAGACGACGAGCCCCTTGTTATGTACCAGGCCGTGGCCTCGCTCAGATCGTATGCCTCGATCAAAGCTCATGGCAACGGTACTCGAGTACAGAGGTATCACATTTTTCGCCCAAAGCTCACCGAAACCTGGGTGCAAGAGCCATGGGAGAAGGAGTCAGATTTGCACCTGACAGCTCCCCAGGCAAAAATGGCTTGAGCCTGTCTGATGACCTTAACCCCCAATTAAAGAAACCTTATAGAACCCTTAACGCAATCCTTCTAGATCGATTCAACGTACGATTCTGAACTTCCGCCTTTGCTCTGACATCCCACTGTGTCTTCTCTTACGGTTGTTAGACCCTAAGCCTTAAAGCCCTAAACTCCCCTGAAGCCCTAAATCCCTAAACCCTAAACCCCTAAGCCTCCCATATGCACTAAAACCGTAAGCCCTAACCCCCGCCAAACCCCCCTTAGCCAACTCCCTAGCAAGCCCTAAACCCTAATACCTGATACCCTATTACCTTTCATATGCTAATATCCTCATACCCTAAACCTAATACCCTAACCCTAAGCGCTGCATCTCTACAGTGCGCTTCCAGGAAACCTCTATTTCACCTCTACAATGGGCCTCGAGGAAGAAGCGGTTTCACCTTTTACAGCGCGCTTCCAAGAAGTTTCGGTTTCACCTTTTCCAGGCTTCGGTTTCACCTCTACAGTGGGCCTTCAGGAAGCTTGGGTTTCACCTTTCTTGTTTCGGCTGACACCATGAGTAAGCGCATGTGTACATCCGAAGTCATCTCCAGCGAGAAGTCGGCAACTACATAGCAGAGCACAGTGGAAACATGTCTGTTGTACTGTGTGAGCTCCCCGGCTTTGTTTGTTCCGCCTGGATCTCAATCCGAAACTAGCCTGCAGACGACCTTGGCTTAGAGCTTATCCATGTGCCAAAGTGTGCCACTGCCCGGACTCTTTGCTGGGCGAAGACCCGGAGAGCGCGTCAGAACAGCCCACCTTCCTCTGCCGCTGCCTTGTTTCTTGTATACCGATAAAGGACTGTGCTTCGCCGAGCTTACAGGTGAGCAGTGCGCTGAACAGCGCGGTTGGGCGGTCGAAGTACCGGCCGCCGCTACCGAGGAGCCTACCTTAAAGTGCACATTACGGTATATTTAATTCAATCCACGTCCAGGGGAACCTCAGCGATTTGGACGACTTTCAGGACTGCAGCGAGCTGGAAGACGAGCAGGACGCAAGAACCATCACGCCGTATCCGTTCCTCTGCATGCATGTCGAAACAGGAGTCCATTTGCTGCGAGGCACCGGATCCGAAAACTGACCAGGCCCCAGCAAGTGACTGCCTCGCGTGCCCTTGTCAACATAAGCCTGGCTCTAAGGTTGACCCGCGCGTTGAGGCGCCGAAGTGCGACTGGCACATTCCAGACAACAAGTTCTGGGGCATTCACAGTCGCGTCTTTGCCCTGTGAGAAAGAGACGGTGCCATGCGAAGTTCTCCAACTTTAAGTTCAGACGTAGCGCTATAAGGGTCCGAGCTCCGCATGCATCTGCAGGTTTACAAGTCAGGCTACGTAGCTCTTGGACTCACTTTGTTACTGGTCCGCACGGGCTAGGAGGCTCCTGGATTCACCTTGCTGTAGAGGTTTGCAGAGGCTAGGACCCTCTTGGATTCACATAATTCTTGGTGGTACGGCAAACTAGAACGCACCAGGATTCACAAAGCACCTAAATTCACCTGACTAGTGGCCCGGACCCGCCTTGTAAGTGAGCCACACATCCTAGGAGGTTCTCAGATTCACGTGGATAGTGATCCCGGACACCAACGATTCACCTAGACGCCCGCACGGCCGTGGCCTCACAATTTCACCCGCACAACAAGCGCTGCACAGTTGTTCCTAGCCCCGTCCGTAACCATCCCGAAACTTTCCATTGCACCAGATGTTGCAAGTTTCGACCCGTCTTTGAAGCGCAGCTTCCGTGTGACGCCTCCAGAAAGCCCTTAAAAAGGAGTGTATTCGGTATTGCTTCGAAGCAACATCGCACGATGCATTGGCTGTACCGCGTCGCAGAGCCATAGCGGATCCAAGCTCATACACATCATCATCCTCGTGACGATCAGCTTATGTTGTGCCAGACTCAGTTACTGGTTCATGTATCCGTGCGCGGAGGCTTTTCAGTCAGCTTTCATGCGATGTTCCATCAGCTGCCGAGGATGAGCCTCGTACAGATGCTAAGAAACTACACCCAGCTCCCGGGCACGACCATCGCGAAGGCCAGATGCAAAGCCCAATATGAAGTCAGGTCAAAGCGAGCTTAGGAGAAGCTGGGCCAGTATTGCGCGAAGAACGACCGCGCCTTGCTCGACATCACTTGCGAATCCAGGCCTCATCACACGTACTTCTAAGACGGACTGCGATAACATCTGCCACTAGGCCAAAGAGGCGGCCCACTACATCGCCAAACAGGTGATCGAGAAGTTTGGCTCCTGCCCAAAGAAGACCAACGCGGATTTCTTGGATGTGGTGCTCATCTTCCTAAAGGCCGGCTGCCAACATTTCAAGAAATACGAACCGACGTTGCATTCCAATTTTCGTTGCGATAGGTAACAAATGCTAACAGCCTGCACCTCAAAAAACAGGGGAATTTCCAATACTCATTGGAGTTTCGTTAATGTAACAACAGCATAACGGGCCCCAAAACCCTATTCTAGTTGTTCAGTCCCTTATTTATACTAAGCCCCGAATATCCTAACCCCTCCCCTCCCCTCCCCTCCCCCAAAATAAACCCTAGACCCTCATACCCTGATATCCTAATACCCAAATACTCTACACCCTAATTCCTAAAGACCCTATGGTACCCTAATAATATCCTATCATACGCTAAACCCTAGTACCCTAACATCCTATAATTCCCTAAGCCCCTAAACCCCGAAAGCTCCGAGGTTTCCTGAGCCGGGCCTTCCATCCCTTCACCTCGCGCTCGGACTTTGCCATGGTCAAGGCACTCTTTTTTGAAGTGGCTAATAGGGTTTAGTAAGTTTAAGGGTTGTTTTTTTGTGCACTGGGTTTATGATGCAGGGTTTAGTAAGTTCAAGGTTTTTTGTGCAATGAGTTTATGATGTAGGGTTGAGTTCAGGGTTTAGGGTCTAGGGCTTGTTTCGTTTATGGGGTTTTGCAGGGTTAGCGCTTAGGTTTTTCATATGTCATTGTGTCTACATATTGGGATTATGTCTTGAAGGGGTGTTGTTTTATTTGCTGAGCCTGTCGTTCAGTTTGGAAAGTGTTGTTGATCGATTGTTTGTTTCTTTTTCTGCTAGGTTTAGGTGGCTTTCAGGGTGGTCGGTTACGCACTGCCCCCATACAGAGTCTATAATAGGGCTACTATCAAGGTCCTAATATATCTAGATTATGAAGATTGTTCAACTATTACTGAGTGGGGGCCGTACCCAAGTGATCGGCTTTTCTCTACGGAGTTCGAGTGGATGACTTCGCTTATTCTTGTTGCTTTTTGGTATGGGGGTGTGGTGATGGCGCACAGCCCTATGTCCACCCCATATCTCAGCATTTAAGGTTCTAGGATGAATCCCTCAGCCCTACACTTTGAGGTTCCCCGAGGTTCGGGTCTCATACACTTTGGGATTTTGGACCTGGCGTGTGAAACACTTTGGGGCCTACGGCCTTTGAGCTGTATGGGACTATACTGTAAGGCTTTAGAGGCCTCGCAAGAATTCATGGCGAGGCTCCAGGGGTTTGGGGGTTTCAGCGTCTTCCTGGATCCCGCCCAAAGAATACCTTCGTATCAAGCCGGGGTGCCATGCTTGGAGTCTTGCATGATTTGGGCTGATTTTTCAACTTTGCTGTCGCGGAGTGCGCTTGAAACTCGATGCACATAAATCCGAGCCTCTCCGACACCAGACACGAAACACAAAAGCCGAAGCCCAACACCCAACTCACATTGTCGATGAAGTTTTGAAGTCCAAAATCTCCGTAAGATTTCAGACGCTAATACATACTGGCATGTATAGAACCCAAAACCTAATTTCTAAGTAGTCAGACCTGTGTGGAAGGCCGACGGCCAGTTCGCACTCTTCTTCGTGGTGCAGAGCATTCTCATCCAGTGTCTTCGATGATCCTTCTGGGGCTTCAAGGGGCGTTTAGAGTCGAGATTCTACCAGCAACCCCCCCCCACCCCAACTACCATCTATCATACCCTCAATACCGAGTATTGAGGACCATAAGGGCTCTAGTAAAGGGTACTTGGGGGGAGTGCCGGTAAGGCTTCGAATTCATGGGTTTGTTTTTTGTCCTGGTTTTGATGGTGGAAGGCTTGAGGATCGGGACACACCACCGTCCCCAGCTACCCTTCATTCTACCCGAAACACACATTTTTAGAACCCTAAACCCAAGGGCCCAAGGGGGCTCCTACCCCAAGGGTCCAAGTACCTAATAATCATAGACACTCCAAAATGCTAACCTACATAACTACTATCCTAAAGCCGACTACCTAATTATTGGGTCCTTTGGACCCTTGGGGCCTAGAAAACTGCATGGTTTGGGACTCGAGGGCCTGGAGATGATGTAGCGATTCCAAAATCCTTCGGGTTTGGGGTTCAAGGTTTGGTTTACTTGGGGTCGTCAATAATATGGGTGGTTGTCAAAAGTAGGGTCCTTATTATAGTACGGCACCTAATCTTTAGGGCACCCAAAAACACCCTAATTTTGACAACCACCCATATGGGGGCTTGAAGAAATAGCGGTGCTGCAGCTGTAGGGTTCCCTAACTATATATTTCCCTTAATCCCAAAACCCGGAACCTCGAAATGTCTGTATCCGGAGCTGTTGCAAAGGTTCCTGGCGGTGTCAACTTCCATCCCGCGGAATCTGCGAATCCTGGGGGCGGCTGGGATCAGAGTTGGGGTTCTCGCTGTATAGGCTTCATTGTTAGGGTGTTATAGTAAACCCCATAAAGTTGGAAGCCGGACTAAGGCCAAATAGTGCTGGGATTCCTTATACATTACCCCTAAGGATTGAGGCTACGGGGTTTCCAACTTTGTACTATAGTCTCCATTGTAGTTCCTTTCTGGGTTTCACCAACTCGTACTTAGACTTAGGATCCCGAAAAGGTAACCCCCGCAAAACGGAACATGAGGACCAGAGGTCGGGTTTAGGCTTTAGGCTTTAGGGTTTATAGGATTTAGGTTTAGGATTTGGGGTTTAGGGTTTAGGATTTAGGGTATGGAGTTTAGGGTTTAGGCTTAGGATTTAGGATTTAGATTTAGGATTTAGGGTTTGGGGTGGGGGGTTTTAGCTCTAGGTGGAGGCTTGCAATCCAAGGCTTTGGGTGAAGTGGCTTCGGGTGTGCCAGAATGGTAAATCACCGAAATACCCCTTTGACATATTAGACGGAAACCCACAAGAAGGAACGTGCGCACTTTTCGGGGGTTTGGCCTCTTCGAAAGGTAGGTGTGGTTTAGGGTCTGCGGATTTTGTGCTTTTGGGGTTGAGGGTTCAAGAGGATCTTCGTGGATCCTAACCCTAAACCATAAAACCCTAAACCCTACGACCGTAAACCCTAAACCGTTGTTGGGGTTTGAAGGCTTTATGTGTTTGGAGCGGTCGCTTTAAGGGGTTTAAGGTTTGAGGGTTTAGGCCTCAGGCCTTAGCGCTTTGGTTCTAAACGGCTAATGGGATAAAGGGGTAGGGTTTAGGGCTTAGATGTCGTGTCGCAGGCAATCACAGCGGAGAGATTTGGAAGCCATTTCTCTGTACGAAGCAGATCCTCACCAAAGCGAGCCTACCTTGTGGGTCTGGTATGTTTGAACAACACATGATCCATACACCCTACACGCGACACCGCATCCTACTGCACCCACACAGAGCTTCACATATCCTGTGGGAGACCTTTCGGGTGTCAAGTCCTATTCAAGGGACGATATTCCCTAAACCCTAAACCGCAAAATACTTCCCCATTATTCCTCATATTCGTAGCTGGACCTTAAAGTTGGCCTACAGCGTAAACCGAAGTCCTAATTCAGGGGCTTAAATAAGTACCAACTATCTTGGGGGGTTCCTTACTATAGTTATAGTCCAACGGGCGGCAAAGCCGTATTCTAATTATTAAGGCTCCTATATTAGGTTCTTTCGCAAGTGTCCTGTCGGCGAACAACTCCTCAGGTGCTCCTCGTGAGCTTGATGGTGCTGCTGTGTCCTGGCGATAGTTTAGATTGGGGCAGAAGGATTTACGGCAGGGCCATCGACTTTCTGTGTTCATGATTGTTGCTGAACGGTTTGGGCTACCCTGGGTCCTAAACCCCTCAACCCGTTAAACCCAAATTGCTCGATGTCACGCATCTTAACACCAAGCTCGAAGCCATGCAGTGACTGCCATAGAGTTTATTTTCAGTTTCGGGGTCCCTAACCCTAAACCTGATTCACTGCATGCGCGAAAAGCTAGGGGCCTGAACCCTCAACCCTAAGCCCTAATTAAGGCCCTGAGCCCAAAACCCAGCAGCCGTGAGTCCTCCAGGAATGTGCTCCTCGTCGGCTACCTTGTGGCTTCTTGCTTTGGCTGCTGGCAGGACTGCTTTTCTTTGCCCTGCAAATTCCCAAACCCGAGACCCCAAAGCGCGTACCTCAAACTCTAATCCCTAAAACCCCACAGGCGACAGCCCAACAGCCCTGAAAGCCTAACCGAACCCTTAAATCCCTTAAGCCAAACATCCCTAAATCCCTAAAGCCCAAAAGCCCCTAAGGCCGTAAAGCCCCAAGCCGTTTCGTGGTTAGGCGTTCGGGCTCGGAGTTGATACTATAGGGGCCTAAATGATTGTCAATATCGTTTTGGGGGTTCGTTAGTATAATTGTAGTCTAAGGGGCCCCAAAACCCGATCATGTTTATTCAGGCCCCAACATTATCGTACCCTTATTGCAAGGGATCCCCCCAATTCTACTTATTAAGGCCCCAACAGTATGTTTGAGGACGTTGGGGTTTTTAGTAGGGAATTGGGGCATGGATCCCTATACGTAGTTCCTATATGGGAGTTTCCAAAAATAGGGGACCCTAATATTAGAGCCCTAAAAAGTAGGGTCCTTATAATAAGGACCCCCAAACAAGGTACCCCCAATTTTCAGAAACTCTTATATAATCCCCAATAATTGCCTACTGAGGACCAGACAGTCTAGGTTTGAGGATGTTGGGTGTTGGGGAGTTGGGGTCTTGGAAAACAGGGTTTTAGGGGTTAAGCCTTGGGTCTCGTGCGTTTTGGGGTTTGGGGATGTTCGGAAGTATAGAGTTTGAAGCTTTGGGGATGTTGACGAACGTAGAACTGCTGAATTTTTTTTGGGGTGTCTGATCAACGGGTGGGAAAGACTAGATCCTATTCCAAGTATAAGTGTTTACCTGAAGGGATAGATAAGAATTCGCAGGGGTTGAAGTGTGCAAGGGTTCATCCGTGCTGGTATGGCTTATGGATGTGCAGGGCTTTGCGGGCTTCAGGGTCGAGGTTGAGGTTCCTATGAGAAGGCGTCTTGAGGCTTTGGCTCTTCAGGTTACGGGTTGAAGGGTTCGCGGTTTAGCCTTTCAGTGTTGCATGAGTTCATGGAAAGCCAGGACTAAAGCGCCGCGTTTAGGGCTTCGGGTTCATGAGACCTGGCACATGCCGTATGGTGACTAAGCGCCTGGAGGCGGGTCTCCACATGGGAGTTTCCGAACATGGGGGACCCTAGTATAGTACCCTAAATAGCAGGATCCTTATTATAAGGGCCACAAATAAGGTACCCCTAGTTTTCGGAAACGCCCATATGCTTAGGTTCATGAGAGCAGTGCTGTCTCAACTTTTTGGCCTTCAGCTCTAACACCTAGAACTCTCAGTCCTTAGGGTTAGTGTCGTAAGGCCTTAAATACAAAAGAAAGGGGACCCCAATATGGTACCCCCAAGAGTAGGATCCTTACTTTCAGGACCCTTAAATAAGGTACCGTAAGGCCCTAAATACAAACCCTGAAGGCCATCCTTGAATTGAGCCCCACCTAGACCGTTGGCTGAACCCTAAGCTTCAACCCTTAAATCTAAACCCTAAGAACTCTTAAATCTAAACCCTTAGAACTCTTAAACCCAAACCCTAAGAGCTCCTAAATCTAAGCCATTAGAACTCTTAAGCAATCCCGAAGAAAGATGACGCTGAAGCCTAAACTCCAACTAAACCCCTACCTTAACCTACCAAAACCTACTTTTGTGTAGGGTCCCTATAATTCCATATTAAGGTTTAGAATAAGAGCCTACAGAAAAGTAGGGATTGGTAGGTTAAGGTAAACCTTAAACCTTAAACATCTAGCAAGCAAGGCCGCAAGCCCCAAACGCAAGGACACGCTGATCGAAAGCTACGAGTTCTACGATTGGGAGCTCTGGAAATCGAAGCGTCGCTGCTTCTCCCGCTTCTTGAAGATGCCGCTCGACACCGAACAGGGTTGAGGGTTGAGGGTTTAGGGTCTAGGGTTAAGGGTGAGAGTTGAGGGTTGAGTGGGTTGAGGGTTTGGGGGTTAGGGTTTCGAGAGTGAGGTAAACTACCAGAGCCTACTCATTTCGGGTACCTGGAGAGTCTAGGAAGGCCTTAAACCCGAAAGGTTCAAGGTTCACGGTTGCATCTCAAGGCACAGGGGGTTCTTTTGCACTTCACCTCGAGGCTCGCAGAGGGTACTTGTATGGGCACCTTTTAGGGTTTCTATAAGGGTCTCTGTAAGTGGAATTATGGAGGTTACATGTTTCAAAATACCTATGTTTTTTTGCATTTATGTTTATAAGCTGGGTCTCCACAAGGGGACCTGTAGGGGTTGAGGGTTTAGACGGTGTGGTAAACGACCATAACTGGATTATGTTCTATGTCACCTGGTCATCCGAATGAAAGCTTCACTGTGGCCTTACAGAACCTCGGGTCCACGGCCAAGAGTTCAGGGTTTAAGGTTTTAGGGTTGACCCCGTGGGCCCTAACCCTAAACGCCTAAACCCCAAACCCTAAAGCCTAATTTCGCAAAATGCAGAGCAGGCCGATGAAGATATTGCAAGACCACTACAAGCGCCGAGTACGGCGGCGCCCGTACGTGAGCTTCGCGGTTCGAGAATTTACTCCGGAAATTCGGGGTACCTTAATATTTGGGGGTCCTTAACAAGGATTCTACTATTTGGGGTAGGATATTAGGGTCCCCTATTTTCGGAAACTCCCATATTCTACCTTAAGGACGAAATGAACCCTAAAAGGGTTTAAGATTCATATTCCATATATAGGGATTCACAGTATATGGGTAGAGGGCCGCTACTTTTACGGGTCCTCTGGTCCCGCAGGTATTGGATCTTCTGGGGCTTCCAGGATGTGGCTTTGAGGATTGAGGTCCACTGCGGCTTTTCCGGGTGTAGGGTCCCGAGTGTACAAAAGGAGGCTGTGTTTTTTTGCCTAAAGGTTTGCGGTTTCGGCTTCGTTGTCCTTAGATTGTCTGACCTTCTACAATTCTAGAAGTTTCTGCTTTTGTGGTTTGCAGAATGATTTGCTTTAAGCCCTAAACCCGGAACCCTGAAACCCTGAACCCTGAAAGCTGCACTAAGAGTTCCTTGTGCGCTTTTTCCAATATTTCTGATTTACGAGTTTCAGTCAGGAGACTCTGAGGCGATTGCAGCCCCAAACGATCCCTGACAGCCCCTAAACTCTACACCCTAAACCCTGAAACCCGAAAACCCTTTGGAAGGATTTCAAGAAGCGCCTGAAAGCAAGCCCCAAAAAGAATTCCAAACCCTAGACCCCTGAACTCCGAAACGCTAACCCTCAACCTAAACCCTAAAGTCTTTTGATTAAAACGTTTAACAGTTTTGAGCTACTAATAATGAATCCTGAAACATTACACCCTCCACCCCCGCCCCTCCCGCACCAAAAAAGCAAATCAATGCCCCCTCCCACCCACCCTTAGGACCCTTTACCCTAAACCCTCACCCTTAAGCCCTAAACCCAAAACCTTAAACCCATCCACCCTTGTGAAATTTCCCTGTCTTGAAGTGCCGTGTTGACAGTCCTCATGCGAGCGTAGTTTTTCATGTCCAGACTGAATGCTTGTTGCGTGAAGACGTCTTGGGCTCAATCCGAAAATAGGCTTTGTCGCGTGGTTGGACACTCTCTGAACCCAGTTCCTGCTTCAAACTGGTAGCGGAGCTGAGAGGACAACCACTAGTGTATCACCCCCGAGAGCCTTCGGTCCGGGGACCGTAGAGTAGTTGATAGATAGTTGTGGAGCAAAGGCCCCTACTGTCTTAGGTGAAGCCATGAGCGTGGCAGGTTTGCGCTACCAGCCCAATCTCTGGTCACAGAACCTGAGCCCTGCAGAAACCAAAAGCGGCTCGTACATATACGACGGGTCAGCTGCTGGCTTCCACGATTGGTGCTTCCGGACACAGATCCGTGTGCTGCAGCATAAGGAGAAGCAGCGGCGTGAAGCTTTGAAGGACTTGCGTTTTGCCGAGTCAGCAAGGTCCAAAAGCGAATCACCAAGGAAGTGGCGTGGCAGGGCCGGTCAAGGGACCAGTGCATCCCCCACAGAGGGTGATGCGAGCAGCGGTATACCCGCCAGTCCGTCCAGCGCAAAACGGACTAAGCCCGTGTCCGAGGCAGAAGATGAGGATGCGGAGTCGTTACCGTCGCACCCCAGTCAAGTGACGGGCGACGATGAGCAAGAGCCGGACACAGATCCGGCGGTGTACACGTTGCAAGACGTTAAGGACGAGTTGCTCGACATGAGCGAGTGCGTTAGCAAGATCCTGGAGGGTCTCCGAGGAGATGCCTTCTGCATCGCTCGCGACGTCGGCTTGGAACGTCTGCTTCGTCATGACGGCATCGACTACCTGATAGAAGAAATCAGGAGGCAAGCCTTCCCTCTTCAATCCGAAGAGGCGTCCGAACTTTTCCGTCAGGGACAGCTCCTGACGGGCCCACTTGCAAAGCAACCCGGCGAGCCTATGTTGTCTTACATAGCCCGCCGAAAGCGGTGGTGGTCGACCCTGCGTGAGCTGGACCCCGATATCCGCCTTTCTGAAGCGATGAGGGCTAATCTCCTTGTTGAGCTTTCAGGATTGGAAAGGTCCGAGCAGCTAATGGTCAAGACCGCCGCCCGCGTACACAGCGTGGAGGAGTACGCACGCGTCCTTGTTCAGCATCACTCCGTGGTGCACATGAAGGAGCGTCTTCTTACCCAGAAGGACCCCAGTGGCCCAGGTAAGACCTGGAGACGTTTCGACGCTAAGCCCCAATACCCTAAGTTCGGCTATATGGGGTATGACGGTAGTGCCGCAGAGTATGGTCACCAGGAACAGCAGGAATCCGCGGAAGGCTACGGTGACGGCTACGGCGATGAAGCGTACCAGGCCACAGCGTCTGGGGGAGGCGACGCGGATGAATGGATCGATGATGAAGATCTAGCATTGCAACTCAACGCCTATACGGCGGTGGCATTTGAGGCTGAGATCGATGACTTGGATGATTCCTATGCCGAGTCAGTTCAGCTTGCATACGCGGCACAGACCGCATTTGCCCAGGCAAAAGGAAAAGGGAAGAACAAGGGCAAGCCCACCGGGAAATCCGGCGGGAAGGTCGTGCGTAGTAACCTGACTATTGCTGATCGCAAGGCCAAGCTAGCAGAGCTTAAGGCAAAGAGTAGGTGTCTGAAGTGTGGTGTGATCGGCCATTGGGCCGGAGATGCTGCCTGCAAGTTTAGCGGCAAGGGCAAGGCACCACAACCCCAGCACAGCCTGGGGGAACTGCTAATGCAGCCGCAAAGTCGGTGGCGCCGAAGCCTCAGGCGTACTTCGCCGCGATGGATGAGGACGATACCGAGTGTGTTCACCTGTCGAATGCGAGTGCTGGTAGGCTTGAGGGATACCCGGCCAACTTGGAGATGTCCCCTTCGAAGACCGGCACAGGCAAGGGTCGTGGCAGTGACACGTTGTTCTCACCACAGCTTCGGCGCACAGCTGCCGCAGGGATCATGCGTGATAGCCCGCCTGTGGGTTCCGATCGCGTTTTCTCCTTTGGCCAGCATAAGGGTCTGACTTACGAGCGTGTCCTGTATACGTTTCCTGGGTATGTTCTTTGGGGACGCACACAGAAGTGCCCATCCATAAATTTGGCTGATTTCTTGGATTGGGTCACAGAGTACTTTGATGTGCGTGATGACACCCCTATCAGCATTACGAGAAGGGATATCCCTCTCAGCCAGGAACCCCCGCCTGAACCCTTTCAGCCCGAGGTTCGCCTCGCCGCGTCAGCTGCTTCGTCCAGCGAAGGCCCCCGGAAATGCCGGGGAGGTTGCAAGGAGTTCAACAAGTCGGGGAGCAACGCATACATAGACATGCGGACCTGTAAGAAATGCGGCACTGTCACCAAGACAAAGAAAGAAAAGCCTGTCATAGACCAGGCCACGTGCCCTCACACCTCCACCGAGAGGTCGGGTAGCAGCAGAAAGACCTCCCGCATTAAAAGCTTTGTGGGATGCTTCTAGATGAGCAGCCGCAGACCGAGCGAAAGGCTAGGGAGGACGCAGCCACAGTGCTGCGGGAGTCCAACACCCTGGACTTCGATCTCCTGCGCAGCATAGTCGGCAGCACGGGAGATAGCCTTCCCGTAGAGGTAGTAGTTCCGGCTGTTGCCCAGTTTCAAGAGACCGTAGAGGGTCACTTCGTAACCGAGCCCGTGATATCTCGCGGTGACCTTCTCGCATACCTGCAAGAGGCCTTAGATGATCACGCAGCGCCATCGACCAACAACAGTTGGGAAGTGGCGTCGGCGAGATCGCGCTCCTCGAGGGCCTCCGCGACGAGGCACGGCTTCGTGGCTTTTACTGAGGGGGTCACAGATATCCATCCGGCTTTGGTTGATTTGCCCGTAGTAAATATCTACGAGGACGAGCACGTATATGCCGTGTTAGATGAGGGCTGCAACTCGACTGTTCACGGTAGCGATTGGATAGCAAACGCGGCTGGGAAACTTGCAACCTTTGGTTACAGCACCAGGTTTAAGCCTGAGGGCAATCGTACCTTCAAGGGTCTTAGCGGTGCTACCGAAACTTTGGGTAGCAGGACCATACCTTTCTCTATAATGGGATTGGAGCAGGATTCGAGGGTCCCAGGTGTCCTTGATTCGCATGAGATTAAGGGTACAGCCCCTCTCCTCCTGTCCCTTTACGCACAGGCTCAGCTTGGTATAGCCAAGGATTTGCGTCGTGGGGTTTGCAGTGTTCGGCTACCTTCGGAAGATACTGTCATCAGGATCAAGTTGTGCCGTACACATGACTCAGGGCTGTTGTGCATAAACATAACAGAGGGCTTGACCCTGACCAAGCAACCCCGCCTTATCAAGGGTTTTCAGATTCCCTCGCCGCCAGTTCCTATGTTTAGGTCTGCCGCCGCTGCCACGTTAGCTCACTCAGGACCTGTGAGCGGATCCCCCGGAGATGCAGCAGCGACAAAGGATGCAGCGGCAACAAGTCGCAGTCACAGTACTGTAGGCGTAGGCCAAGGTCAAAGCACTTTAGGCCGTGGCCTACGCGGTCAGAACTTTACGCCAGCTAAGATTCGTAACAATACGAAGCGACGCATAAGCGTAGCGTTTCCTAATCACTGCATGGTAGGCACGTCCGTAGGAGAGACACGGAGCCTGCCGCGATGGCTGCAGCAGAGGGGCAACTGCCTAAAAAGGCGCCTCCAACGGCGAAGGCTGCACCCAGGACTTCCGCAGCGCCGGCGCCTGGCCACAGTGCCATGGCGAAGTCACCAGCGGTCGGCCACAGTGCCGCACCGGCGTCAGCGCCTCCGCCCAAGGGGCCGCCCGGAGGCCAGATCCTCAAGAAGGCGCCTCCCACAGAGAAAGCCAAACCTGGGGATAGCCCAGGGATTCCAGCAGCTCGTGCCACAGTGCACCCGAAGGAGATCGCCAGAGGCCACCGCGAGCTGGCCGAGTTCGACGCGGCCGTGAAGAAAGACCCACACGGCAGGCCCCTGGTTATAATGCCAGGCGGAGGACCACATGGTCCCGAGCTCGACACGCCGCTGCCCGCATCCGTGTATAATCCGGATTTGGCCCTGGAGCCGTATTATGCGGGGGATACAACGAACCCGGACATCATTATTGATGTTTTTACATGGGGCTTTGAGCACCATGCCTGGCTGCAGCGCGTCAGGGGGAAGTGGACGGCAGCCGAGCTCTTCGCACAGCACGAAGAGATGGAAACGCATGCTACCACGACGTATGCGTCTGCCACCAGCTATATGCTGGTGATGCTCGACATGGTGTGGCTAAAAGACGATCGCAGAGACGATCTGACGCCCGCCGAAGCCCAACAGCGCGATGATGAACGCCGCGACCGCACAAAGCATGTTGGGTCAAACCCCGATATAATTCGGGAGCACGCGGACCATCCCAATTTGATTGCCCACGTCAGGCACATCGTGGCGAACGTCCTCGACGCCAAGGAGGCTGGGATTCGGTCCATTGCCGTGCATGTAGTTTGCAAAGCCAACAGACATAGATCTGTTGCGGCGGGTATCCTTACCCATGCAACGCTTCTGGAGCTGGTGTCGGATTGCTCCATCAGCCTCACCCATATGAGTGCAGCGAACAGTTGGCCGTTCATGGGAACCAGAGCGTGCAGAGGGCAGTGCCCCAAGTGCCTGCACCGCGCCCCTGGCATAGTCCAGGAGGTTGAAGAGCTCCTGAAGTCCTTCGTTGATGCCGTCCGCACAGACGGGCCGGAGGACAATGAGTGCATTCTCGTCGTCGAGCCGCAGTGTGCACGCCCTGGCGATCAGCCTACATATGCTGAGCGATTTCATGAGCGCCTGCTCGCATCGCAGAGGGCCGTATACCGGCACCGGTAACGGGGGTAGGCCCCCTTGATAGACCTCCCCTGGCGGGGGAAACTGCGTACCAGGCCGCCGCCCGCATGGGGCTGGTCGGCAAGACACATACATCGTATGTGGCCAAGTTTGACCCCGACTCGCTCACCGCAGCGATGAACCGTGCAGGGCACAGCCCCTGGAGGACGCCTGCCTTCGGTTACCTTTAGCTCGGGTCCTAATCCCTCTTCGGCTTCGGGTAGTGCTAGCGTAGGTGCGACGGCCAAGCTTGGCGGAGCGGCCCCCACAGTGGGACCGAAAGGCACACCGACACCGCCCCCGGCAAAGACCGGTGGAGCACAGGACCGCGCAGCGACGCCGACAGGGGCGTCGACCAGGATTCGCAAGCTCGAGGCCGAGGTCCACGACCTGATGCGAATCGCTGCCAAGAAAGCACTATAAGTGACTTGAGACAAGCCCTCCATGATGTGAGGCGCCAGCGCGATAATGCGCTTGATAGGCTGCAGGACATGCGCGAGAGGGCAGAAGACGCGGAACGCCCGGCCGATAGGGCCGAGGAGGAGCTGCAACCGAGGCGCTCCAGATCGCGTCGCAGATCCACCGGGGCCCAGGAGCAGCCTTGGAGGCAGCAGGCGTCCGCCCGAACCGCCGGAGCCACCGCGCTTCCGAGGCAGTGCTGGCTATCACAGAATGCCAGACCGCGAGAATCCACACCGCCCGATGACCCCGAACGAGGCGTGGTGGTATTTCCACGGCGATAGGCCGTCGGGCGAGTGGACTGACGCGGAATGGGCAGAATTCCGTCACAGGTTTCGGGTGGAACAGGCGCATCGTGTTCCCGGACTTCCCCGACGGGGTGCTCACCTCCATATATGAGGTGCTGAACGAGAAGCCTGCGCCAGCGTGCTGGCTCGGTCCATACGCACCGAGGCGCTTCTGGGCTGGTGATAAAATTCACCATGAGCTAAGCGAACGGCACAACATAAAGTGCACAGTGGTCACCCGCTTCACAGGCCGTTCGTACAAGCCCACGGGGCGGCTTCGGGACATAGATCCCATTGGTTATCTTTTCTCGTCCGGACCCTGCGGACAGTACCAGTTGGACCTATGAAGGTACCTGCCACCCACCGGGGTCGGAGACGGACCGAGTGCCCACCGAAACTGGTGGAGCTGATCAGCCCTGTCCGATACAGGAGCCCTCGCACGAAGGTGCTTACGTCGCGCTTTGGGTCTTCCCCTTGGCGTTTGACTCAAGCACGGTGCCGCATCAGATCGAGGACACAGAATCCTTGAGTGCAGTGTACAACCCGGGCACAGACCCGCGGGCATCGTCAGCTGCTGCCTCCGCCAGCCCGGGCGCAGTCCCGGAGGGTGACGTTTCACCCATGGAGGACGGAGATGAGCGCGATGCAGCATACATGGCCGTCTGCAGTGGGGAGTGGGTAGGACAAGCCAGCCAGGTTTTGTTTCCAAGCCCTGAACCTTCCGAAGACCTGCCCCACAGTAGCAGCACAGCCTCTGGGCCCTCAGCCGCTAGCTTAAAGAAGCTTAGCAAGGCCCAGTCCAAGTACCTCACTTCAAGCCTTACCGAAATGGTAGCGGGGGACGCAGTCCTTAAGGCAATTGTGTACAACGCTGCCATGCGCGAAGCTGATCACCTGATTAGATTGAATGAACCCTCGGCACAGGTCCTCGCGAGCGTGATCAACGAGAGGCAGAACGGGCCACCGGGCCTCGTGGTTGCTAGATTTGAGACTTCCACAGAGGAGTTGTGTTTGGAGCTTGAGTGTGTAGCCGATACCCTCAACATTCCGATCATATTGGTTACCCCGAATGGCTACCCAATGCTTGAGGACACTGTTACCTTGAGGGGAGACATGCATATTTCGGGTATAGGCCCGGAAATTGGGAAAGCTTTGGATACATTCCAAGCATGGTCAGAGTCTTACGGGTATATTCCCCGTAGCTATGTTGATACGGATAGTACTGACTTTTGGAACCTTTGTCGTACCATTTCAGAAGAGTACTATATCAACGCATTTAGCCGGACTTGCTTTGTCGGCGACGCCCAGGACACAGATCCTGAGGACAAGCGAGGCAGAGCTGGTGCCCGATGCTGAGATGCCTCAGCGAGGTGTCCCCGATGAAGTGGACAATGCCGGTGGCGCATTGACGCCCGAGGAAAGGGAACGTCTCATTCTGGAACAGTTCCCGTTCCCAGGAACTCCGAACACAGAGGCGGAGCGCCGAGCGGCGTGGAGATCGTTACCGCAACGCGTTCGGGTTGCTATAAGGCGCCTGCATCGATCATTTGGCCATCTGCCAAATGCAGTCTTGACACAGGTCCTAAAGCAGGCCCGGGCGAGCAAGGACTTTATCGCCGCTGCCGGACTTTACAAGTGTAAGGTCTGCCTGGACACAGCTCCAGTGCGCAGGCACCACCCAGTCGCTGGGGATAGTGTATTTCCAAAGGAATTCAACCATACGGTAGGTATGGACGCGCTTGAAGTCAAGGACTTCTTCGGAAATCGCTATACTGCTGTCAACATAGTTGACATGGGAACCAGCTTCCAGCAAATTGTGCTTGTGAAATTCCACACACTCGTTTTGAGGGTTGGATCCTTGGGGGCTGGATCAGGGGGGTTTGAAGGCCAAAACCAATTTCCTCAATAGTGCAGTTCAATATACCGATTTAAGGTTTCAAGCTGTTGTAGTATTAGCTTATTTATGTATTTTATTAGGAATTTCAGTGCCGGGGGCACGGCCGTTGACCAAAGCATTTTAAAGCACACTGGGAAGCCAGCGTGAGGAAACCCTTTTTTGCCAAACATTTTTGCATTTGTCCAAGCCGGATGTATTGAGCGATGGTGTTCGCTTCTGTCCAAGCCGGATGTGTTGGAAGCTGAAACGTGGTCCTTTGTCACGTGCCACTGCTTGGTTGGCTTGGTTGCTTGGTTGGCTTGCTTGGCTTGCTTGGCTTGCTTGGCTTGGTTCGACTCGCCCTACCCATCCTGCACGCCCAAGCTCAGAGTGGTCTTAGAGACCGCTCCAGTCGGGCTCGGACCACGTGAGCAATGGGTCCTTGATCCGTGCGGGACAGCGTCGCTGGCCGGGCGCTGGGGATTTACTCTGTGTGCTGCTCGCCTGTCCAGCCAGGTGGTGTGTCCGCCGCGGGGTGAAATGCACACAGATTGCAGGGAAGGCCTCGCTACTATTAATAAATACTATGCCACGTACCCACACCACGGTCGAAATATTAACTTCGATCACTGCTGCTTGCCGGCATGGCCCCGCATGGCATCTTATGCTGTGCCTCATTGACAGGTCTTCAGTAACCGGCGCGTCGCGCAGCGATTCCGGTGCACTCGATGACGAGCATGACCTGTCCTCTTGCGGGCCGGTATGCAAGGCAATTGGATTTCAGCGCTCCGCACCAAGGCCCTGATTTGCCGGCGCATACTCAGCAGGGTGACCCCATCTTGGCCGAATGGGGGTGGCATTTAAAGAAGTCTCCAGTCCGCATGACTGTCAGAGCACACTCGTGTTTGCAAAGACGCTGGGGAGGCCGTTACTGTGTCGGCATGGCATTGCTTGGCTTGGTTGATTCGATTCTGCAGTGGCATCAATTCTGGTAGCATCAATCAATTGTGGTAGTCAGCATGGCATTGCTTGGCTTGGTTGATTCGATGCTGCAGTGGCATCAATTCTGGTAGCATCAATCAATGTCAATGGTGGTAGTCAGCATGGCATTGCATGGCTTGATTGCTTCGATTGTTGCGGTGGCATCTGATTCGATTTTGCGGTGGCATCAATTCTGATACCATCAGTTCTGGTAGCAGCAACTGTGGTAGTCAGCATGGCATTGCTTGGCTTGGTTGATTCGATTTTGCAGTGGCATCAATTCTGGTAGCATCAGTTCTGGTAGCATCAATTTGTCAATTGTGGTAGCAACAATTGTGGTAGCGCTAATTGTGGTAGCATGATTTGCGGTAGTATAACTATTGTGGTAGCATCAATGGCAAGGTCTGCCTGGCATGTTTTGACAGAGCCGGGGGGGGGGCAGGGCTGGCATGAAATTTGCATTTTGCCAGGTGAAGTCGTTTCAGAAGGCATGTGAGTGATATTTGCGCGGAAGGCTCAGTGAGTGTGTGTGTGTGTGTGTGTGTCAGCTTGCTTGGTGATTGATTGTGAGCCCCTTGTAACCTAATGCTGCAGTTCTGGCTCAAGTTGTGCTATGTCGAGTGTGGCCCTCCAGCATCTCCCTGAGGAATTGTGTCTCGAGGAGCAGGGCCAGGATCTCCGGAAAGCACAGCAAGCAATCTACTTGCTCTATTTGCTCTGCCCGAGAAAGGCTGGTGATCTTGTGACACCTGCAGTACATTTCAGACAATTTCCAATTGAGAATAATTTGCTACCTGACATGTCATTGTTTCAATGCAACAACATTTGAGGAGATCTTTCAAACGGGGAAGAGACGGCATCCAGAAACCAGAAGCCTGGATTCTGTCAGCCTGTAACAAGAACGTTAGAGAGCACTTTGGCAAAGATTGATGCAGCCCTTTTTTTTGGCGCTTAAGCTTTCATCATTACAATTCCGTGTTCATTCGAGGCACAATCAAAGCTTGGGGATAGTATACAGCCAATTCGATGTCGGGAACTACGGCAGCAAGAAAGCCGCAGACGCCTCAACGAAAAGTTCCGGTGACTTGGGGCGGGGCAAAGAAGAAGACGACTCGGACGATTGGGGACGCAAGTGGAAGGACCCCGAGAGAAACAAGAGACCACGAACCGGCTATTGATGCTACTGATGACGATGTGAGCTCTATTGACAACCCGAGCTCTTCGGCAGCTGCTTTCTGCTCCAACACTTCGAGGTCAGTTTTCCTGGGCGGCAGAACCTACGTTTGGCCGAAGAGAGTGGTGATCGTTGGTTATGGGGTTGCCCACCATGGAAATCGTCCATCACCTCAGATGGCAGACTTGTTGGAGAGGTTGGACAGGGAATGTAACTTTTCTAACAAATGGGAGGTTCGCTTGCAGCAGTCAATGCACGTGTCGAAGCTTCATGACATTTGTACATTTTTCATTCATTTCAGTTTCACTCAATTGACAATTGAGGGCAGTGACAGTGACAGTCATGGATGGAAGCCAAGGGAGGCCGAAGGAGGAAGGTTTGGCAGAGAATGTGGCCTATACCAGCATATCATGGAACAGGTGCCTGGTCGAACAGGTGTTGCTTCATGAATCGAGTTGTATAATAATTAATTTTAATTTTAATAAGAATTCACCCTAATGACCGAGGTGTATAGTCATCCCGCAGCGCTCAAGACGCTCCACTTCATCCTCAATTTTCCCGACAAGTTGCTCAGGCTTCTCGAGTCTTTGAATGCTGAAGGTCTTGGAGGTTTTTTTTAGGTTCAGGGACTAGGATAATTATAACCCTCCTATGTGGTCCTTCAATTGTCAGGATCTGCTGTTCGGCGGGATGGCACAGGACGTGTGCCATGATTGCGTTGGTCATGGCTCTCTTCCAAGTCGCTGTGCTGAACTGACTCATTGGTCCAGGTGACACTCAATTGTCTAGTTTTTGTAAGTATATCAGCTGTCAGTGCAGGTCTGTGGCATCGAATGCGTCGCATGGTTCGACACTTTAGTCCAGAGGCACAGAAAACAAGATCACAGAGCCATCGCTGCCGATCAACAGCACATTATCGACTTCGCCAATGGCCATCACGTGTCGCTGAGCAGCTTCAGATTTTCGAATGTTGTTTTGAGGTTGTAATATGTAAATATTTAAATGCAATCCATGGTTCTGCCAAAGTGTGCATCAGGAAGCAGAAGCATCTCCTGCCGTCCATTGGTTGGTCGTCGGATCAATGGAAGGCAGCATTGCAAAATGCTTGGAACACATGGACCGACCAATTTGCAAATCAGACTGATTGGGCTTCCATTCAGATGTGCCTGGACTCGAATTCCGCATTGATTTGATTTGCAGTCTGCCCTGTAGTGCCAACACGTACCACTTTGACTCAGGAACTTGAAAACAAGAATGGTCAAGGACAAGCAGGAACATCCCGTGGACCTACCTGCCAGGACATTTCAGAAGCTTCAGAAGCGAAATCAGAAGACGAAGTCAAGAGGAACTGCTGCAGCAGCAGCAGCTGGGAGCAACACTACATTTTCGCTTCAGCTTCAAGAATAAATAATAACATTTCAGTCACAATTGACATCCTCAATTGAGTGTGTGTGTGTGTGTCGTCTTCAATGCAAAGCATTTGAGGTGCTGCCAGATGCCAAAAGAGCACGAACTGCTCCGCGTGAGATCCCGGAGACAGATGTCGATGACGCCACAAGAGGGGGTGGTGATCCTGCATCCTCCAGTTCTGCTACTCCGGCTTTTGCCAGGCCACCAGTGCCCGCTCCAGAGTGGACCAATGATCCAAAAGCATCACCAGCAAAAAAAACAAAAGCCAGCGCAACAGCATCAACAGACGAGCCAGGGGCAGGACCAAAAGCAGGAGCACCACCAAAAGCAAGACCGCCAGCAAAAAAATGGGCATCAGCAGAAGTAGGGGCAACGGCAAAAACAAAGCCAGCACCTCTTACGAAAAGCATGCCTGCAAAGCCGAAAAAGCCGGCTGCAAAGCCGCCAAAGCCGCCAGTGTCAGTGGTTGAGGTTGATTCTCCAGAGGGTGTGCCGGAACCGAAAGATCCGCCCAAGTCTCGTCCGTTACATCCAAGGGATGCACGTCTGGCAGCAACACATCCAGTTCAACCTGCCTTTCCTCCGACGGCGCCAGCAAACCCAACACTTCCGATGATGACGGCATGTGAGATGGCTGTTGGGGAATGCTTTCAGACATTCCTAGGTGGTGGTGCTGCACTGCCGAGCAACAGTTCAGCTCGATCTTCAATTGAGAACATGGTGTCGAGTTTGGCGAATGCTGTGTGGGAGAGGCTGCAGCCAAAACTTGTGGAACTTCAATTCATGTCAACACTTGAGCACAGTGTTCCACTGGCACCTGCCGGTGCGCTGGCGGACCTCACAGCGTGGAATCCGAGTCTTCCTGAGAAGTCGGAGCCCTACAAGGCTGAGCAGGAGCAAATCGACCAGGAGGCGGAAGAGGAGGAAGCAGAGGAGCACGATGAAGAAGTAGTCCCTACCATCGACAGAAACCCTGTGATGCAGCCTGGCAGGGATTTGCATGCAGTTTACAGTGTTGTATTGTTTATATGAAACAGTTGAGGCTGGAGATCTTGGAGGACTACTATATCCCTGAGGATGTCAAGGACCAGTTCTTCCACGTGGCCACCCATCACGATTTCCCATTGCAGCGCCAGGTCAAGCTCATGCCGCTTGAACTGTTCATTGATTCATTGTGCACCATTACATCCCTTTAAGACTCAGACTCACATGAATCAATCAATATCTGTAGTGCCAAGGATGAACATGCTGATGCGCCATGGTGAGAGACAACAGAGTACGAGCTGGCTGAGACAATGTGTGGGCAACTTGTCCTTGTTCGGGGACAGTGCAAGTCCTTAAACTCAAATGTGGTGAAGTAGTGAGCTTGTGCTGGCTACAGGAAACGAAATGTCCCAGCCACACCCGCCATCCGCTTCGACAGAGCGGCCGCCACTGGAACTGTTCGACCCGACTTGAAGTGAGCTGACTGCCCGGCTGACTGAGCTGAAAGCTCCAATGAGATGTTGAGCTTTCATCCATGGCACTTTCTGGTGCTCGTACACTAAGTACCATACTCAGCTGGTGATTTGGTTGAGTGAATCTACTCAGCTGATTCCAGCTCTTCTGATTGGTTCATTCTCCTCGACTCACACAGACTCTGACAATTCCGTGTCAGTCAGTTTGAAGTTAATTCATGCTATCACCCAAGCACACACACACACAGAAACACATAATATAATATCATATCATACAGCTTCCAATGTGCTCAGGTGCTGGAGTTCCTCGAGTTGCAGGAGGCAGTGACATCGATCTCACTGGTGAGTTGTCGATGAAAATGTTGTGTTAGTCAGTCGTCTGGTCATAGATTCATGTTTTTGCAGCTGTTGGTGTCAAAGTTCAGAACTGCTCCGAACAGTAGTTACACTTTGGATTCCCATGCTACTGGATGAACACTTTCACAATTGAGTCTCAATTGTCACAATTGCAGCATTTTAGAATTGAGAGGTGGCTGCTGAGGCCAAACGCAAATAGCATTTTTTCGCATGTGACTTTTCCTGGTGGCGATGGAGTGTCCTTTTTGCAAGCGTTGCCTGGGTCATTCATACTGGAGGAAATCCCAGTGGTACCAGAAAACAGCTGAAACGCCAATTCGGCACTACTTCAATTGTTGCCGTGACTGTAGCAATGTCCTGGAGAACCTGTATGTGGATCCACGTGAAGTGCGGTCGGCAACAATATTTGTGGCCCAGATGATTGATCTTTTGAGAGCAGATTCAGGCCAACTTCAGCGCAGGTTTCGGAGTGTGTTCCAGGGCTTGGCTGACTACCCATCACAATTTCGAAAACACATATCTCACGGAGGCTGCCTGTACTACAATGGGCAACCGCATGATCCTGGGAATGCGTTATACACAATGGCGTTGGAGTTGCTTCTGCCTGGATTTCGCAGAGCCTATCCTTGGGGCGAAGAGAAACTTGGAGACCTGGTTGAGGGGCTTCTTTGGGTATGGTCTCCGGAATTTTTTGCCTCGGAGGAGTTGCAGCGCAAGGCGGATCAGACCAGGAAGCATTATAACAAGAACATCAAGTGGCTTCTACATTGTGCCGAGCCGGCAATTACACGAGATTTGACGATGATCGGATTCTTGCATGGGTGGTTTTCATCTGTTTTCATGCTTTCGAGAGCCACTGGCTACACACAACCGTTCTCAAACGTGGAGGAGCTCCTTACTTTTCGGGATTGGACCCCTGAGAACTCTTGCCCAAACAAAAAAATGCGGGCAGAATTGGAAGCAATGGCTCTGAAGTTGGACGAGGTTCTGATGCAGTCGTCAGAGTCTGAGGAGTCACTGGACCCTTATCATTGTAAAGCAGATGAGGATCTAGAGGATGAAGACCCAGAGGAAGACAAAGTTCCCGAAAATGAGGATATAGAGGATGAGGACGAAGACGAAGCCCATGCAATGAGTGATGATGAGCCAATGTACAGACATGAAGTGTGTGACGAAACATCAGACTCAGAGAACGAATACTTACACATGCTGTTGGAACAGTCCTCTGAATCCGAGGACGAGCACGATCCGGCCTGAAACTCTGACTCCTCGAATCGGTGTCGAGTCCTTTTGCCAATTAGGTCACTGACACTGACAATGCGCCTACCTCTGCCTCTGTGACTCAAAACACACAATTGATTTATTGTGATGACAGTTTCGTGCACAATGAAGTGACAGTGTTGTACACAATTAATTGAGAGTTTGCTTGACTTGCAGATTCCTTATAAAAACCTGATGGTGCTGTACAACTCTATGAACCATCAGAGTGCAAAAGGAAACAGTGTCATGGGCACAGCAAAGTCATCCAGTGAAACTTTGCCTGACAAATCTGTGTCAGTGCATGAGTGGGCAACTGGCATGGCACATGTTGCGGTTGAAAGCCAAGCCAAGAAATGAACAATTCTTCAATTCTGTCAGGTTGTTTGCGACAAAGAGAACCATCACCATGCAGCCGCCTCAGTCTTCAGTGAAAGCCTCTTACATCCAGTCTTGGAATGGTTTGCCTGCTGTTAGAATTGTCTTGCTTCAGCTGCAGCCATTGTCCCCCAAGATCAATTTGGTTTGAAATTTTGATTGACGATCATGTCGAATCCCAAGAAGGAGGGCTATGTGGAATCCCTTCAGTGCTATGTGGACGAAAAAAGGTGCCTCAGCTGCATGCTGTTCCACTTTGAAAGCTACCTGCCGGCATGGGACTACAAGCGCTTGGAGATGATCTCGCAAGACTGCAAATGTGATGATGTGGTTTTGGCGGAGTCCAAAGGCAGTGTGTCAGAGGAATCTGCAACCTGCAAAAGCCAGTTGCCGGTCAAGCACTGATGTTTCACCGATGTGATTCGCACAGGACAAATTTGAATTAGTAATTATTCTGCCATTTGCAGATCACTAGCTGCAATTGCAGGTTCCAGAAGATTCCAGCAAGTTTCGATTGGGGGAAAAAGCTGTGGGAAACCTGAGCTATTGCCGAAATTGTCCTTTGTCCAGTGATGCTTGTGGAAATGAATTGCATGTCCATGAATTGTGTCACAATTGTCGTGTCTCAGATCAATTGTGAAGCGCTGAGAACTGGACGGTTCTACATCTGGAGCAAGGAAGGATCTTGAACAGTAGCAACTCAATCGTTGATTGAGTCAGCGGATAGCTCCAGTGACAATGGGCTGGACAGTTTCAAGGAAACAGCAGAATCATGCAAAGGGGCCGTAGCCGGAGCAATTCGCCCTTGCAGCCGCCGTTGCCGCCGCCGTTTAATTATGATAATTTCAATTGGCGTCGCTTTTCCAGGAGCAGATCCAGCAGCCCTCGAAGCCCACTCCCCCCGTGGTCCGAGTCCAACCGATCCGACACGCCGGAGAGACTGCGCATGTATAACGGAAGAAACAGGCTTCGTTTTTACAGGACGAATCTCAATGGTTACGTTTTGTCCGGCTGGGAGGAGGAGCGCATGAGACGACTCAGGGCAAACAATCCGCCAATTTTGCCACAGGAACGCCCCATATTGATCGATCATGTTTTGCATTATGATGTCAATCGTCCTCTTTGGAGGCACGAGTATCCGTGGCAACCAGTGCGATGGCGAATCAACCGCCTTGACCGCCATGACGATATGAACAAACAAGAGGGTGCAATGTCGGTACACCATCTAGTGAATTTGCAAGATGGTTACTATTGGCTTCATGTGACTCACGAGTTGCTCACTGTGGACTGCCTTTGCAATTTTCGGACAACTTGCCGTCGTGCTCGCAGATGCTGGGTTATGAGTGAACCGGAGCTGGTCAGGAGGTGGATGCGGCACTGCCTCAGGACACTCGTTCACTCTCAGAGGAATATCGATTATGTTCGAAGGCTGGAAAGAGCCGACAGCTGGGTTGTGCTCCAGAGCAACATGTGGGACGAAGCACAAGAGTACGGGGTAGAGTTTGCTTCATATATCATCCACGCAAGTCGTCGCAGCTATTTCCATCGGAACGAGCACTTTTCCCTGACCCGCCCGACCCATCAGATTCTGCACATTCCTGGCACGCGCGGTCGGCGTGTTTTTCCTCCAGATGAACCGCAGGAAGAGCCTGCAGACAGATCCTGACAGTGTGGCTGAGAGAGAGCTACGTGCACATCGTCCGGAGGAAGAGCCTGACACAGATCGTGACAGTGTGGATGAGACAGATTTAGATGATGGATGGCGGCTCTGGCGGGAAGAAGCCAGACGACTGCAAGTGAACAATGACAATTGAACGACAATTGAGTTTCACTGACTGGGACTGACAAGTCTGGAAATGAAGTCCCCCAGTTTTTGCTTGGCCTTGGCTGAGAAGACTTGACTCAATTGTGTTACACTCCCCAATTGTGGAAACACTTCAGCAACATTTAGCTCCTGCTGTGGTCTGAGGCGAACCAGCTTGAGAAGAGCACTTGGCCGGGGCCCAGAACTCACAACTGTTGTGTTTGATTCATATATTGCATTTGATCTGCTGTCTAAGTCTATTCAAGTCCTGCAAGATTGGTGGTGTGGACCTCTGTCTGGGTTTGTTTCACATGTTGTCAGTTCCTCTAGAGAATCTGATGGTGCTGTTGAGATTGCTCCAAAAACCATCAGAGCATCACAAGAGGAAACAGTATGGGCAGTCATCCAGTGGGACTTTGCCTGACTAAACAGTGTCAGTGCAAAGAGCATCATCTGGAATGGCACAGCTCTCCTTCAAGGTAATGAGTGCAATTGTCCTGCAGGCTTCTTCCGACCTGGACACCCAGAAGCTCTTCTTCGCCGTGTCCTAAGCAGCCAAGCCTAGTTCAGACTGTCAAACCCGGATGCATGTTGGCAAATTGTCTTGGGAGCTGTCAGGCTCAGAATGCAGTTTCACAATAGTTTTCGAAGTATCACATGACATGACTGAAGCCATGTTGAAACAGCGAAAGCGAAAGGCTGCAGAAGCGGGTCTGACCTTTGCCGCACAAAACTTTCGGGTGGATATTGTTATGGATCCTGATTGGGTGAACAATTTCCAAGGATATTCGAGTCACTTGGTGGTTTCGAGTACTGACTTGATCGACCGAGTCAAGTACAAGATTGCAACAGAGCTCTGGACTATTCACCACAGGTGGCTGAAGCCGGACACATTCCATCTTGTACAATGTGAGATTCATCTGCCATACTACTTTCCGGTGACAAGCTATGCCACAGGTCATGTTGTGAGAATTGTTCGTAGTAATCCTTAGATTGACAAGGTTTCACTGCCACTGATGAATGTCTGTGTGTGCAAAACAGAATTGGCAGAACAGTGTAGTTCGGCAAATTGTGCATGTCTGCAGATGTGTTCGAGTTAATAGTCGTGCAGCTCGGCAGCAGAAGTCTGGCCCTACCAAGAGGGGTGACCACCCGCTCCAGTCACCCTTTCACACCGCTGGCCGGGTGTGGGGCACCCAGGGCCTGTGCTAATAAGCACAGCACTGCTGTGGCCAACAGGTTGGGGGTGCAACCTGAGCAGGACAATGAGCTAATGTGCTTGCTGGCAGTGCTTCCACAATGAGTGTGGGAACCCACACCGTGGCGGCCCTTGGGTTAGTTTGGGAGGCCGTTCTGCATGATTATTAAGTCTGGCTTATTGGTTTTTCATTGTGTCCCAATAAATAATGCAGTGTATAGTCTCCTGTTCAAATTTCTTGACCTGCCGGTAATGCTTTGGTATGTGAGTGGAATTGAACCATTCTGCAGGTTTGTGGCTTCAAGCGTATTGCCAGTCCTACTTAGTGAGCACAGCATGTCGCAACATGCAGTGGAGAGGGTTCTGGAGAGGAGAGCAGAGCGTGCCGACGCTCTTCTGCGGGTCTTGGCGGAGGTGGCGACAGAATCTCCTGCGTCTGAGTCATCAGCTGTGTCATCGAATAGCCCGGGCTTTGTTGAATTTGGCAACAACCCACAATTTTGGCGATTGCTGAGTGAGTTCATCACAAGCACTGATGAAGCCATTATTTCCTTACGGAATCGTGTCACACAATTGGAAGCAATTGTCAGCTGTGACACAGCATCTCAACGAGATGAAGTTCAATCTGATGTTCATCTGAGTGAATGAACTTGGACCTTGCAGAGGTTTCCAAAACACTTCAATGTTTCTTTTCAGTCACTTGCTTGCGCAGTGTGGACCAGACCAGGAGAACAGTTCCAGAGAGAGTGTGTGCGTGTTTGTCAAAAAGTCTGTGATGTGTACAATTCTTCAGGAAGATGTGCCATGCTTGATCGGAGACCAGTTGAGTGCTCTCAGAATGTTAAATAGGACACTGTCACCTGTCGGTCTGTGCTGATTCGCAGCATTACTATTTGTCAAGTGAGTCAGTGAAGCTTCTTTGCAATAGGGCTACTTGCTGCTGCTGGTTCGCCCATTGCAATGGGGAACCGATTTTGTCCACACCGAGCAGGAGCTTCTTTGTCTCCCGGTGGTCATCGCGATTGTGGAGGAAGCTGTTTGTTCAATTGTGAGATGCACGATCAACCTTGCATGAGAACAAAATGGGGACACCAAGTCCATTATTGCACACTGTGCATAGTGGATTGGTACAACGAGACGGATATAAGGCGTACCACCCTTGACGACGTCAGACGGAGGTCCACAGCTGATTCCCAACAACGTGGTGAATTAAATGGAGAAGGTGATGAGGATTGATTCCGTTTCACTGATTCTGCTGGCATCTTGTGGCATTGCTGGCAAAACATCTCTTTGTGTTGCAAGGCTTCACATCTTTGCCAGTGCTTGTGATTTGTAAATCCCTGTTATCCAGAGCTTTGTGTGATAGACAGACAAGCCCTGCACACAGATTTGCATTGTGGAGCTGGGTGTGTGTGTGTGTGTGTTCTTTTCCTAAATGCGCCCGCACTTGTACTAAGGAGATGATGCAAATCGTCAGTGGGCCGGCCCCCAGCAAAACAGATTGAATGTACAGCATGTTGTGACAATTCCAAACATGATTTTCAGTGGATGCTGGCTTGATCTGTTTGATGTTTTTGTCATCGGTGTGCTTCATCTCAATGTCATCACTCGCAATATCACAATGTTCCTGCAGTGTTTTGGTTCAAGAGGAGGAGCACTCTTTGTAGCAATGGCTCAAGTTTTCGGCTCAGACTTTGCAGTGCCGACGTGGCCTTTTAGCCTGGAGTCCCTACTTTTGCTAAAGGCCCTGACTGGAACCCAAACCGCAACCTTAAAGGTCGTAGGCTGGCTGTCCAGCAAGGGTTGGGGCGGGGTAGCGCCATACTGCACGTGCTTTCAAGCCGAATACTTGCTCAGCCGTTGTCACAGGTTGAGCTTGCTCGCCATGACTTGGGGAAAAAACGGTGCCAAGGGTGCAGCAACGCCCTACATCGTCTGTCCTCACTGCTCTAGGGCGGGTAAGCAGAGCTGGATTTTCGTAGACAGAGTCCAGCACCATCCCTTTTGCAACCTGTGTGGCAACGCATGGAAGACCAAGGGTGCTCCGGTCACTCAAAGACTGCGCCCGCGGGGTCCTAAGAAGAACAGGGACAGAAGCGCAACCACTGAGAGTGCCACCCAAAGCCCCCAACGGCCTAGGAATCAAGAGGGCAACCTCTCCAAAGCCGTCACGACACTTTGGCAGAAGTTTCCCCCAGAGGTCCAGAAGGAACTGAGCGAGGCAGGTTTCCAAGCAGGCCGGCAGCCGAGTCCGCCTCCAGGCCTCCAGTCTGGAAAAGGCAATGGGGCAAAGGGTGGGCTTGACGAGCAGGCCGAAGCCTCTAAGAACCTGTGGGATTCTGCGTCTGATGATCAGAAGAAGCTGATGCGCCAAGCTGGCATCCCTGAGCCGGTTGCGTCGGAGCCAACAGATCTTGCGGCCCTTTGCAAGAAGCACTTGGAGTCAATGCCGCCTTCGATCCAGCAAGCCCTTGCAGCACTTGATCCTCCGGCCCCCACGCAGACTCAGCAGATTGAGATTGCAACTCGTCGCTTTAAGCAGAGCACTACGGACTTGCGACTGATGATCCAGCAAACTGCTGCCTTACAGATTCGCATAGACCGCGCCAAAGCAACCTACCAGGAGCTGCTTGAGAAGATGAAGGTTTGCCAATCTGATTTGCAGAGCAAACAAGCTGAAGTCACGGCTATGCAGTCGGAGTTGGAAGCCACACTCCGTGCTGATGCTTCGGGTCTGGAGGACCCCGCGCGCAAGGACGATCCCTTGGAAGGGCTTCTAGATACGCTTGCCAAAGTTGGAATTGTCCTGACCCAGGAGCAGAAGGAGCTTTACGAGGAGGCCCAGCGCGGCAAGCTAAATGATGGGCAGCAGAATATGGAAGTTGAAGCCACAAACCAGCCTGGTTTGACGGCTCCGACCCGTGCCCCGCTGAGCCAAACTCTGCCAGAACACAAGGGCACTGAGCCGAATGAGCAAGCCAAGCCCAGGTCCAGGAGCCGAGGCCGTAGCACGCAGCAAGGTTAGGGAGTGGGGCTGGGGGTCCAGGTTAGGTCTGTTTTCGAGGAAGGTCCTTTAAGTGGGGAGAGTGGGCAACCTGCTTGTGCATTTCAGCCTGCCCTTCAGCTTGATCAAGACGTTTCCTGTGCCCCTGCGTCCAGCTCTCAGCCATGCGGGTTTTCCGGCGAATCGGTTAAGCGACCCATTTCTTTGTACAGTGATTTGTTTTCATTGGGGGAGTGCCCACCTCAGCAGCCCAAGTCCTTAGAGAAGGTTTCAGGGTATGTTGAGGCTTACTCACAATTTTGCAACAAAGACCTTGTATGGGGTCAGTTTTGGTTACCAGGTTTTTCTGGTCAGGAAGAATGGGATTCTTGTGGGGATCTGAGTGCCTGGCAGACTGTTACCAAAGGATTGCGCCACAGCACCCCGCTGCAGTCCCAGGACACCCAACTCATCACAGGGCCCCAGTTCTGGCCCCCATCTTTCTCGACAACTGAGTTTGATGAGGTCCCTGTGACCGGTGCCTCTCCAATCTCTGCTTTTGTGGCCACAACCTCAGCAACGGCATCTCAAGTTGAGGAGTTTCCTCGCTTACAGGCGTCGGGGAGCCATGCCGAGGTTGGGGTCACCCGCAAACGTAATAAAACCAGACGCAGAGCGAAAAAGCCCAAACACATTAGGGTACCCTTCTCTCAGCTTGCCCCTTGTGAAATGCCACCTGAGGTGCCACCTTTGGCAAGCCCACACAGCCAGTGGCGAATACTCGAAGGCCAGGTGTGGGAGGCTGTCCAGAACCCAGATCTGTTGGGAGCAACTTCAGAGGTGGTTGGCCACCTTCTTGATCAGGTTGAGCAGGGCAGCTTAGGTTGGTGGCTGTGCCAGGAGATCTTGGCCCTCCAACGTTCTTTTGACTTGACTTTGCTCTTGCTTGTTGCTCGGGGCTTTGAAGTTTTGTGCAAATCGCAGCCACAGGGGCACAGGCAAATGCGAGTCACATCTTGCAACATTACTTCTTGGAGACCAGAAGTCAAGCAATGGTTTTCAGCTCAAGGGGATGTTATCTTGATTCAGGAGCACCATCTTTTGGAGTCCCAAGTTGTTGCTGAAATCTCGTCTATGGCTGCCATGGGCTTCGACTCCTTCCTTTTGCCCGCAGCCCCTGGGGAAGGCCGACGGAATAGCTCTAGAGGCGGAGTTGGGGTTTTAGTTAGAGCCCACCTGGGAGCCCGTTTGCGAGGTCAGTATACCAACCAAGGTTGTGGCTACGTGGCGGTGACGCTACGCACACAAGGGGCTGACTTGACAGTAGTTAGCCTGTACCTCCAGTCTTCCTCCGGCTTCGGGTCCCCGGTCAACTCTGACATCCTTGCATCTCTGCGCGCAATTCGTCAATCTGTGAGGGGCCCAATCCTGATAGGTGGAGACTGGAACTCGCCTTTGAAGGATTTGTTGGACACTGCCATTTTTCAAAGTTTGTCCCTGGAACCAATTGGGCCCAACCAAGCCACCTGTGGTGACAATGAGCTTGATTTTCTGGCTGTATCACACTGCCTGGAAGGTTTGCTCCGGGTTGATGCCTCCTGGGATGTTCCTTTCAAGCCACATGCAGCAATCCAAGTTGCCCTCAATGTGGGCGCTTTCCAGCTCACCACTCCACAGCTTCCCTCCTTTGTGCTTTCCTTCAGGGAAGAACCGCTTGATTACATACAGGTTGAGGAGACCCTCGCCTCTTTGCCGGATACCACCTTTTCGGCTGACCCCCTGAGCAATCGACTGGCTTCCATTTCCAGTTCGGTTGAGCACAGTCTTTTGCAATCGTCCCAGGGTATTGGTCGCCAACTCCAAGTTGAATTCCTCCCAGCTGTTCCTCGCATGTCCCAGTTCGCATGGGAAGGTTCTTGCCAGGCTTTTTGGCACCGGGTACAATTTCTGTGCCAGGGAGACCACCCCAAACGTCGAGAGCAATGCCAGGAGTATTTGCCGCAGATCCTGGACCACTGGCAGGGCAACTCGGAGGAGGCTGTTTCTTTTCTTTCTACGCTCCAGGCCTGTCTCTCGGAGCAGGCTGCTGTTCCCGAGCCCGTCCAGCAATTATTGCAGGAGCAATTTCTGCTGGCCTCTAAAGTTCACCAGGATGCCCAGACCAAGTCGTACAGGTCGTGGTTGCAGGGAGCCCAAGAAAAAGGGATGGCCCCCCTTTTCAAGACGATCAAAAAAGGTGAAATCACCACTGCACGTCCCTTTCGGGATCTGTCCGCAGAGGTCCGCGCCCTGGCTAGAACCAAACTATGGCTCCGCACTTGGAAAGGCGTACTTAGAGTTGAGGACCTTCCTCCTCTCCCACACGCAGAGCAACAGGCTCGCGGAAAGCTACGGGAACTGGCTGCTCAGCAGGTCGCTACCCTGAGCCCCATTTCCCCGGAACAGCTGCAACAAAGGTTTTCCAAAGGCAGGGTCACTGCCCCAGGACCGGACGGCTGGAGCAAGTCCCTTCTCAAGAAATTGACTTGGCCAATGCTTCAGGACATCGCTGAATTTTATCAGGAGCTCGAAAGAGGCCTCCGAGTCCCGCAGCAGTTTCTCCTGACACAAGTTTGTATGCTGCCCAAATCGGCTACTGCTGAGAGACCTATCTCTTTAACTCACGTTTTGTGGAGGGACTACTGCAGAGCCAGGTGGTCCCTGATCCAAGAGTGGACGGTCTCCTACCAGGCCCTGGCTCCTTGGGATGCCGCGGTGCCAGGTCGAACATCTTTAGACATCGGCATCCGCCGGTTGCTGTGGGCCGAAGCCTCCCGAACTCAGTCCAAACACTTTGTAGGACTCTTTCTTGATATCAAAGGTTTCTATGATTGTGTAGTTTGGGCCTCGGTAGTCGACACCGGACTCCTGTTGCAGTTCCCACCTTTGCTTTTGGAGCTTTCCCTTCAAATTTATGGTGGGACACGATTTGTCTCAGCCGAAAATTCGGTTTCGCCGGGAAGCATTCCCACAGTTGGGTTGCTTCAGGGTTGCCCTGTTGCGCCGGTGGTTTCGAAACTGGCTTTGTTTGTCCCAATCAGGGACCTTCAGGCTACTGGCCTCACTCACAACATCGACCAGTGGCTGGATGACATTTCGGCTGACGTGGTAGGGTCCACTGCTTCTAACACGGCTCACAAAGCCCTCAAGACATTTCGTATACTGCGAGACTCTCTTGCGGAACGAAATCTTCAGGTTTCCTTGGAAAAAACCAAGTTTCTTTGCTCAGACTCTGCCACCTCTCAAGTTCTTGCGCGTCTGCGTTCGGACCAAGATCCTGGCATTACTCTGTTAGCCAAAGACTTAGGGGTTGACAGCAATGCTGGCAGACGCCGCAGGCTTGCCACCTCTCTGGGCAGGCACAAGAAGGCGCAAGGCCGCCACAAGCGCCTTCGTGCTTTAGGTGTTGATTCGCAATGTTCACGCACGAGGGTTGTGCGCGGATCCATCATGACGTGTGCCACCTATGGCCATCAGGCACAGGGTGTTAGTCCCAAACGGTTGAAATGGCACCGCGCTGTGCTGGCTGGTAGCTTAGGACGCCAACATCTAGGAGGAACCCTGACCGTCTTGGAGATGTTCTCCCACAGATTTCCGGATCCCCGAGAGCAGATCATTTGTGAGCATTTGCAAGTTTTTCTTCGTATTCTTGGCCGTTCTCCTTCCATCTGGGAGGAAGTTCAAAGGTCCTGGCCCTTGGTCAAATCCAGGTTGGAGGCTTCGCCTCACCCTTGGAAAATCGTTGCCGGACCCATTTCGGCCATGATTCAGTATGCCAGGGATATGGGATGGGATGTCCAGTCCCCGGAAGTCTGGCATATTGATGGCCACCCCTGGCCCGTTGACTTCAGCCCCTTTCTTTTTCAGGAGCTGCGGCGCAAGATTCGGTCTACCATCAAGAGCGAAAGGTTGCGAGCCATCTCTGGCCAACATGGCGGCCAAGGAGCTCAGGAGGGTGTAGATTTCACAATTCATCGCCGCATTGCTTTAAAGAAGACCAAACGTCTGACCTTCTACAGGTCAATCTGGCAAGGTGCAGTTGTGCATGCGGGAAGTGGTGGCCACCCCAAGTGCCCTTACTGCAAGGATCGGGGCCTTGATTCAGAAAACACACTACAACATGTGCTGTGGGACTGCCCCAGATGGGCCAGACAGCCAAAGCTTCCCAGGCATCTTGAACAAATGCGTCAGTCCCATCCTGCGCCCTGCCTTTGGTTGCGAGCCCTTCCCCCTCTTGCCTATGTCTCCTCGCCACTTCAGAACGCTGAGGATAGGTATGCGGGCACCTGGCCGTCACAGCCCTGGGACTCGGATCTTGTCATTGGTACTGATGCCAGTGGCGGAAAATTTTCTTCCGACCCCAGATTGCGGACCATTGGATGGGCTGTGATTCTAGCACGCAAAACGGGCCAAAGCATCACAGTTATTGCAACTGCGAGCGGGGTTTTGCCTCGGCCGGCCACGGTTCTAGATGGGGAGGTCCATGCCATTGTTAAGGCCCATGAGCTTTGCCCAGGCCTGACGGATCTTACTACGGATTCTCGGGTAGCTTGCAAGCAGGCTGCAGCTAAGGCGGTTACATCCAAGCATTCCATGTTTTGGAAACCCCAATGGCAGAACATATCCCCACAACATCTTCATTGGGTCAAGGCCCACTTGGATGTAGGAAAATTTGCTGAAAAGTTTGGAAAAGATGAGGTTTGGCGTTGGCATTTGAATCAGGAAGCTGACCAACTTGCTGGGTCCAGGGCTGACCAAGCTTTGCACCCTGATGCCAAAAAGCAAGTCAGGCAAGTTGACACGCTGGTTTCCACCCTTTCCCAGCTACTTAGCCAGAGGGCGGAGATTTTGATTACTACGCAGGACAAGAAGACTATTTTCTGCAAGCGCCAGCCAAAACCTCCAACCCTCAACAAAAGGCAACAGATTGAGCAACTCGTCAGCCAAACCGTCTCTCCGCTGGGACACCAGTGGGAAATTCGGAGTCAGCACCCTACGAACCTCACAGCCATGTGTGGGAAATGTGGCCTTTACCTGCAGCAAGTGGACCCTCCTTCACTGTTCCAGCAGGTCCTTGCCCAGCCGTGCTTGGGAAGGGAAGGTCGTCCCCCGGAGCACCTGGCCTGTCACTCTTCCCATCAGCTTGTTTCCATAGGCAAAGCTTGGCAGTGTAAAGTGTGTGAAGGCATTTTGCCAGCGCGGGCAAAGAAAGTCCCGGGGCTCCTCCAGTCCCTGTGTGTGACCCGTAAACACACTAACAAACTGACTAAGTTCACCAAGAGTTTGTTAAGTGGTGTAGGGGTTCCGGAGTCACTACCTGCCTCCAAGAAGGCTAGCAAGCTTTCTAAGGAGACTCTCCCAAAAGCCCAAAACCTTAGCAACTTCTTTGCAACACCACTTAACAGGGTTGAGGCCACTCCCCTGCAACCTCTCACTCCCGATGACCCTCCCTTGCAGAACATGGTCAGGATTGAGCCTCCCTCTCCTGCTGTCCGCGATCACCGGGATCCTGGTAGCCCAGAGCTTGGAGACTTAAGGGCTGCTGGCTCCATTGTTCGCAAGGTGAAGTTCCAAAATCCATCCAACCATTGTTACACCAATTCTCTGGTGGTTGGTTTCTTTTGGGTTGACCTGCTCCTTGATGCCTCCAGCCCCTTTGCTGGATCCCCCATCCAGGGCATCCTGCGATGGTTGAAAGATCAGCGCAAAGTCGAGCTGTGGCAGTCCCTGGTTTGGAAGAGATTAGTTGCAGGCCAGGGTCGATGGGAATCCCCAAACAGCCAGCATGATGTTTGTCAACTTCTCATGCACCTTTCTTCGGGGCTTCCCCGTGACCTCTCTTGCGTTTCATGGCGAGCTCATGCTCCCAATGCACCTCACCACGAGGGTAACTTTTTCCCACTTCCTCTTCACCTCCCGGAGCACGAAGTCTCTATGAGGGAACTTCTGGCAAATTGGCAACAAGGTGGAGAAGTGAAAATCCTTACTCACCCGCCTTTGATTGCATTGCAGCTTTTGAGGTTTGTTAGGGAAGGGGGGGGTTTTCGGAGGCTCGAGAACCCAGTTGGTTTTGAGGATCCTTGTGTGCTTGAGGGATTGGATGGGGAACTTCTTCGTTACTACCCCAAGGCCGTGGTCTCGCATTTAGGCAACTCCCCGACCTCTGGACATTATCGTACATTACTTCTCCCCTCCAAGCTCATTACTGATGATGGGGTAGGTGCTGTTTGCGCCAAGCCTGCAGATGTAGCCTGGTCTAAGTGCTACTCGTACCTGGTTTTGCTAACCCTCCATGTCTGAGCCTTCTCGCAGCTTTTGGCTCCAAGATGGGTAAAGGAAAAGGGAAGAACAAGCCAGGGAAGGGGCAGAATGCCCCTTTCGAGGACCCGGTAACGGAACAGCGGTACCAGGCCCTCTTGCAGCACCGTTTTAGTGAGGGCAAACCTGCTATTTCGAGATCAAGGTACTCCAGGCAAAGTCAGCATTCAGGTACCGACCGGGAACCTCCGGCTTCTGGTCCCAACTTGTCAAGGTCGGTTGCGGCCCCTATCACGAGGCCAAAAGCCGCACCCAAGCCGGGGGTAGCCCGAACCCCACCACCACCACCGCCAAAGCGGCAACGCACAGAGGCCCAGGCTGAGGAGGCCTCGCCAAGAGCCTCCGGTTCCAATCTGCAGGCTGAGGTGCCCTCGCCTTCCAATGCTGATGAACCAGGCCTAGCCTCCACAACTCAGGTTGAGCAGGTCTCACCTGCACCAACCTCTCCTTTGGGGCCTGAGCAGGATGAGGTGCTGACCTCTCCTAAACAGGAACCTGCCCAGAGTTCTCAGACTGAGGTTCCTTCACCGGCAACCAAGCCGGATACAAATGCTGGTGATCCAGGCCCGGCCGCCACAACCCAGGTTGAGAAAGTCTCGCCTGAACCGGCCTCTCCCTCGGAGCATGAGCAGGAAGAGGTACTGACCTCTCCTAAGCAGGAGCCTGCCCAGAGCTCCCAGGTTGAGGTTACCTCACCGGCACCCAAGCCGGATACAGAAGGCAAGGCTTCCAAAACACAGGTTGAGAAGATCTCACCTGAGCCAGCCTCTTCTTTGGTCCCTGAGCAGGTTCAGGAACCCTCACCTCATCCAGATCCTGTCCCCAGTGACCAGGTTGAGGCAAACTCACCGGCCACCACCAAGTTTTCGGAGGAGGCTCCATCCCCAGCGGAGTCCCTTCCAGGCCCAGATCCGGGAATCAAGGGCGAGGACCTCAGAGGGGAGCCAGGTTCGGAGGTTCCCTTGGAGCTTCTCTACAAGCAGCCCCTGAAGATCCCGAGATCCCTCCGAGGCGTGTCCCTTAACAAAAAGGGCTCGTCTGGCACGCCTTGGACTTTTTACACTCCCGCGGAGCTGGAGGACGAGCATGGAGGGGTATGGGCCGTTTTGGGGGTAGGTGGCAGTCGTGTCACCTTGGAGCCCCCGGCTCAATGGGGACTTGGAGCCGATTTTCAGGTCCTCAAACTGGGGCTCGTTGAGGACATGGGCCAGGAGCAGATTTTTCTGGAGGGACTATCCAGAGATTTCACCTTTATCCCTCGACCGGGGACTTCTGGTGATGTTCTGCTCACCTTGTCAGAGAATGGCCATGGCAAGGGCTTTACCCTACGTGGCCGCGCGGTTTTCTACAGGCGGGTCATCCCTGTGGCTTCTCCGCAGGGAAGGCTTAGGACACTTGATGTCCCGGACCTCCTGGCTTTGTTAAGTGTGGTCGCGTTTTTGAGTGCCTGCCATATCCGTTTGTCGGATCTTGGGGAGCACAATGTAGGTTGGGCCCTCCCGACCTTGGCGCGCACACGCGCCGAGAACATGGCGCTTCAAAGTGCAAAGCTGCGCTCGGCCGACTACGTGCAGGTTTGTTTGTACGACGGGGGCCGCTGGAGAGAAGCGCAGCACAAGCACTGGCCTGGAAAGGCGGCAACCAAGGGGCTTCTTAGCCTATGCGCCAAACATGAAATGTTTGGTCCATGGGTGGAAGAACAAATCCACCTTTATGGCTCCCCCGAGGTTTTGTGCAAGGTCTTCCTCCACCGCCTCCAGGACTTTCCGCACCACTTTGAGGGCTTAAAGGACTCGGGGTTCTTAACCTACCTCCCCTTGTGCTACAAGGTTGGTATGGTTATTCCCCTGAGCAACCCTTGGAGCAATCCGGATGATACAACCTGGCAGCTCGTTCCGATCCCTAGTTTGGACACCCCGACCAGTTGAGAAACCCCTGAAGGGTTTTAAGGTGAGGTGACTCCCTTAAGCTTGCAAGCCGCTTCAGGGTGAGGAGACTCCCCTTTCCAACCTTAATTCAACGAGCCAATTTGGTCACAAGCCTAAGTCTGCTCAAGGTGAGGCTACTCCCTTGCTCTACAAGTCAACAACGTGAGGAGACTCCGTGGACTTGGAGAAGCTACAAGGTTGAGACACCTCCCTTGCACACCCCCTTTTGTTGCCGCCTAGCTCAAAGTGAGGAGACTCCTTGGAAGGTAGGCTGAGGGCAACCGCAGTAGGCAGGTGAGCTCGACCAGTCTGTGCCGAAGGTGCTGTTTAAGGACATCACCTGATGTCAGACTGGTCTAGAGAAACTCGCCGCTCCCAAAGTGGACTAGGCTCCGAAATCAGGGTGAGGTGACTCCCCTAAAGCTCCGTCTCACCCTGACTCGAACTGGGCTCAGCCCAGCGGACCGACCGCTCGAGCGTGACTCTTTGTAGCAAGTCGAGCTGCAACATGGGCGATGAGGCAGCTGCCCAGGAACGCCGACTGGCCAAACTTTGGCGGATGAACAAGCGATTGATCGATGACTCGGCTCCACTTTATGGCTGTGTCGGTTTTGACTTGATGCGCTGCCTGGTTCCACGCCCAATGCT